>VMDR010000125.1:282790-324714 GCA_007922815.1 Macrotus californicus
GGGGGGGGGGGGGGGGTTGGCGTGCCTGCCATAAGTGGTCAGTCGGTGGTTCCAGGAAGGAGCTCTGGAGCCTCGTTGTCACAACTCCCAGCCAGCAGGGGGAGCAGCACAGCAAACACGCCCTCATGGCGGGCGTGGGGGGCAGCTCTCTCTGGCACGCACCGCTTCCTGCACCTGCAGGGGGTCTCCCCGGGTCACTAGGGGTCGGGGCACTCTCCTCACCGGGTGGTCTTCTCCCACGTGGGCCACCCAGCAGCGTGAACCCCAGTTTTGTCACCTGATAGCCAGGCCACGTCCGTCTTCCCTGCTGCTCCCAGGTCGTGGCCAGGCTGCTGCTTGCCCTGACCATCACGCCAGCTCCCCGCATGGGCCCTGTGTCTCCACTGCCTCTGCCACCTCTCCGAGACGCTGGCTCTTGGAACAGACACGGCACAGTGTGGTGGGGCCTGTCCTTCCCCTGTCCTGCTCCCTGCTCCTGGGGGGCGGACACTGGAGGGGCAGCGTCTGTGGCCAGAGCACCTGACAGACACACCTGCTATCACTCTGTGTCAGTGGCTCCTGCAGGGGTTTCTCTCGGTCGCCCAGTGGTTGTCACAGGACCTTCAGAGTCCCACCCTCGGGGTCCCCTGCCACATGGAGGAAAGTGCGACCCTCAGAGTGAGGGAGTTTTAGCTGCTCGTTGGTGGCAACTCTCGTTCATCACAGTGCCGGTGACCCTGGGCTCACACACAACCTCAGAGTTCGGCCCAGTTCCTGGATGGGGTCCCAGGCCAGCAGTAGCCCAGGGACTCTCTGCCCTGGAGCCCAGTTATGCGGCGATGGTCTCGACCCCGGGTCCTGGCCTGTGGGGCTGGGGCGCTGGCACGGGCCTCTGCATGTGGAGGGGGCGGGGCCTTCGCAGGACGGCCCTGGTAGCCAGTTTGTGGCGTTTTGAAGCAGCAGTCGCACTGGGGTTCAGGCGCCAGAGTCTCTCACCGTGGTGAGTTTCTGCGCATTTCCTTTGGTCGGGGGCTGAGTTTCAGCATTGGAACGTCCCGTGTCGCCTTGGGACGGACGTGACTTAGCTGCTGCGTGTGTGGAGGTTTCCTTTACAGGGATTTAGTGCCCATGTAACAAAGCAGCTTTGCTTCGCAGTGGACATCCAGAGTCTCTAACGTGGGCTCCATTTCACTTCCCAGGGAGCAAAGGGAGAAAGAAGAAATTGAAAAATACCGAATGGAGCGCCCCAAAATCCAACAGCAGTTCTCCGATCTCAAAGTAAGAGCCGCCCGCCCGCTCGCTGCAGAGCCAGCCGCTCAGGCGGGACCGTGGGGCCTCCCTGGTGCTGCTCGACCTCTAACCAGACAGTGGCGGGAGGTGCTGGCCTGGCTCTTCAGTGAGGCGCCTGTGTGCGCGGGCAACCTCTCCCTCCAGCACCGAAGGGGACAAACGAGTGCGTTTTCCTTGTGGCTTTCACTCTGTTTACGTTAGGTTTCTGAGCCACGTCCTCTGGGCTCTGCCAGAGCAGGTCACCTTCGCGTCTAGTGGGTAGCCACCCTGCGTCGCAGTCCTGTCTGAGCATGGGACTGGCTCGGGGCCGGGGGGAGCACCGTGAGACTCTGGGGGCTGATGTGGGGGCCGGGTGTTTGCAGAGGAAGTTGGCGGAAGTCACAGAGGAAGAGTGGCTGAGCATCCCTGAGGTTGGCGACGCCAGAAACAAGCGCCAGCGGAACCCGCGCTATGAGAAGCTGACCCCTGTTCCCGACAGTTTCTTTGCCAAACATCTTCAGACGGGAGAGAACCACACTTCAGTGGATCCCCGACAAACCGTGAGTTCCCGAAAGACAGGGACAGGCCTTGCAGTCCGGTTGCGGGTAGACAGGTGTGGTGGGGGTGCGAGGGGCTGGACACGCTGCCGCTGAACCTGTCTGCATGGCTGCGTGCGTCCAGGGGGACTGGAGAGAGAGGGCTCTTCTAGCACCACGTCCCTTCTCTCCCCAGCAATTCGGGGGCCTCAACACGCCCTATCCCGGGGGGCTGAACACGCCGTACCCAGGTGGGATGACACCTGGGTTGATGACGCCTGGCACAGGGGAGCTAGACATGAGGAAGATCGGCCAAGCTCGGAACACGCTGATGGACATGAGGCTGAGCCAGGTGAGGGCCGGTGTCATGTGACAGTTCTACAGGTGACTTCCAGGGTTTTTGTTCTCTGACTGTAAAGCTAAGGTGTTCTTGTGAAAAACTCCTGCTTTGAAGTGCTCTGTCCCAAGACTGGCGGTGCTGTGCCATCTGCCCGTCACTCAGAGGGCCAGGTTCTGCCCTCGGGCCAGTCTGTGTGGCCACCCTGGCGTGGTGACTGTCGGTGGGGTGTAGTGTCCACCCTGCGTACCTGATGGTTCAGTGCACGTCCACTCTCCTGGCACCCGCAGCAATCGCGGTGGCCCTCCAGGGGCACGCTGTCCATCCCGTGGTCTGGAAGGAAGACGCAGGGGCAGTGGGGACACTTTCCAGCAAGGACACGCATGTTAGAAACCAGGCAGGATGCCCTGGCTGGTGTGGCTCAGTGGACTGAGTGCCAGTCTGTGAACCAAAGGGTCTCTGGTTCTAGTCCTAGTCAGGGCACCTGCCTGGGTTGAGGGCTGGGTCCCCAGTGGGGGGCACATGAGAGACAATCACATATTGATGTTTCTCTTCCTGTCTCCTTCCCTTTCCCTTCCTCTAAAAACAAATGAGAAAAAAAGAAACCAGGCGGGAAGACGCTTTCCGACTTGGTTCCATGTACACTTAGAACCTTTGCCTAGCAGACGACACTGTGAGGTCAAAGGAACCAACGTGCGGGGGGAAAGAGTCCTCGTGCCCATGGGAACCAGAGGCAGCAGTCTCTGCACGTCCCGCCTGTGCTGGAGTGCGGCGCACGCAGCTTCCTGCGACACAGGCTGAGGGGCAGGCTCTCACGTGCTCGGGGTGGGGGCGGGTAACACGGTGAGCTCTTCCCCCAGCCGCTTCAATGCAGTGGGAGTGTCTTACGATCGACCTTTCACTGTGCTGGAACTTTTCACAGTGAGCAAAGACCTTACGGGGACCCGACGTCCCCGGTTGAAAAGTTGTGCAGGTTTTCCTGGTGCCAGGCGCGGGTCTGCGAGTGCCCGAGTGCGGCCTGGTGGAGCTCGGAGCAGCTCCTGGGTGGCTGCTGCTGCTTCGCGTTGCAGACCGTGTTTGAGGCGCTGCTTGCGCTCCATCTGCAGGTTGACGTGAGGGTTCTCGTGTGTCTCTGGGGAGGTGTCGTCGGTCCGCATGTCTTCACTGGACCGCCAGCCTCTTCCCACTCGAGGCGCCGCCCCCGCAGCTGCCGGCCAGTCCAAGCGCTTCCCTGCGTGGGGCCCCTGGGGCATCCGCGCCTCTCCCTGCACACACTCCCGTGGTTTCCATCCACGTCACATCTGTCTTCTCAGGTCACACTCCTCAGTCAGGTTTCTGTGTGGAATGTTTCCTTTCGGGAGAACTGTGTCACGGTCATTTTTTGTGGTGCGTGCACACAAGATAGAATTTACTATTTCTTTTGAAGGTTTTACGTGTTGAGAAGGGGAAGGGAGGGAGAGGAACATTGCTGTGACAGAGGGTCAGTGATCAGGTGGCTCTTGCACGTGCCCATTTGGGACTGACTGGGAATCGACCCCAACCTCTTGGTTTGAGGGACGGCGCCGGCCGGGCTGGAGTGTTTGAGCCGTTTTCACCTGTCTAGTTGGCGGCCTCAGGTGCGTCCGCCCTCCAGCTCCCGGCAGAGGGCTCTTGGCACCCCACTGAGCACTCCCCACCCGCCCGTGCCTGTCTCTAGGGATTCAGGAGCCGCACAGGAGTGAGTCTCGCAGTGCCCGTCCATCTGTGACGGGTCAGTGTCACTGAGCATCGTGTCTTTGAGGCTTGTCTGTGCTGTAGCCGCACTCAGAGTGTCCTCGTGAAGGCTGAGGCCCCGTGACGGGTCCAGGCGGCACTTGGTGTGCCCGTCCGCGGGCAGCGTCCCCCTTGACAGTCAGGACCGGTGCCTCCACTGTGAGCCTTGGCACACGAGGAGCTGTTCGCGTGCCTATGCCGGCTCTTCCAGGTGTGAGCGCAGGGGAGGGGTGCTGGGTTGTGTGCGCGTCTCCTTACTTTCTGGGGACGCTGCACTGACGCCCACAGCAGCCGCCGGGCTCAGAGTCCCAGCAGACCAGCACGGAACACGGGTCCCGGTTTCTCCGCGCCCCCGACAGCGTTTGCTCTCAGCTGATCTGTTGCTCTGTGCACAGCGTGTGCACTGGTTGCTTCCCGTCTGTACCGGGTCGGACATCGGCCCTGCAGCGCTGGCACGTCGGGACAATGCTTTGACCGGCAGAGCCTCCTGGCCAGGGCGCGCCTTCGTTCTTCACGCCAGCCGCCCTCGTGAGTGTGACTGGTACCTGGCGTTCCCGTTTCCCTGGTGAGGGAGGTTGAGCATCTTCTCATGGGCCGCTCTGCTCCGTCCTTTGTGTGTTTTTCTAGGACCTCTTTTCAAGGCTCAGTTTTAGATTCGTAGTATGGCCGAGAGGAAGGAGCAGGGAGGCCCCTGTGCCCACGCGCCCAGTGCCCCTGGCCACACCCCTGCGGTGCACGTCGCTGCCACCCATGTGCGTGGTTTGCACTGGGGCTGGCTCACGGTCACACAGTCCCTGGGCTCGTGTCACTGAGCATGTCCGCTGCCCCCAGAATTTCCTGTGTGCCGCTCGGCCCCCCGTCGCCCCAGCCCCTGATCTGTGACTGTCCCCACGGCTTCGCCTTCCCCAGAACATCGCCGAGTTGGAATCGCATGCCATGTGGCCTTTGCAGGTGCCTGGAGTCACTTAGTTGTGGCACTTACTGTTTTCTGTCCCTGTGTCCTGTCACCAAAAGGATCTATCTGGAAAAAGGGTTGCAATCAGGGGCGGCGTGGACTTCCCGTGAGAAGAGGCCGGCGCCCCCTCTGCACAGGAAGTGGGAGTGAAGGTGGTGCTATCGCCGCGCAGGCTCCTCCCCGTGGGGCTTTCGCGCGGAGGAGGGTGCAAAAGCCCCCCCACAGCCCCTCCAGACCCCCATCTGGCCACGTCTGTCACATGCTGTGGCGGCTCTGTGCCCGTCCTCTTGGCACTGTGGCCTCTCCGGGGCCACTTGCCACGTGCTGTGCAAACCTCAGAACTTGCCTGTCTGTGCACGCCACATGGTGTGCTGGCGCTCCGACTGCACAGTGTGCACGGCATCCTGCGGCGTGGGCCCCTCCTGTCCGTCTGTGGTCTCGCTCCCGGAGCCCTGCGGTGCTCATCCCAGAGCTGGTGTCCATGTGTACGAGGTCACACGTGCTGGTGTTTCCCACGGGGGTGCTCGTGTGAGCGGTGGCCTGTTTCTAATTCGGATCCCGTGTGTTCCTCGAGACCACAGGGCAGGGGCGTCAGACTCACTTCCACGGGGGCACATCAGCCTCGCGGTTGCCCTCAAAGGGCCGAAGGTGATTTCACCTCCTTAGCAGTTGAGTGGCCACATTCCCACAGCCCTAAAATCACTTTGCCCTTCGAAGGCCCCTGGGAGGCTGACGTGGCCCCCGGTGGCAATGAGTCTGACGCCTCTGCCACAGAGGGAAGCCGCGGCCTCTGCCTGTTGTTGGCCTGGCACCCGGCGGCCTGGTTGCTGTGACTGCGTCGTGGTTCAGGGGTTGCCGTTGTTTCGGTGGCTCCCTCTGACGTCCTGCGTGGACAGGCTGCTCCTCTGTGAACATGGCGGACCGCAGGCGTGGGCATCTCCTGCCCTCCCATCCTCTCCCGGCCTTGCTGCGTTAGTCAGGCTCTTTGTCCTATTTTTACTTGAATTTTGTTGTTTTTGTGGTAACTTTAAGATTCAAAACTAGAGAGAATGGTGGAATGATGAAGTGGTATGTGCGTATTTTAAAGTAATCAGCTGAAGTGAGTGATTGTTTTCAGTCTCTGATTCCTGGGTCCCACTCATCTTTCGACTTTTTTTATGTCCAGATAGGCTTCTTCCCCTGGGGCTCCGTGGTCTCAGGGCTTCAGCGAGCTGTGTCCTGTAGAGATGGCCTCTGTCCGCTGTCACCTCCACCTGAGTGACGGGCAGGCATTCTCCTTTGAAGTCCCCACGTCCACGGGCAGGCGGGGCTGGGGCGGGTGCAGGCCCTGTGGCCCTGCCTGACCCGCCGCGTGGCCCGGCCTGCCTTGCAGGTGTCGGATTCTGTGAGTGGGCAGACGGTGGTCGACCCCAAGGGCTACCTGACGGACTTGAACTCCATGATCCCCACCCACGGAGGGGACATCAAGTGAGCGCTGTGGGGCTGGGGGCGGGGTGGGGCTCTGGCTGCTGGGGATGTTCTGGCTGTTCTCTGAAAAACGCGCAGCCAGAGTGAGGTGGGGGTGTCCTAAGGAACAGGCAGGGCGGCGTTTGGTTTCCATGTGAAATGCATCTGTCACCGCTGGGTGTGGACGTGCCCGTGCCCGGCCGCAGTGGTGTGTCCTCGGGTCCAGCCACCCGGGGGCACGTGTGCCGGCGCCTCCCTGGGCACGGGCGCAGCGTGGTGGCCTGACCCCATGCATCCTCGCCCTTGCAGTGACATCAAGAAGGCACGCCTGCTCCTCAAGTCTGTTCGGGAGACGAATCCTCACCACCCGCCCGCCTGGATCGCATCTGCCCGCCTTGAGGAAGTCACTGGGAAGCTGCAGGTCGCTCGAAACCTCATCATGAAGGGGACGGAGATGTGCCCCAAGGTAAGGCGCGCGGTGGGGCCCCCGGGAGTCTCAGTGCCCTGGGGACCCTGTGGGGGCGGATGGGGTGAGAGCGAGGCCATCTGCCCGTCTGTGTGGGAGCCACCGGCAGAAGGACAGGTGAGGCCGAGAGTGTGAGCTGGGGGAGCGGGCTTTCTCCTGCCCGTCCTCCATGCAGTGAAGGCCCGTCCACTCTCAGGTTAATGGCAGGACAGCCTTGACTGGGAGGAGCAAGGGTGGTCGCTCTGCCACCACCTCATGTGAATGCCATACAGATTAAGGCTACTCTCCCACCGTCTTTCAGTGGTGCTGTGATTAGACCCTGTAAGTGACCGTCCACTGGGGTGCTCACTGAGTTCCCTGACTTGGGAGACACTCTCTGCCTGCTCATCCTGGACTTGGGTGTGAGTGGGGGCCTCCTAGGCCAATGTGTGTGGCCACCTGCTGCCTGTGTCCTCTGCATCTGGACCGGCTCCTTACTCTGTGGGCACTGAGTTCCTCTTACCGGGATGGCCTGCCCCCCCACCCTCCCGGATGTGCCGCAGCCACAGCCCCAGCCTTGGCAGTCCGGGGGGTCTGCGGTGCAGCTGGGTTTGAGGCCAGGTCACAGCCTTCTGTCAGATTGCAAAACCGGGGGAGGGGACTCGGGAGCCAGCCCTGGTGTCCTGAGGCCACGTGTGCACCCGTGGGCTCCCGGTGGCCCGTGCCCGCACCGAGTGTCTTGTCTGCCCCGCAGAGTGAAGACGTCTGGCTGGAAGCAGCCAGGTTGCAGCCTGGGGACACGGCCAAGGCCGTGGTGGCCCAAGCTGTGCGCCACCTCCCGCAGTCTGTCAGGATTTACATCCGAGCCGCAGAGCTGGAGACCGACATCCGCGCCAAGAAGCGGGTCCTTCGGAAAGGTGCGCCGCCCCTCCCCCAGGGAGCCGTCGCGAGTGCAACCCTGGGCTGCCTTCCCCACACCCGGTGCTGTGCTCTGGCCTCGGGGGCAGTGGTCGCAGAACGGGTGACATCTTCCTGGCCTTCTTCTGCCCTCCCACCGCTCGTAGGTGTGGTGTGACCTGCGGGAGCTGGGCAGTGGCTCAGGCCCAGGCCATCCTCCTTGGCAGGCTCGGACTCTGGGCTCGCTGGGGTGGCACGAGTGGGGGCGAGGTGAGCCGGCACCACGCCGCCCTGTAGGCGTCGCTGGTCTCTGCCACCAGCCTGGAGCCGTGTGCCAGCAGGTGCAGCATGGTTGGAAGTCACTCTGAGTGGCCACACTGGAGCTTTGCATTAGACGAGCCCCTCCCCATCTTGGAGGACCCCTGCAGGGCAGGAGGTGGTCGTGTCTCGCTCTCTTGCCGGGTGCCGTGAGCCTGATGCAGCGAGGCCGTCGGGCATCGACGAGCACTGCCCTTCCTTCCTCCGTGCCTGTGACGGGCGGCGCCTTAGCTGAGTATCCCGAGCAGGTGCTGGTCGGGGCTGATCGCAGCCGCCTGAGTTGGTGGTGCAGGCAGCACATGGTGTGTTGGTGGCATTGGGGGCCGTTTTCAGCCACCTCGTCCAGCTCTGGTTTTCCACGTGTGGCGCACGTGATGTAGGGCCCGCAGGTGTTATCACGCGCTGTTTCTGGGTGGCGTCTGCCTTGCCTGTGGCCCTGACTGCGTGCGCCGTGCACACGAGTGGTTTCCTGCCACGCCCGCCTCCGGCTGCAGCCTTGCCGCCCGTCAGGTGCTCGGAGCCAGGCCCTGCACGCGGGGACAGGAGCAGAAAGCGAGGGCCTGCTTTGGTTTATAGAAACCAAGTTCTTGCCTCTTGTCAGCCAGGAAAATAGCTAACAACAAACACACTGGACTCTCGGCAATTAGCAGTGTTTACGTAGGGACGGTCTGCTGCACTTCCCCTGCCACGGCGTGATGAATGACCCGCCACCAGAGAACCTGGGTGCGTGTCCAGTTGGCGTCAGGCGTGGAGGGCAGTGGGCGTGGAGGAGGGCCTGCTGGGACCAGGCTGTCCGGGTCCTTGAAGGCTCGGCCTCCTGGAGGCACAGAAGCTGCGCTTGGGTGGACAGCGGGTGGACCCCAGCAGGCCTGGCCCTGGCCCTGCTCCCTCCTTAGAGGGGCTCCCAAGTCGGCTTCCGTTTCCAGGTGCCTCCCTGTGCTCGTGGGGAGCACCTGAAGTCCCCACTGGAAAGGTCTGATTTTTTTAAAGCCGACAGGACGTCGTCCTCTGTCTCTGGCGCATGACATCTGCTGTGGTCACGGTTGGTTGCAGCAGACAGACATCCTTGTCCTCCGTCGGGAGCCCTTGTGCTTCCACGTCTGGTCTGAGACCTGAGGAGGCAGGTGACGTGGGGCCTGTGCCTGGCCTTTGAGCCGCAGCGTGGCCCCCACTCACAGCCGCTTCTTGTTCCGACCGCTCTTCCTGCCTGGGCCCCGGTGGCTGGAGGTGTCCCTGACACGGTGTGGCAGAGCCCTGTGTGAGCAGTGCCTGGTCCCCAGGTGCTCGGCCGACCCTCGGGCGCACGTGCCAGGGTCATCTGTGTTGTCCCCCTGTGGTCCCTGCGCCCTCGCTCGCTCGCTCACACGAGCACCAGCCCCCGAGTGGTCACTGCTGTCTGGTGCCTGAGCCTCTGTCTGCTGACGCTGCTGTCCGGGTGTGAGTGGGGGGAGGGGATGTGCTGCCCTCAGCCGTCTGCGGGGACCCTGAGCAAGGGCAGACCTGCCCTCCCGGCCTGTCACCAGGTCACCAGGCGAGGCCATCTGACTCTGCTGGCAGCAGCGTCCTCTGGGACAGGAGCGTCCTGCCTCCACTTCGCTCTCCTGTGACCCACTTTCTCGTGTGCCTCTCCCAGCCCTGGAGCACGTGCCCAACTCAGTTCGCTTGTGGAAGGCGGCCGTGGAGCTGGAAGAGCCAGAAGACGCCAGAATCATGCTCAGCCGAGCCGTGGAGTGCTGCCCCACCAGCGTGGAGGTGGGTCTGGAGCCCAGGCTCAGCCGGGCACTGAGCTCACGCGGGTGGCAGGGAGAAGTCCTGGGAGGCCGCTTGTCCCAGCTGCCGTGGCCAGCTGCGCCGCTGACAGAGGCTCTGGGTTCTGTGTGGAGCCCTCCTTCCGCCCTAAAGCTGTTGGGTTTGCAGATGGGACCTGAGGGGACAGGGTGGTAGAAACTGTTGCCATATCTTCCTGCCAGCACAGCGTGAGGCCGGCTCCTTGCCTCAGCCCGGCTTCTTTGGTGCTAGACACCCAGGTCTCGGCGTTCTGTGCAGTGGTTTTCTGTTCGGGCTCCGTGACACCCAGTCTGTCTGCAGCTGCCCTGAGGGGTGTTGTGAAATCCTCTGCATGGAATTAATCTTTGCTTGTTTACGTGAAAGCAGGGCCCGTAGCACTTCTGGTGATGAGATGTTGCAGAGTGGCCGTCTGGGGTGTGAGGCCCCCCGGGGCCTGGACACCCACATCACTGTTTAGCTTGCGAAGCAGCCACAGGTCCTGCTCACCTCCCTGCCAACCCCTAAAACGAGCTGGCACACGTCCACCCAGCATGCGGGGTGTGGGGCTGAGATGCTGTTGCTTCCCCTGTCGAGTGGGATGTCGCTGCTTGAGTCAGGCGCAGGGCCGAGCAGCTCTCAGAGGAGGGGAAAGTGCTGCCGACCTGCTCAGGCGCCCCGAGAGCCCGCAGAGCCTCGTGCGTGGGGCGCCCCGGGCCTCCGAGCGGCTGCCGCCTGCCCTGCGGCCTCAGTCCCCGGCGTTCTCTCCGCGCAGCTCTGGCTCGCCCTGGCAAGGCTGGAGACCTACGAAAACGCCCGCAAAGTCCTGAACAAGGCCCGTGAGAACATCCCCACGGACCGGCACATCTGGGTCACCGCCGCCAAGCTGGAAGAGGCCAACGGGAACACGCAGATGGTGGAGAAGATCATCGACCGGGCCATCACCTCGCTGCGGGCCAATGGCGTGGAGATCAACCGCGAGCAGTGGATCCAGGTAGGCCGCCAGCTGCGCTCAGGGTCGCAGCCGTGGCTCATCTCGCAGGACAAGGCTGGGCACGGCGGCCGGGGTCCCACGCCAGCAGGGGTGCAGGCACAGGCTTCTCTTGACGGGATTGCACCACAGCCTCTCGTTGCGGCAGCGCGGCCAGCGTGGGCCAGACGCTCCGGAGAGCGTGCGCGTGTGGGCCCGCCATGCTAGTGACGCTCGCAAGTGGGAGAGGGACATGCCTGAGGGGGTGGCAGACAGCCTGAGGGCCCCTTTCACTCTTCCTGTTTGGCAACTTGTGCTGTAGACGGTGGCTGGTGACGTCTCTGACCCAGCTGCTGGGCCGGTGCCCTCCTGCTCCCCATCCCCGGGCGAGCTCTCTGGGCAGCGGGGTCCGTCCCCTGGGGCCCAACAGTCGTTCATTGCCCCGGGGAGAGCCCCTCGTGACATCTTCGTGCACGGGAGCGAGGACAGCCCACTGCAGGCCACTCACGCCTCCTGCTCTGCTGCCACAGCTGCCGCCGCTGCTCCTGGCCGGTCCTGTCTGCACTGGGGCTGCTGCTGCTCCAGGGGGTCCGCATCCTTGCACCCATCTTGGTCAGCACCTCTCGTCCTGCACAGGAAGTGGCTGGGCCGTGGGGCCCCTTCTCTGGTGTGAGGCCTCACCCGTGTTTCCTTGGTGTCCCTCTTCCTCCCTCATGGGGGTCCGGGGCTGCTCCTCTGTCTGTCTGACCGACCTCCTGCGTCGCCCCCCGCGCCCTGTGGTGGTGAGCCGTCAGTGTCCGGGCGTCAGCCGAGTCTTCATCCTGCCTTGGTTTTTGGAGGATGTTTTCCTGGCAGAGAATTCTGGGTTGACGATACTTTCTCCAGCGTTTTAACCGTCCTGCTCGCACACGTTCCCAGGAAGAAGGCCGCTGTCACCTGCGTTCCTGTGCAGAGCTCTATTTGTCTGTGAAAGCTCCTTCTGGTTGAAAAGTATCGTCTCGTTTCTAGACTTAAAACACCCCAACGACTTGTCAGGCCTTGGTCTCCGTGGCCAGTTTTGAGCATCTGTGACGTGCCTTGGTCTGGTCTCCTTCCCATGTCTTGTCTGGGGCTTGTTCGGCCCCTTGGACCTGTGGGTCCTCGGTTCCCTCAGGCCTGTGCCCGCTTTTCTGCTTCGATCCCGATGCTGGGCAGGCTGTAGCTAACGCTCCACGGAACGCACTCGTTCGGAGTGCTCACGTACGCAGACCGGGTCGAGGTGAGAGGTTTCCTGTCGCCCGAAAGCAAGCCCGGGGCCCCCGGCCTGGGTGGCTGCCCTCTCCCCCTGGGCGCTTGCTCTTCGGCTTTCCCCACCGTGGTCACCTGCACACCCACGTGACTGCAAGGCCATACCGCACGTCCTCTTTGTGAGTGGCTTTCAGGTCACGGGACGCTGTCCAGGGTAATCCGCTGGTAGCGTGGGTGGTTGGGGACCTCTCGTCCATGGTGACGGGCGGTTTGCTTTTGTTTTTGCCCGTTGATCTCGCCTGCCCCTGGCCGAGCTGTGCTGAGTTGCGGGGGTGTTTTCGGGGCCCAGCCAGAAGCCCCTGTGGGGCCGCACTGGCAGCCGGCCTTCGCCTCGTTCCAAGTGCTGCCCGTCAGCTCCTGGTGGCAGGCGGTGCCTTCAGTTCTGACAGAGCCCAGCTTCTCCAACTTTTCCTTCGGGAGTCGCGGCTGAGGATCCATCCCCCGCCCCTGGTCATGATGGTGGGCGCCTGTGTTTTCGAGGGTTTCTCTGCCAGACTCCCATTTCAGTCTGTTACCACGTGCGTCGGTTTTCAAACGTGGTGTGAGGTCAGGGGTCACTCTTCCTTTTCCGCGTGGAGGTCGTGGTCGCAATTCTGCGTGTCCCTGGTGAGTGCTCTGGCCCTGCCGTGGATGGAGAGCTGTGGGCCACGCACGGGGTCTCCTGGCTGGGTGCGCGCTCCGTGTCACCGGCTGGCACGGCGGTGCCGACGAGCCATGACGTCAGCTGTGTGCCCCCTCCTCGTCCTCGGTGTCAGCTGCACTGCGCGGTTCTCGCTGCGTCTTGGGGTCGACGCGTCGGTTTCTACAAACAGCTGGGGTTCGGGGAGTGATGGCACGGAGCCTTCCACTGAGCTCGGGGACTGCGCCCCTGACGGGCCAGTCCCCTGACCCTGGTCTCTGCTCTTCTCCTGTGAGCCTCTGTCCGTGCTTGTCCCTTGGTCTTGTTCTCAGGCTGTTGGCAGAGTGCAGGGATGAAGTCAGCGTCTGGACGTTGAGCCTGAGTGCTGGGACCTCGCTGGGACCATCTGCTGGGTGGAGGTGGTTTTAGCAGGTCCTCGAGGACTTTCTGAGCGTGAGACCGTGTCGCCTGCAGACACCATGCAACTTTCCTCCGGTCTGGGTGCCCTTCCTTCCCCATCTGGTCACCTGTGCGGAGCCTCCTGTGACAGGTGCCTGGACGTGAGAGAGCCGGTCTGGAGGGCTGTGGAAGTCACCTTCTTTCTCGCCGCCACGCCGTCTCCTTGGCTCCTGTGGCCTTGTCTCAGGGTCACTGCCATCCCTCGACGTCTGACTTGCTGTTTATCTCGTCGAGGGTGTTTCTCATCACAGATCTTATACTCCAGCTTCCAGGAATGAAGCTTGAGCCCTTTCGAAAACTCCCACGTTTGCTGTCTGCTCACCACTGGGGCCGCGCAGAGCGCGGTGACCGCCGGTGCTGGTGGCCTTGTACGCTTGTCCTGAGCCTGTGTCTGTTCGGGCTGACTTGGGGGGGTGTCTCCCCGACTGTAAGCTGGGTTCTCCCGTGTCTTTCACGTCTGGCACTGTGGCTCGTTGCCTTGTTCTTTGCTTTTCTCCTCGGTTGGTGCTGGGCACCTCTGTGCGCCTGTGAAGGCTCGGGCTTCCGTGCGGAGCAGCCACATCCTTCCCCTGGTCGGGCTCCGGGGCTTGGCGAGTTTGGACCCGAGCAGTAATCAGCGTAGGGCAGCTGAGGCCAAGTCCCCTGTGGGGGTGGGACCTCCCTGTGTTCCTCCAGAGCCCGGTGTCTTTCGGGGGTTTCCAGCCTGGCTGGTGGCACAGGCCCCTTTCCCGCCCACAGGAGCCCTGCGGGTGGTCCTCACGCATGCTCTCAGCGGGTTCTTCCCTAGAGCACCCGCCGTGTGCCGGCCCGCCCTCAGTGAAGGCTCGCGGAGCAGATGTCGTGGTCTCTCTCCCGCTTGGTCCTGTGTTCTCTGTCCTCGCTGTTCTGGGCTCTCAGAGCTATGCCCTCCTCCAGCCCCTCCCGGACTGCCCCCCTGCTCTGTGGTCTGGAAACTCCCGGCTGTGAGCTGGGCGGACGTGGGCCCGGGACTGCCTGTGTCTCCGTCCTCACCTTTCATGGCTGCATCCACGTCCAGTGTCTCGACAAGCACGGCTGCATGGGTGTAGCCTGAGGTTGGCTCTTCCAGGGGAGAGGGTATCAGCCAGCAGAGGCCACGCTTCCCCTGGTCCTCAGGGCTTTCTGGCAGCTACCTGCGCCCCACAGGACGCTGCCCCGAGTGGAGTGAGGAGGGTCCCTTGTGTGCAGTTCCACCTCCCAGCCTCCCTGGGGCTGCGTGCAGCGAGTCCCTTGTTCTGCCAGCGCACAGGAGGGAGGTCGCAGGGGGTGGTGGCAGGTCCCCCATCCCTTTAGCGGTTTCCAGTCCGCCCCTGCAGACCCTTCTCCAGGGCTCTACCAGTGTGCAGAAAAGTGCAGCGTGAGCTGGGAGTGGACTCATCTTACACTCTCCTTCAGCTTCGTTTTTTGCTGCCATGGGCGCGCGGGTCTGATGCCCACCAGGCTCACGGCAGCCCTGCCAGGCGGGCTCCTGCGCGTCCCGTGGTGCCTGCAGGGAGCGTGACGAGTTCCAGGCACTTTGCTTCCTGAGCAGGCCGCCATTACCAAGCCCCTGCCGTGTGTCCACTCTGCGACATGGCTAGTGACCCGAGCCGGCACACCACTCACACAGCCCCTGCAGGCCCCGCACCCCAAGGCACTCGGCGCAGAGCCCCATTGGGAGGCTTCCCTGTACGTGCCGTCCTGGCGCCCCCCCCCGTCTGGCCCGAGGCCAAGAGCTGCTGCCAGCCTGGCCAGGCGGCTCCAGGGGCTGGGGTGTCGGCTGCTACGCCAAGGTTGTGGGTTTGATCCCCGTCAGGGCACATAAAAGAAGCAACCAATGAGTGCACGAACAAGTGGAATAAGAAACCAATGTCTCTCAAGTCTATAAATTAAAAAAAAATTAACGTGAGTAATTAGAATTTACAATTTTTTAAAAAAGAATGCGGCTCCTGTGCCAGGAACCCCGCACGTGGATGGGCTGTGCTCTGGCGCTGCCCCAGCCCTGAGCACCCCCCCCACCGCCCCCGGAGCAGCAGGGTCTCTGGTTTGTCCTTGGTCTTCCTCCCGTCTGGCTCCTTCCTCTCAGACCTGCCCTGCCCTCAGCAGACCCGCCAGGGTCCTCTTCTGTCTCCCCCACCCCCCCACCCCACCCCCGCCCGACTGCTGTACTACAGGTCCCGGCTAAGCTGGGGCCACCCAGCTGAGGGTCCTGGCTGGGCCTCTGCCCCACCGATCTGCCACCACACTTCTTTGCTCCTCACTGGTCCCGCCGCCCTTCCAGCACCCCCTCCACAGGCTCTGTGCTCTCGGGGGTGCTTCTCTGACGCTGGCAGGGCCCGAGGGGCTCTGGCGAGGCTGCTGAGCTTGGCTCTCGTCTGGGCCCCTCGATGAGGGAGACAGCGGGGCGGCTCCTTCCTGTGGCAGACGGCTCCCAGAGCGCCCGCTGCCTGTGCGGTGAGCTCCTTAAAGCAGAGTTGCTCCGTGTTTGTTTTGAGAGAAAAGGGAAATTGCCATCTGAGAGGTGGTCGCGCGTGCCCCTCAGCCACGTGCCAGCACCGTGTCCCCACCTGTCACACGAGTGTGTTGGCGGTGTTTGGACGTCGCCGATGGGGTGTGTGTGAGACGCCCTGGTGCACATTTTAAAGCTAAGTGGCTTTGAAGCCATTGCAGGTGTTTCAGAGTCACGTGCACTTCCCTGTTTTGGAGAACTCCATGTTGTCTGTCGCATCCTTTCGTGTCCGCACGAGTGACAGATACGTCTGCACCTCTCGCTGCCTTCTCTCCGCTTCCCTGAGTCAGCCCTGTGCTCTCCTGCTGGGCCCCCAGGCCTCTGTCTCACCCTCTCTCTGGGCTCCTTGCGCCCCACAGGCCTGTTTGGTTGGAGTGTTTCTTCCAGACCAACAGACACGAGGGGCTGTGAGCTTGTCTTTTTCTTCAGCTTCTTTGGGAGTTTCTTCAGTGCAGGAGCCTCTCACAGCCACTGACGTGCCTGCAGTAGCACGTGGTACTCGGCAGCGCTCTCGGGGCGCAGTTCCGTTCAGGCGTTAGGCACCTGTCGGCATCGACCTGCCGGGGACAGGGGTGGGTGCACCCGGGAGCACATCTGCAGCTCTGCACTGTACGCCCTGCTCTGTGTCCCTCTTCTAGGACGCCGAGGAGTGTGACAAGGCCGGGAGTGTGGCCACCTGCCAGGCGGTCATGCGCGCCGTGATCGGCATCGGGATCGAGGAGGAGGACCGGAAGCACACCTGGATGGAGGACGCGGACAGCGTGAGTCTGCCCAACGGGGCTGGGGTGGACCCTCCCCGGCCCGCTGGTTTGTGGGTGTGGCTGCCGTCGCAAGGCACGGTTTGCAGCCCACCCTGGCGTGAAGGGCTGCCTTCGAGCGCCTGCGACCTGGGAGCTCCGGGCGCACGGGCTCTTCACTGGTGCCACCCCAGGGCTGGTTACGGAGCGCACCCTGGGGGCCTTTGCTCACGAGGCTTTGGCTGCTCAGAGGCCGTTGCCTTAGAAGAGGTTTCCAGAGAAGGGATTGTGGGGCCGGAGTCGGAAACGCATTTGAAGCATCTCACCAGCCCTTTTTTAGCTCTTTGTTCTGAAATAAGTTTCGCCTTGTAGAAAAGGAGCAAAACCACAGTGAGAACTCTCATGCGCCTTTTGCCCAGATTCCACCAGGTCTCCCCGTTTGACCGCACTGCCTTCTCCGTGCTCCACGTGCGCGTGCACACTCGCCCTCGTCCCTTTTCCCGCGTCGCTTCAGGCTGAGCCGTCGCTGCCGTGGCCCTTTGTGTGCGAGTGTTTCTGCGCGCCCCTTTAAAAGCAGGCACCCGCTCACACAGCCTCAGCACGGCCGTCGGGGCAGGAGCCAGTGTTGAGACGGGGCTGCTAGCGTCTGGCCCCTCGACTCTGACCCACTCGGGTGGCACCTGCCAGGTTCTCTCCCCTCTTTGTTTCCTTTCAGTCACCCCATGTTTTGTGGGGAGACCCTTGGGGGCCGCAGATGCCTCCCCTTAGCAGACTGGCCTGCTGGCTCGCAGGCCCTTTAACGGCGTCCTTGGCCTGCACTGTCTGTCGCTGTGTGTTTGCCAAGCAGAGGTTCGCTGAACGTTGTGCCTTCTGCATCTGATTAGCGCTTATTAGTAGGGATCTCAGTGAAGAAGGGCGTCCCTCTCCCCCTCGTCCACGTAAGCGGCCACTTCTTCACATCGGAAGGCACTAGGGACGCCATGGCCGTCATCTGTGTGGGTCTCCCCACACAGCTGTTGTCCCAAGCCCTGCGTGCACCACAGCCCCAAGCACCAGTGCGGGCGGTGCCCCCGGCTGCCGACGGCCCTGTGCTCACTAACACACGCTCAGTTCTTCGGGGGAGCAAGACACAGGCCAGCCATGGCACGTCTTGAAAAGCTTTTTGTTGTGAACGTTTACGGCACGCAGACGTACGAAGAATCGTTGAGTGAACATCCAGCCCGTCCCTGCGCTGGAAGAAAGTCTCTAACCACACAGAAGACCTGGGGCCTGGCTGAGCCCGTCACTCTGCAGTTAGACACCGTTCCTGTTTGCTCTCCCACTGCCACCAACAGGGTGCGGGTGGTCTGGGGGCATCCTGGGGGGTATCCCCCTGTGGGCAGCACGGGGAAAGAAGGGGTCCACAGCCATGTCACGTGTCCCTGTTTCTGTTGTCTGCCACACACACTGGCAAGGCTGTCTTTCAAGGGCCTTGGGACCCTGGAGTGAGGACACATGGATTGTGTGCCTTGTGCTGTGTCCCTCTGGCAGGCCTGGCCTGGGCAAGCTGTCACTTGAGCCTATGGGGACACAGAGCCTGGCAGCCTTTGTGACGGGCCCGTGGGACCTTGGCAAGCGGTCACAGATGTGGTGCAGGCCGGTGCGCATGGGTTTGGTTCTCAGCTAGGTCCTCCCTCCTGTCTCCAGACGCCCCTGGTCAGGACGTGCCCATGGTGGGGCTCTTCCCTCTGGTGGTCGACAGCAGTGAGGCCCCCGGAGTGAGAGGAGCCTGGTCCGAACGAGGAGGTCTCAGCCGTGTTGCTGCTCTTTCTCCTCCCCTCCCCCATTTGCATGCTGGTCCTTGAGCACCAGGAGGCTTGCTGGTGGGCTTCCTGGAGAAGGCAGCCCTTGATGCAGAAAGTGGCCTTGGGTGGCTCAGGCCCCCTATGCAAAGCCTGCGGTCCAGTTCACCTCAAGACAGGAGCCCTCCTTGGCCCGAGAGGACACGTGTGCACCGGCACTGGGCTCTGTGCTGAGCACTGGCTCCGTCCCGCGTGAGGCTTGGTGTCTCAGAGTCCTCGCCGCGGTTGGTCCTGCCAGTCAGGGTGACCCCGCTGAGTGAGGGGAGCACAGCTGGGGAAGACAGGGATTGTGTGTGGTTGTCCACTCTGAGTAGACGGGTTTGCACCGAGTGTGACTTAGGGTTGAAGTAAGTGCCACACTGCGTTTGGAGAAGGAACCGTGTGTGTGCCATGTAGCCCCACGTGCTCCCGCCCCTCTTCCCGGGGCTTCCCTCCTGCAAGCGCGCAGTTTGGAGCAGAGGGCGTCCTTCAGAAGGGCACTGCTCCGAGGCCGGAGCTGAGCCCTGCCTCACACCCGTGTCTCTTCCAGTGTGTGGCCCACAGCGCCCTGGAGTGCGCACGCGCCATCTACGCCTACGCCCTGCAGGTGTTCCCCAGCAAGAAGAGCGTGTGGCTGCGAGCCGCGTACTTTGAGAAGAACCATGGCACCAGGTACGAGGGGGGCTGGTGGCCGGTGTGCTGGCGGGGCCTCGGCTCTAGGCTGTGCGGTGCTCCTGCTGGTGGGCGAGTGCCTCTCCTGGGGTGTGGCAGCGGGAGCCGTGTCTGTGGCTCCTTGGGCGGCAGGGTCCTCACTGCCCCGTAGTTGAGAGACTGAGGCTCCAGAGGCCCCTCCACCAGAGCGAAGCACCTGCGGCCCCGGAGCCCTCGGGGTTCTGGGGTGCCGGAGCCTATGTCGTGCCGGCTCTGGCTCCGGCGGTGTGGTGGCCTCTGGGCCTTGGTGCACATGGTTTTCATTTAGGCAGCTCTGGCTTTGGGTTGGGGCTCGCTTTGTGCTCTGAGGGGGTCCTTGACAATTTTCTCTAATTGTGTTTTTTAATCGAAAAAGCTTTTTGGTCTGCCTCCTTGGCCACAAGTGCTGATTGGATTAGGTGTTGCAATTTCTGGCAGTGAGTGGGCTTCCTGGTCACTGGACCCACATCTGCGTGCACCCTCTGCACTGTCCCCTGTGCTGGGTGCGGCCGGGCCTCGCCACTTCTGCCAGGGACGCAGCTGGGAGCCCGAGCCCTGTTCTTGTTTTGGGTGGCATTGCCTGCCTCGGTCTGCGCAGGGTGTCTTCGTGCCCCCGTCCCCTCGCTCCTGCCAGCTGTTCTGTTTGGAGTCAGCTCCTTGGGCTGTGTCGAAATGGCTCTGCTGGCGCACCCCCCACCAGTGCCCCTCGCACGGCCTGTTCGGGGAAGAGCCTGGCCTCGCGGCTGTGGCCTCAGAGCAGCAGCCTCCCCCGCCCCCAGGATGGCGCCTGTCCCATCTGGCCGTATCTCGGGGTGACAAGGGGGTCTCAGTCTTGGTGTCGAGTGCTGTCAGGCTGCCCCGCATGCGCTTCACTGCGTCTTGCTGCTCAGGTTTGAAGGGTCACCTGTGCCAGATGGTGCAGAAGAGGGGCAGTGGGCTTCCCACCTGGTACCCAGGCTGGTGGGCTCCTTGCTCAGCAGTGACCCAAAATGACTTTCTCCCAACAAGACAGCCTGTCGGATGCCAGAGGGCAGCCTGAGGCCATGATCTGCATCTGCGGGCAAAGATGAAAAGGCCTCCTGCCGCCCGGGCCGGCCGGCGCTGCCCCTCCCTGCAGGGAGCCTGGCTGTAAAGGGTCCCCTGGGAGGTGCCTCCCGGGGCTGCGCTCACACACAATGCGCTGCTTTGTCGTGCCCTCTGCACGGCTGCTGTGGGAGCCTCTGTGGCGGGAGGAGAGCCCCCCATGCTCCCCTGTCGTAAACCTGGTGAATCATTCACAGGGCCGGACTTTGGAGCGGTGACTGTCCTGGTGGCGCCCGCGCTGCAGCTGCGGCACCCTGGGCGCCCTGGTGACGGCGGCCCTGTCTTGCAGGGAGTCCCTGGAGGCGCTGCTACAGAGAGCCGTGGCCCACTGCCCCAAGGCCGAGGTGCTGTGGCTCATGGGCGCCAAATCCAAGTGGCTGGCGGGAGACGTGCCCGCGGCGAGGAGCATCCTGGCTCTGGCTTTCCAGGTGGGTGTGGCCGGGGGTGCCCCCAGGGCATCCCTGTTCTCGCCCTCGGAGGGGGCGTGGTCAGCATGCTCTGGGCTCGGGCAGCTGGGACAGGCCTGAGAACCAGGACAGTGGCCCAGCTGGCAGACACCTCTTGGGGTCACTGACACTCAGTGTGGCCACAGGCCCAACGCTCCAGAGCACAGACTCGGGGCCGATGGGTGGTGCTCCACGGGAGGGAGGAGCAAGCCCAGGCGACAGTGGCTCCGACGAGGAAGGAGGCTGCCCCGTCCTGGAAGGGGGAGCCCAGGGCCCGAGCACAGGGTGTCCTGGGGCCACGTGTGGGCCTCATGACACCCAGACACGGCTGGTGGCCCATCTTTGCCGTCACATGGCGCCCTGATGCAGGGCGGCTGGGTGGGTGCTGGCCAGCAACGTGAAGCCTCGTTCCCTGTGAACTGTGGAGGGTGCGCCAAGGCCAGTCTGTGGCCCAGGCTGGTATGGCCGCTCGTCATTCCTGAGTAAATCTGTGAGAGGGGCCGGCCTGGAGCTGGCCGTGCTGTCTGCTCGTCTGACATGTTATCGGGCACCCCCCGCCGCCTGCCTGGACCTCCCGGCCTATCGCCCTCCGGAGGCTCCAAGGGCACCACGCACATGTGGGCTGCTCTGTGGGCAGTCCGTGGCCAAGTCCTGAGCCTTGGAAGTCCTCTCTGCACCGTCCCCAACACCCTGGGCACCCTTCCGTGCGGCCACATGGACACACTGGGGTGGCTGGTTCCCTGTCACCAGCCTGGGTGTGGCGGATCCCTCGGGTGGTATGGGAGTGGACCACTGTGGCTTTGAGTGGCTCCCCAGGCTCAGGGGCCCCAGAGAGACGGCTCCGTGGCTGCGGCCTCGTCCCGCGTGCTGTCGAGGCCGCCCAGCTGCGCAGTGGGACCGCCCAAGGCTGCACTCCTGGACCCTGCTGGGTGGACTGGCCTGCTCGGGGGAGGCTGGCACGCCCCTCTGTGCCAGGCCCTCTGACCCTCCCGTGCTCGCCACGCAGGCCAACCCCAACAGCGAAGAGATCTGGCTGGCGGCTGTGAAGCTGGAGTCGGAGAACAACGAGTACGAGCGTGCCCGGCGGCTGCTGGCCAAGGCGCGGAGCAGCGCCCCCACCGCCCGGGTGAGCAGGGCATGTGGTGCGGGGGCAGGTTCCTGGGGACCACGGTGCCCTGGCCTCCTTTGTTCAGGCTCCGCTTTGAAACGGGCTCGCGAGCGTGTGCCCCCGCCGGGTCCCTCGGCTGCAGGGCGGCCCACACGGCTGGGAAAGTGCAGCAGGACAAACGGCGTGGACGGGGGCCTGGGTGGGACCTTGGGCGTGTGCCACAGAGGTGCCGCCGGGCCCGGTGCTGAGGCCGGGCCGGAGCCGGGCCGAGCGGCTGCGTGGTTCAGAGTGGGGTGGGCCAGGGCAGGCAGCCAGCTGACGTGTGCCCGCCCCCAGGTGTTCATGAAGTCCGTGAAGCTGGAGTGGGTGCTGGGCAACATTGAGGCGGCCCAGGAGCTGTGTGAGGAGGCCCTGAGGCACTACGAGGACTTCCCCAAGCTGTGGATGATGAAGGGGCAGATCGAGGAGCAAGCGGAGCTGACAGACAAGGCGCGGGAGGCCTACAGCCAGGGGGTGAGCGCTGCAGGCTACGGGCCCCAGCGGGCCTCCGCGCTGCTCTGAGCAGCGTTTTCTCCCCCCACCCCGGGGTCCCAGCTGCTCTGTGCGCCGCACACGCACCCCGTGCACACATGTGCACACGCAGACGTGCCCTGTGCGTACGTGCAGAGCCTAGCTGGGCCGTGCCGTGGTGGGTCCGCGTGGACCCAGCAGCCCCGCTCTGCAGCTCTGCGGGCTGGGGGGCAGCCTGGGCGGTCACTGTCCTCTGGGACGCCAGCCCACACCCTCCCTCCCGCTTGCCTGTCCCTGTCGGCCGCAGCTGAAGAGATGCCCCCACTCCGCTCCCCTGTGGCTCCTGCTCTCCCGGCTGGAGGAGAAGACCGGGCAGCTGACACGCGCCCGGGCCATCTTGGAGAAGTCTCGCCTGAAGAACCCGAAGAACCCCGCCCTGTGGTGAGTTGGGCGCGTGCTCGTAGGCGTGCTCTCCCGCAGCGGCTCGTGCTGCTGTCCACGCGGCGCGTCCCGCTCAGGCTCTGGGGGAAGGGTGGCAGGGGCCACGGTCTCTCCAGTGGGAGGGCCCGGCCCAGGCGCTCAGATGGGCCCGTGGGGAGTTGGACGTGGTCCGACCTGTGCTCCGAGAGGCGGTGTCCAGGGAGCAGCTCTGTGGGGGGCGACATCAGGGCAAATAGGAGTTGGGGGGTGCAGACGGTGCACCGCCCACAGGAAACTGCACGCAGAGGTGCTGCGTGGGGCTGCGCGTGTCAGGGCTGGGGCGTGCGGCCAGAAGCGAAGAAGGCGCCAGCAGCCCCTCGTGCCAGTCCGTCATCCCGCTGTCCTCGCTGCACCGAGTGAGGTCGGCATCTGGGTCCCCGTGCAGACGTGACCGCGGGCCCACGGCGGGCGGCACGTGTCCCCCTGCTGTGTGCGGCAGGGGCAGCTCCAGCCGCTGGGCTCTGTGGTCTGGCTGGCTGTCCACAGACAGGTCCCGACCTCCCTCTCGGGCTTCTGTCCTCAGGTTGGAGTCTGTGAGGCTGGAGCACCGCGCGGGGCTGAAGAACATCGCCAACACGCTGATGGCCAAGGCGCTGCAGGAGTGCCCCGGCTCTGGTGAGGGCGGGGCCCCGAGGCGAGGAGGCGCACTCCCCTCCCTGCAGCTCTGCTCCCTGCCTGGGGTGCCACCCTCCTCCTTTCCTCTGCTGTGACTGTTTCTCCACGAGTCTGTGTGCATGTGTGTGCTTGTGCTTGTGCCATGTGAGCCGCTTGTGGTAAAGAGGGTGTGAAAATCACCCGTAAGCCCACCGCTCGGCAGTCACGCCTTCACGCTTTCTTGTAAAGGCTCACAGTCTGTGTACTTCCGGGTCCTTGTTTTAAAAGCTGAAAACTGAGAGTTTCCCATTGTCGTTGGACCCTTGAGGGTGTAAGTCTCAGTGGCTTTAGGAAACCCTGAATGTGGATCACACTAGCCAGCTGCTTGGGTTTAATCTGATGCGTCTTCACTGGCCTTGCCCGTCGCTCTGTTGTAGCAAAGTCTTAGCTGTGAGGTCACCGAGTCGGCGGCAGTGAAGCCTGTGTCACTTCCCAGTCATTCCCAGAGAACTGTCCTGTCTGCTCTCGGGGCTGCGGGGTCCCGGGTGGGCTCGTGGGGCCTTTGTGGGTCTCCTCCAGGCAGGACCCCCCTCGGGCAGCTGTGCGTGGACGGGGGCGAGTCCGAGCCGAGGCAGGGCTCTGAGGGCCACGTCTCTGTGTCCGTGCCCTAGGGGTGCTGTGGTCCGAAGCCATCTTCCTGGAGGCCAGGCCGCAGAGGAAGACCAAGAGCGTCGATGCCCTGAAGAAGTGTGAGCACGACCCCCACGTGCTGCTGGCCGTGGCCAAGTGAGCAGGGTCCGGGTGGGGCGGGGGGCGCTGCGGCTCTGGTCCGAGGCCATGGGGACGTGGGCTGCCTGGGTCCCTGTCCCGGGTCCTTCTGATGGGACTGCTCCTCCGCTGGCCACCGCGTTGCTGACACGCGCACGTGCCCTGGGGGTCTCCAGACAGAGGCAGATGTGCCGATACTGGTCCAGGCAGAAATTGACTTGTCAGCGAGGCTCCTTGGGCTAAAAAGAAAGGGCTGTGAGCACAAAATGGTTTCCATAGTGTTGGGTGAGAAACCAGACTCTGCCCGAGGGGGGCCTAGGAGCCATCAGGCTGGTCGTTGGGGGGCCTGGGGCGCTGAGATGCACGCTAATTTAGGCTCCCCCTTTTGGGCCGCGTGGTCTGGAGGGCAAGAGGAGGTCAGCGAGTGACCTCTCGGCATGAGCTTGTGTGTAGGGTGCTGGGCCAGGGGTTCCCTGGGGAGGTGTGTGGTGTGGTGTTGGGGAGGGAGCTCGGGCTTTGGGGAGACTGAGGCGAGTGGAGGGCCGTGAGAGCTGCCAGAGGACTTTGACAGGAGTGGCTGTGGGGTGTGGGGGTTGCTCCCGGGCTGCTGCTCTGGGCTCTCACCTGGGGGAGGCAGCTTGTGTGGCCTAGGAGCTCCCTCGGGCGACCGCAGCCCAAGGGCACCCAGGACATGTTCCCTGGTTGGCCTTGGCCCACTTCCTCAGGTCCTGCTGGCACCTCCTCTCCATGGCTTTGGGGGTGAGGGCTCCCTCCCTCCTGCCCTGCTTCCGCCTCCCCTGGGACCTGATAGAGCTGCCATAAAAGCTCGTAAAAGGCTTTGCTAAAGTAAATAAGCCACCTGTTCCCAGGCGGCCGGGGGCTGTGTGGTTTATCTAACCCCAGCAATTATGAGCGCCATACGGCTTAAAAAACAATCACACTATCAGCCTGAAGTGAGTCTGGCCCGGAGCAGGCAGGCCAGCCAGCTGCTTGGAGTGCCAGTGCCGGCCTCTGTCGGAGAGGGAGGCGGGGCTGGGGGCCAGGCGGGAGCACGTCTTCCCCAGGCCCTCGGTGGGCCTCCCGAGTGGCCTGCTGCTGGGTGTCCATCTGCTGCGGCCCAGGGGCCCGCTCGGCCCTGGTGGGGCAGGGGCAGGGGCAGGGCAGGCAGACGCTCCATTCCCTGCCCTGGTCAGCGCTGGAGGGCGGCTTCCCTCAGGTTGGCTCTCGGGACGGAAGGGTGAGTGGGGGTCTGCCACTCAAGAAAGATGGTCTGGTCAGACCCTGGAGGAACATGGCTCCAGGTTACCGCCCGCCCTGGTGTCCAGGTGGCCAGGCCCTTCGGCAGCCTCCAGCAGGAGCCCGAGGGCTTGAGGGGAGGACAGAGCTGGGGCACACAGCGGGTCTCGGGGCTCATGCTGCACCCTGCGTGGGGCGGCTGCTCACACGGGTCCACACCTGCTGCTCCCGCAGACTGTTCTGGAGTGAGCGGAAGATCACCAAGGCCAGGGAGTGGTTCCACCGCACTGTGAAGATTGACTCGGACCTGGGGGACGCCTGGGCGCTCTTCTACAAGTTTGAGCTGCAGCACGGCACGGAGGTGGCGCCCCTGGGGGAGCTCGGGGGGAGGGGAGGGGCCCGGAGTGGGGCAGTGGCACTGCTGACAGTTTCTGCCTCTGAGGCTGGGGTCTGTTGACAGGTCTGCGGCCTCTCAGTCTGAGACCCAGGCTAGGCTGTGTCCAGCAGCCTGTTAGCACCCCCTAGTGCGTTGGCCGGCCTGGGGGATGTGGGGTTGCGAGGGTTATTCTCATGCCCCAGTGGGCCTGTCTTCTGGGCTGGAGCCCAGTGTGGCTTCCCAGGAAACCTGGTCCTTGTTCGAGCCGGGCTGACAGGGTGGGGTGGCCAGGCTGTCTTGGGGTCCCCACGAGAAGTGCACCCTGGGTTTTGTGTGCCGCGTGGACTCTGGGGCTTGACTCTGCTGCACACGGGCGTCAGGCCTGCCCTGAGGTTGGTGGCCCAGGGGCTGCCGTGGGGGCTGTTCCCGAGAGGAGGGATGCGCCCCCTGCCAGGCCCAGGCTGGGGCGCACAGTGGGGCAGGCGGGAGGAAGGGCCTGGGAGGAGCCCTATCTCAAGAGCCTGTGGCCCCGCCAGGAGCAGCGGGAAGAGGTGCGGAGACGCTGTGAGAACGCCGAGCCACGGCACGGGGAGCTGTGGTGCGCCGTGTCCAAGGACATCGCCAACTGGCAGAAGAAGATCGGGGAGGTCCTTGTGCTGGTGGCCGCCCACATCAAGAACACCTTCTGACTGCCCTTCGTGGCCCTGGGGGCGGGGGCGCGGGCGGCCCTCGGGCTGTGGTGAGGGAGGCCTGGGAGGGCCCGAGCTGTCCACCCTGCTCTGCTCTGTGATTAAAGGTTTTCCAGGTGCCCTGCAGGGCTGGCGCCTGGCTGGCTTTCTCTGGCTCCTGTGGCTCTGTGTGTGAGGAGACCTCACAGAGGGAGCGGGGCTCTGCAAGGCTTTTGGAGAAGGTGGTGGGACGTGCAGGTTCCCCAGTGACTTGTCTGTCCCCGCTGGTGGCACCGGACCACAGGGTGACTTCTCTGAGTCTGAGTGTGAACAGCAGCCCAGGCCTTCAGGCCTCCCGAAGCTGGTGCCGGAGCACGGCCGGGCTCTCGGCTGGGGTCGGAGGGAGGCTCCCTCACATTTGCGGTGACGGTTTTGCTGCTTCAGAATCGGTTCTCCTAAAACGCTTGCAACTGTCCTCAGCTGTGACTGGAAAAGGGATTCAGTCCTGGGGCACGTGGCAGGTGTGTGGCGCCTGTGGGGGAGGCGGGAGGGGTCTGCCTGGCACACCGAGGGCCAGGCCTGAGCTTCCAGGGGCCTGAGCCGGGCAGTCGGTCTGCGCCACGTGGAAGCCAAGGCGCCGCAAGGGGCAGTGACGGGCTGTGGCCGGCCTTCTGTGCCCCAAGGAGGCGCCGCTGACCTGGGCATCTCCTCTGGCCCTGATGGCCGCTGAGGCTTCCTGCAGAGCCCTTGGAAAGTTCCAGAGCCCCAGGACGATCCACCCCCTGTGAACGTCTGGGGTGGTGTCTGTCCCAGGGAAAAGGTGCTGCTTTTCTCCCACTGACGTTGTTTCGCCTCCACTTCAGGGCAAGGGGTTCTGGAGTCTGCGCCTGTTCTGCAGGCGGGGTGGGGCTGCAGCTGAGTGCCCGGCCAGCGGGAAGTCCCACGCCCGGGACCTGCTGAGGCAGGACCCCTGGAAGTTGGTGCAGGGGCTGGGCTGGCCTGGTGGGGGCAGTTAAGTCTCACCTGGCTGTGGCCAGGTTCTGGGGGGAGACAGCACCCCTCCTGGAGGAAGACCCTGGTGGAGCAGTGTGGGCAGGCTCCTCTTCCTTGGCTCCCCTCCCCCACCTGGCTGTCCGGCCCTCTGCCTACGGGCCCCCCACCCCCACCCGGACGGCACATGGCACATGTCCCGGGACCGGTGGCTCAGTCCCGACCCACTGGATGGAAGGCCCAGCCAGCTGCCTGGGTCCAGGGTCAGGTTAGTTGAAGAAGCGATTGGATGGGGTGGGGAGAGGGAGGGGGCAGGCTGGGATCAGGGGCCTCCCTCCTCGCTCCCGCCTTCGCTGGAGGAGCCAACTTCAAAAGCCTCGTCCGCCTGCTGCCAGCTGCCCGCTGCAGCCGTCCAGGGAAGCCCTTGCTGGCGTTGGCTGGGCTTGGAGCTAGACCTGGGGGGGCCACTGCACCTGAGGACCCCAGGGCCATGGTGGAGGCCCAGCGGCAGGAGTGAGGGAAGGCCTGACCCTGAGAGGCCCATGGTGAGCACCTTCAGGCCCGGGGGCTGGGGGCTGGGGGCTGGGGGCTGGGAGCCAGTTCGCCTGGGAAGGGCTACTTGTCCTGCGATGCCTCACCACCCAGTGGCTGGCGGGAAATCCCCCTGGGTTCTGGGCCTGGCCTTCCCGGCAGTGTTGGGGGCAGGGAGTCTGCTGGGCCACCCTGGCAGGGGCTGTCCTGTGTGTGTATGTTGTGGGGACGGGACAGATGGGCCTTCTGAGGGCTCCTGGGCAGCCGACCTGCCCACCTGGACGTCACTCCAGTCCCAACTGGCTCTCTTGTCCCTCTGCCTTCTGACTCGCGCAGGCAGAGGCGCGACCCTGGTTGGACCGTCCCGGCGGTGTCCCTGGGGGTTGAGGAGAGGCACTGCGAATAGCCTCTGCTCTTCTGGCGGCTAGGGCCCCACGCTGGAGCCTCGCAGATGCCCCAGCCCGGGCACCGGCTGTGGGCTGCTCTGCAGGCCCCTCCACCAGGGCTGGGAAGCAGAGTCGAGTCCTGGTCTCGCTCGGTTCACATGACTGATTTCCAGCCGCTGTCAGACTCCATCGTGGGGCTGTGGGTGGGTTTGGGAGCTGGGAGCCCCGAGGCCAGCCTTTGCTTCTTCCTGATGTTTGGGCCTCGGGGGGTGGGTTTCTACCCCTGAGAACTGGTCCCTTGCGTTCTGGTGGACGGGGGAGGCCTTTACCGGAATGTCTGGGGGCCTAGTGTGGCCCCTCCCCTCACCTCTGGGGTTTTCCCCAAGCCTTCCCCTTCCAAAGGGGTGTGGCCTTGAGCTCTGAGCCCTCACCCCTGTTCTGGCTGGGTCAGGGTGCAGGGGACCCCACGTGCTGGCACACAGCTGGTTGTAGCAGAGCTGCCGGTGGGGGCGGTTCTGTCCAGGGGTCCTGGGGTGAGGGTGGGCACCCAGCTCTGGGAGGGGTGGGCGGTCTGCCAGGAGCCCTGGGCATGTTGGTCCCTCAGGTCTCACACAGCAGGGGCCTGTCCTGCCCGACCTGTGCCGGACCCCTCTGGGGTGTCACAGGCTGCCTGCATTTCAGTCCAGCTCAGAGTCCCAGGTTGTGGGGGACGAAGCTGATGATCTGTGAGGCTGCCGGAGGGGGACCCTCCCCACAGGCCTGGGTGCCCTGCCCTGACTTGGTGGCCTTCCAGGTGCCCCCTAAGCCTGCACTCTGGGTGCTCCTGCTGGCGCTGCTGGGACTCTCGTCAGTCCCTGCGCGGCTGCACACCTGCAGCGTCCCCGACGTACTGCGTCACTACCAGGCCGTCATCATCGAGGATCTGCAGGCCGCCGTGAGGCGGGTGGGGCCGGGGGCCCCCGGGAGCGGGCCGGGCTCCAGGCATCTCCACTTCATTCAGAGAAACCAGACCGGAGCCCCGGCTGCCCGACGGCGGGGTCGGGTGGGACCCTTCTGCGGTGCCCAGAAGGTATGAGGGGACACCCCACCCGCGCCCTGCAGCTCCTGCATTGGGCTTGGCGCCCAACCTCGTCCCTCCCTCTCCCCCTCCCCCAGGAGCACAGTATTCTCGCGTCCATCGCGTCCCTGGGCCAGACCCTGCGCGGCGCCGCGGCTGGGGGCCGCCGCGGTGCCCTGGAGAAGGCTGCCTGGACCGTGGCCCTGCGCATCGAGGCGGTGATGCGGCGCCACTGCCGGACGCTGCTCCAGGTGTGCGTCCCGTCCCGAGTGTGTGCGGGGCTACAGCTCGGGCCCTCTCCGCCCACGGTGTCGGGGTTCACGTCGACCCCTGCTGGCCAGGTCGCGATGTCCTTCCCCAGGGGCGGGGGGCTGGGGCGGGCGCGCTCGCTGACCAACTGTTCCTGACAGCGGAGCCGGCGGCCCCAAACTCGCCCGGAGCGGCGGCGTCGCGGCGGCCGGAGGCGGCTCCTGCTGCGAGCCCTGGGCGCCGTCGCCACCTGCTGGGAGAAGCTCTTCGCGCTGCGCGCCTGGGCCCACGCCGGCTCCTAGCTCGCGCTGCGCGCGGCCTGGGAAGGAGCCCCGTGGATTGGCGGCGACTGAGGGCTTCCCCTGTCCACCCCAGCTGACCACTGGGTCCCGCTGGCCCAGGGCCCCTGGAGGAACCAGGACTTCGGAGACTCGAGCCCTGCCCGGACCAGGCTGCCCTGCGCGCACGTGCGAGGCCTCAATAAATAGCTGGTGCTGCGACCGGTTCTCTGTCCCTTCCCCGCCGGCTCTGGGGGCTGCCCGGGGCTCTGCTGCTCGGTCGGCAGTGGGCGCTGGGGCCGCCACCTGGTGGCGAGCCGGGCGGTGCGGATGCACTTCCCGCTCCTCCTGGACGAGGGCCGCGCTCCCAGGCTCGGGCAGCAGGGGGCGCTTGGGACGCTTGACTCGAGTCCAGTCTAGGCTTAGGGCCGGGCCGGGTTGGGGTGCGGGGGGAGTCCTGCAGGGCCCTGGGACGTTGCATGTCCATCCTGCTCCACTCGGGTGGGGGAAGCGGTGGAAATGGCGGGGGGAGGGTGGAAGCCCGAGCTTTGTGAATTCAGAGCAAAACAGCCGGATAAAGGAAACGGGCCTGAAGGGAAGCCAGAGCCGCTGGCCCCGGCTGCAAGCAGGCCAAGCCATTTCCTGCATTCTGGGAGTGTGGCCCTGGTCCTGCCCGTGGGACTAACGGGCTGGCCCCGACCCTACATTTGCTTGGCAGAGTAGGGCAGCGGCCCTGAACTGTCCCGATCACAGCTGCATGGCCCTGGCGTGTGGCCCCTGAGTTCGGCCCACAGCCGCCTGGGGAAGTGGAGCCGGTAGAGCACTGGGCTGAGGCAGACACCTGGTGGACACGGCACCTAGCATCACACTTCCCCCAGAGGGCCCCAAGGCAGGCCTGTCCTCCATCCTGGCAGAGCAGAGGTGGGGTTCCCGGTGCGGCTGTCAGCCTGACCCAACCAGGCCCTGGGAGCGGATGCCAGCCAGTCCTGCCGTCCACGTGGGAGCACGTGTGGTCTCCGCAGCAGCAGCTGTGGCCCCTGCTTTCTGGACGTGGATACTGAGGCCCCAGGAGGTCGAAGGTCTTGCCCCAGGTCACGTGCCAGGAAGTGGCAGAGCTGGGGCAGGACCCCAGCGGCTAACACGGTTGTCCCTGCAGCCCGTGGGCAGTGTGGGGGCCACACTCTGAGTGTGAAGGTGTCACCAGGTGCTGGCAGACGTGCACGTGGGTTGGTGAGGGGGCTCCAGCCGGGGCAGGAGCATGTGTGTGGAAACGGGAGCCCTGTGGCCCGAGGGTCTGGGCTGCGGGGGGGGGCTACTAGAATCAGGGTCAAGGAACGCCCAGCGCTGGGTGAGGGGGCTGTGTGGTGAGGCTCAGGGAGAGGCTGGGACGCAAAGCGGCGGAGGGAGGCCCAGGCGACCCCAGCATCCTGGCCTGAACACCTGGGCGTGTGCTCTTGAACTAGGGGGGACCCAGGCAGAGGAGAGCAGACTTGTGTTGGATGGAGCATTCGGTTCTATCCATCACCAGAGCCTTGGGGTGGGGGCTCTGTGTCCCGGTAGGGGAACACGTCCATTTTGGTTGGAGCCTGAGGAGTGGGGCAGTGGAGCTGGGGGCTGCAGAAGGTCAGTGAGGGAGTCTAGGAGTCAGTGCGGGGACAGGGGGAGGGCAGCCCCTCTGTGGAGGCCCCACCCTGCCTGCTTTCCCCAGCGGCTGTTCCCTGGCACTTGGACCTGCCCCAGCCCCAGGGCCCTTGGGGGGAGCAAGGCCTGGTGTGGTCCTGACTGCTGCCCACCCAGGGTGCTCCCTCCCTGCTGCCCAGAACTGTTAGGGTGCACAGGTGGTCGGCAGCAGCAGGCCACCCCTGCCTGCCCCCGCAGCCTTCTCCTGAGTGGTTCTCAGCGCAGCACCCCCACCCCCTTCTCCTCCTGCCCCTTCTCTCAGGGCCTCCGACAGGCCAACCCTGGATGACGGGCTGGTCTCCTGGGTGCAGGGCACCTGGGCCCCTGCCCCTATCTCAGAAGCCACCTGTGTCCGTTCCTAGGGCCACTGTCAAAAACGACCACAAAGTAGGTGGCTCGACACGGTAGAGGGTTTATTTTCTGGCGATTCCACCAGCCTGAAACCCAGGTGTCCAAGGGCCCTGCTCCCCCGGGGCCTGCCGGAGAGCCGCTTCTCGCAGCTTCTGGTGGCCCTGTCCTTGTGCTGTGGCAGTGGTGCTACCTCCTCTCCGCTGCAAGGGTCTTTACCACTGGACTCCCTGCCCCCTGAGCTATCCAGGGTCTCCTCGCCTCAAGATCCTCTGCTGGGACCCTTGTCCCAAATGGGGCCCAACTCAGAGCCTTTATCTTTTGTGGGGCAGATGGGGCTTCGGCTTCTGGGACAACGTTCACTTGTGAAAGGGGGTCTCCCATCTAGATCAGGCTTGGGGGCAGGTACAGAGCCACACCTAGTTCGACGGCAGCCAGGGGTGCCCGGCTCAGACCCCAAGGTGCCTCCCGCTCTTCCAGCTGTGCACGGGCCCCTCTGAGTTTGGGTCATGGTGACACGAGTGGTCAGTAAATGTGCACTGGCTGGAGCTGACCAGAACTGGTGGAGATCAGAGACTTAGCCATGGGAAGGCCCATGGGCAGTGGAGCCGTGGGGGCAGAGCAGCATGACTTGGTGGGCGGGCCCTGTGTGGCTGTGGACCTGCATCTGCCAGGCTGCTGGGCGCCGCCCCTGGTGCAAAGGCCCTGGGCGTATGGCCTGAGCCTGCTTCTTGGCATGTGAGCAGCTTCTCAGGCTCCCACGTGGTGGGGTCAGGGCTGCACCAGTGGGGGGTGTCCTGTCCCACACGCCTGCCCTCCCAGCTGCTTGCAGGGTGGTGGGGCTGGGACCCAGGGGAGGGTGGTGGTGCAGGGTGGCAGATGGGGCTGCAGGGCACTGGCTGGGATTGTGCAACCTCTCCAAGCAGGGAGCTAGACCCCCCCATGTGCAGCATGGAAAGGAGGGGTCGGGCTGACTTTGAAGGGTAGCCGGTCCCACGGCCTCCCCAGACTGGGAGCCTTTGAAAGAACATCTGGAACACGGGCCATCGCAAACCAGTCCCTGGATTTGAAAAACTGAAAAGTTAATCCCGACTTTCCCACTGTGTGTTCCCCATGTCCGCCACCCCTTCCCAGGCTGCCAAATGGGGGTGGGGTGCACACCCTGCCCTGAGGGCCGCTCTGGGGCTCCGGCAGCACCGCCTTCCCCAGCCCCCACCCCAGTGGCCACCAACCAGCCCGCCTGGGCAAGGGGGGTAGGGAGAGATGGGAGCAGCCAGCCTGGCCCTTGGGGACGCATCTCTGGGTCCGAGGAGCCACGGGGGCAGGACGTGAGTCAGCCGGCCCCCAGGTCTGGTGCTGGGTGCGGAGAATGCTGAGCAGGGCCCCTGCTAAGGCCCCGTAGGAAGCACCTGCACCCAGACCCAAAGGGGGCGCAGGCACTGGCCCCGTGGGCGAGCTGAGTGTGGGGGCCCCATCCTTGCAGGTGTTCCAGGAGACCGGCTGCTCCAGCTGTGGCTGCCGGGAAACAAGGTCCCCCCTCCAGGAAGCAAAGCAAACACTCGGGGAGGGGGGGTCAGTGCCAGGTGCTGGAGCCCATTGTCCCTGCCAGTGACCTGCGGGACCCTGGGGAGCGCCCAGGCACAATCCCCATCCTGGCCCCTCCCCAAGAACAGACTTGGCTTCGTAAACATGGAAACCAACAACCATCCTACCTGTCCCAGTTAACGTTCCCCCCAAAACCAGCAGGGAGCTGGCACCTGCCGAGAGGAGCAGTCTTTGGGGGCCAGTGGGTCGGCCAGGACGGGTGGGCGCAGGGTAGCTCATGCTGGCGTTGGACGTTGTCCCAGGCCACCCCCTGTCTGTGTCTTGTTGGGACCTCTGCTTGCAGGGCACCCCGCCAGGTGGTCAGGCCCTGGCCTGCCACCCCGTGCGTCCCTGCCCAGCCCTCCTCACAGGGCGTGAGGCCAGGGGTCCGGCTGCGGCCCCAGATAAGCCCCGCACCCTCCACTGCTTCCTGTGCTTCCTCCCAGCGCCGCCGCCGCCGCCGCCGCCGCCGCGCGCCCCTTCCTGTTTCCTTGAGCGGCAGGCGGGCGGGGGACCGGTGTCGGGGGTGGCGGAGCGGGGTCGTGGACAACAAGGTGGAGGTGCAGGAGCCCCTCCGTGTGTTCCTGAGCGGCTGGGGGATTGTGGGAGGTAGAGGGGTGGGCAGAAGCAGAGGGGGAGCCCCAGGGCTGGGCCAGAACCCCTCACGTGTGGTCACGCCCTTCCGTGGACTGATTGGCACCTGCTGCTTGGAGCCCCGCCCAGCCTGAGGCAGGAGTGGGGGTGGGGTGGGTGGAGGGTTGAGTCTCGGTTGGGGGGTGTTGAGATTAGAGGTCAGAGGACCTGGACCCCTCTTTTGGGGGCAGCAACGTCAGCACCCGGAGTGAAGGAGCTTTACCCGCCGGCTCAGACCAGGCCATGAGGGGTGCAAGTCTGACCCTAACACACCCATCCACAGGGTGTGTTCGCAGCACCCACAGTGGCATGTCCGTGCAGTGGTTGTTACTCAGCTGGAAACAGGACGGAGGAGCCATCCTGACAGATTTACCGCGGGTGAGCCTTGCCAGTAGGGCGATCGGTGAACAAAGCAAGACGAGAGGCCCACTCTTAACGCTGAGTGCAGAGGGGCACAGCGCAGTAGCCAGGCCTAGGCCAGGTGTGTCAGGCAGGGCTGGGGCGGCCGCAGGGAAACACTGAGGTTGGATGTCAGGTGGCAGTGATGCTGGCACAGCCTGTGAATCGTGTGCTTACAAACGGGGGGCAGATTGTGCTGCCCGTGAGCCAAGCGGCTGCCTGGTCCGGAGCTGGCGCAGTGGAACGTGCTGTGATTTAGGTCCCTCCTTGCCGGCCCAGCGAGGTCTTGCTGTGGCTGGGCAGGTGTGTCCTTTGTTGTGGTGTCTCCAGGGTCTCCGAGGGGATGGTCAGGTCTACTGGGGAGAGGGTGCAACTCACTGCTCTCCACCCCAGCTCCCTGCCCTCCTCCGCCGGCTGCTTGCTCAGACACCTCCGCCCAGGTCACTGCAGGGCCAGGCTGGTTCCAGGCCTGGGAGCCTCGGCTCCTGCCAGGCAGAGCTGCGAGAACTTCCCGAGGGGCTGCTGGCTGGCCTGACTCAGCCGGAGCTGGGGGGTGGGGACTTCCCTTCTCCGACCCTCAGGGAAGCAGGTGGGTGGAGCCAGGAGGGGAGGGTGGAAGCCAGGACTGCAGCCGGAGCCACCCAACCCTGGGGCTGTCGTCCTGCCTAGGAGAGGGCTCTGTCCAGCGTGGCTGAGCCAGGCCCCTTGTGGGAGCTCCCCAGGCAGGGCTCTGGACAGAAGGTCCTCTGAGGGCATCCCCGACCCTAGCCCAATGCCACTGCTGAGGAGCTGCTGTTAGAAACAGCTGCCCTGTATGGGAGGGAGGCCCTTTTTGTCTCCGTTGTCCTGGTGCTGTTCCTGGATGCCCTCAGTCCCCACACAGGGACTCCTCCACATTGGGCCCCCGTGGGCCTCCCACCCTGGCACTGAGAGAATGGCTTCTGGGGAACCTGCTGCTCTGCCACCCCAGGCCCCCGTGAACCCCCATCCCATTGCCTCGGGGGCCAGGTGGGGCTGGTCCTCCTTCCCACCTGCCCTGGCCAGGCGCTGGGTGGGGGGCAGGGGGGCTACACCTGGGGCAGAGGCTCCTGGGCTCCCACTGCCAGTGTCCACTCCTGGGAGGGGCCAGCTGACCCAGGGCCCGGGGAGGGGGTGCAGGGGGTTTGTCACCTGGTCTTCCAGCAGGGGCAGGCCCAGAACAGGAGCTGGGGGGCTGTGCGAGCTGGGTGTGGCTCACATACCCATGGGTGATGGGCACTTCTGCCCATGCAGGAGGAACGTAGGGCTCAGCACTGGGCCTCAGAACCACACCCGCTGTGAGAAATGTGCCTGGACAGGACCACCCTTGTCTTTGCGTCCCCGCCTCCTGTTCACCAGCACCCATGTCTGCTTCGAAGCAGCGGACGCCGTCCTTGGCGTGCTGCAGGCTGTTTCTGTCTGTCCCTCTGCCCGCTGGGGGCCTCTCCCTACCTCCGAGCCCATTTCTGGCTGTCCCCAGCTAGTCTTCCTCTATCCCTTTGTCTCTGAGTTCTCTGGGCCCTGCTGCGCACGGGGTGGGAACAGGGGCCTAGGTGCGGCCCCGCACTTTGCCCGCTGTGGTGTGGGGCTCACGCCAGTTCCCATGGGTGGTGCCGAATTGCCTCCAAGAGGTGAGACGCCTGTAACAGTCACACACCCTGTCCCCCAACACTCAGGCGGCAGACTCGCATGCGCGGACAGGGGCTCATGCACAGCCACTCACGCACCCAGCCCTAGGCTGGCTGTACACACGTGTGCGTGTGAACGGTCTCAGACACACCAGGTGCCACAGTCACTGTCATGGATGGTTACACTGTCATCTCCACTCAGAGCTGCGTGCACACACGCACACACATGCTGGCTCAATTGTGTGGTCCGACCCAGTCCCAGCTGCAGTCACAGATTTGGGGTCCCCCCAGGGTACATGCACTCGGGGGGCTGAGCGTCACTGCCCCACATCAGAGCTGGTGGGGGTCGGCGGGACCCCCATGTGCCATGGGGGCTGGGGCAGTCCAGACCACAGGGACCCCTGAGCCCTCCTTCTGGACCTCTAGGCCCTGTGAAGTGTGCCTGGGGTGGGGGGCTCACGTCAGGGGTGCTCATGACCTCTGCTCCACAAAGGAAGAGTCACCGAGAGGGTGATGTGACATTTCCTCAGCCCGTAGGCCCCGGAAGGAAGTGACGTGGAAAGAGGGTGTCCAGTATGGGGAGGGGACATGGGGCTCGTGGGATGTGATTCCAGGCTTCAGATGCGAGGCCTGGGCCCCCTGCTCTGGTCACTGACCTTCGTCACTGGGCAAAGCCTGGAGAGGTGGCCCTGGGGAGCCCCGGGGTATGGCCGGTGCTGCCCTCTCCAGAGACGCTGGGCCCCCAGACACCACGCCTGCGCAGAGGCATTGGCCACAGCATGGCCACAGCAGCCTCCTTCCGAGGGGCACGTCTGGGTGGCCCCGGGGCTTGAAGGGAGTTTCAGGGAGATGAGTTTGAGGAGACCTGGGTGGGGGGTTGCTCGGTGCTGTCTGCCCCTGTCAGGTGTGAGTTAGAATTGGGGTGGGGGTGCTCACAGCTCCTGCCTCCCACCTGCTCCGTCTGGGCCAGCCCTCCTGGGAGGAGGGGGAGGACCGGGCTGTGGGGTCCAGTTCTGGGGGCCGGCTCCCAGAGAAGGTTTGAAGGGAAGGGCATGTCTAGCCGCCCAGCCCCCACAGACGAGGCGGCTGCTCAGAGCGGGAGGAGGCACTTTATTGCGGCCTCACCCGGCGGGGGGCCCAGCTCCATCCGGGCTCGTCCTGCACTGGGAACAGACGCTGTTGCCCTGCTGGTTAAAGAGCCCCGGCTACAGCGATGCTCTGCTCACTGACACCCCTGGGAGGAAAAGGTGTAAACGTCTGCTTAAAAATTAAATACAGTGTATTACGTATATAAAAAAAGGCAAAGTAAAAAAATACAGCCTGGTTCTAGAAAACACTGCGGGACACGGATTAAGCGCTTCTTCGGAAACTTCACCCTGGCAGGGCCAGCCCACAGGGCCGAGGCCTGGGCGTCCTGGAAAGGCCCGGGCGTGCGGGAACCACACTCGCAGGGCCCGCGGGCGGGAGCCCGGGCCCGGGCGTCGCGGTTCCAAGCGGCCGCAGCGTACACCTGCGGTGGGGCGGAGCGGTGGCGGCGGCGAGGCGGCGGCGTGGCTGCGGGCGGGGCGCGGGCGGCGGCCTAGCCCGAGATGCACGCGCTGTAGTACACGGCGCTGCTGGCGTCGGACAGCGCGGCGATCAGGCTGCTCTCCTCCGGGCAGGACATGGCACGCGGGCCCAGCTTGGCCAGCGCCACGTGGTACGGCAGCGCGGCGGCGGCGTCGGGCCGAGTCCGGCTGCAGTTGAGGTACTGGTCGAACTCGGTGAGGTCCACGTCGGCCCACAGGTCGGCGGCGGGCCCCAGGGGCTCGGCGCCCTCCAGCGGCGGGGCCTCGGGCGGCGGCGACAGCGGGCCGGGGTACGGGCCGGGGCCGGGCGCGCCGAAGGCGCCGTAGTAGAGGCCGGAGAGCGGCGCGGCGGGAGCGGGCGCGGTCCTGAGCGCCTCGGCCAGGGGCGCCCCGTAGCAGCCGCCAGGGTCCCGCGACAGCTCGGCCGGGGCGTAGGGCGCGCGGAAGGCCCGCAGTGCGCAGTCCTCGGGCGCCGCAGGCGGCGGGAAGAAAGCGGCCTCGCCGGGCTCCAGGCCGTCCAGCGGCGAGCGCTCGGGCGTGGGCAGCCCCAGGCCGTCGAACTCGGCGCCCAGCGGGGGCAGCTCGCGGAAGGCGCGGGCCGGGCCGGGCACCGTGGGGAAGGGCTCGGGCGGCGGCGCCGGGGGCGCTAGGCCCTGGAGCAGGAGGCCGGGCTCCATCCGCCGGGCCTTGCGCGCCTGCTTCTTGCGGCGGGGCCGGTACTTGTAGTTGGGGTGGTCGCGCAGGTGCTGCACGCGCAGCCTCTCCGCCTCCTCCACGAAGGGCCGCTTCTCCGCCGGGCTCAGCTCCTTCCACGCCTTGCCTGCGGGGCGCGGGCGCGGGTCAAGGGGCTGCCGTGGCGCGGGCGGACCACCGGGCCCTGCGCGTGCCCGGGGCGCACGGCAAGGGCAGGGGCAGCCCCCACCCTGAGCCAGAACCCCCTCCCTTCCCCTGCCCCCCCCCTACCCCCCACCTCGCCCGACTCTGCCACTCACCCAGCATCTTGCTAAGCACCGCGTTGTGCAGGTCCGGGTTCTGCTGCGCCAGCCGCTTGCGCTCGTCCTTCGCCCACACCATGAAGGCGTTCATGGGCCGCCGGATGCGCGACTCGTCGGCCGCCTGGCGTTCCCCACGGCCGGCCGGGCTGAGGCCATAGCGCCCCGGGTCGGGGCTGCGCGGCGGGCTGCGCGGCGGGCTGGGCGGCGAGGCGGGCGTGGCAAGAGCGGCGGGGGCGGCGGGGAGGCCGCGCGGCTCAGCAGCGGCCCCGGGTCCCGGGGCCCATGCACAGTCGCGGCGGGCTGGCGGGTCGTCCTGTGCGCCGTAGCCGGGCGGCGATCTCTGCATTCCAGCTGGGCGCGGCCTGGGCGGAACGAAGCGCGGGAGCGCGGCGGTGGGCAGCGGTCACTTCGGGGCCGGGAGGGACGGGTGGACGGCGGCGGGCGCGGCGGTGGCCTCGCGCCGGGTGGGCGCCCAGATATAGCGGCGCGGGGCCAATCGGCAGCGGGGCGGGCGGGGCGGGCGGGCCGGAGCCGCCCCCTCTCGGGGCTGCCTTTCTTCTCCTCGCGGCGCATTCCGTCCCGGCCTCCTCCACGCAGGGCCCCCCGCACCCTCTCTGGAGGAGAGACCCCCCCGAATGCGAAAGGGCCACTGATGTGGGCTGGAGCTTGGAAGGGGGCGTCCTCGGGGGCTGTCAGGGCTCAAAGACGAGCTGTCGCCCCACCCACGGAGTCAGACCCGCGGGAGGTAGCTGGGGGAGGGTGGCAGCCTCTCCCCTAAATTTCAGTGGGGGGGGGGCGTATTTTAACACCATCTTCTTGGGAGGCTGCCTCCCAACAGCCCGGAAGTCCTTCTGTGAGTCTAGCTCCAAGGTAAGGGGCACTTTGGGAATAACCCCTGTATTTAGGGGGAGCCAGCGCCAGGAAACCCCAGGGGCACGATGTCCGAGACACCCCCCCCCCCCACACACACACATGTTGAATTTTCAGCACTGGGGGCTTGAAGCCCTAGGAGGCCCACCCATGGGGTTAAAGGAGAAGATGGTCCTCGTGCCCCTCCCCCACTCCCAAACTGACTCAGAGCAGGACAGACCTGGACAGAGGGGGCACCGGGTCGGATGCAGAGCCTCCCCACCTCATTACCCCTGCCTGTTAGGGTGGGGGGTAGGGGTCTGGGACCAGTCCTAGCTGGTTCCCTGCCCAGCCCAAGCCAAGCCACCTGGGCAACAAGAGAGAGTGAGGCTGGACCCAATGTGGGGCAGATGGTCACGGAGGGTTGGGTGCCTGTCCTGGGCCGCCAGACCTTGGAGGGTTTCCAGAGGCACATCCAGCCTCTTCCCAGGCCCCACCACACCCAGAACATCCCCAGGAAGCTGAGGGCCCCCTCACTCCCCTCTCCTGAGGATGGTGCTCTGGGGGCAGCAAGTGCCCTCAGCGGCCCCGGGCCGGGGTTTGGGGTCTGCCCCCTGCACATCCGCCTGCTGCCCAGCAGCCCCCACCCCAAGCAGTAGGGGCCTCTCGGTATGAGACTGAGGTGTCATTGGCCATGGGCCTGTGTGGCCGGAGACTGACAGTGCTGTGTCCCTGGTAGTCCCTCTAGGCCATGAGCAGTCAGCTCTGCAAGTGTGGTGGGTCCCATGTGGGTCCTGCGGCTCCTGGGCAGCCCCTGGGAAAGGCTGCCACCCCACAAGGGCCCCACCCAGGGGGCCCACTCGCCGTCGACTGGCAAGTGGTGAACCCAGCCGCCTCTGTGGGGAGCTATGGGGGACAGCTCCAGATTGAAGGGTGGGTCCTCTGGACCAGCACCTGGCAGGGCTGCTCCACCCACAGCCCTCTGGATGTGTCAGGGTCACGGGGGTCTGGCTCAGCCTGGGCAGCAGCTGGTCTGGGATGGCGGTCCCTACGGCTCAGGAAGGGTCCTCCACTGTGAGACCCCTGCTCCCCCAGAGTGGGATGGATTTCTGGCTCCTCATGGGGCCCTGCCTGGCCTCTGACAGCCCAGAGTGGTCCAAGCTGCTCCAGAGGCGGTATGGGCCGCGTCCGGCATTACCTCACCGCCCCCGGGTGCCCCCCTTCCATAGCTGCCTCGCCTGGCGCCAGCCGGTGACCCTCCCTCTTGCTCCAACTGTTCAACTCAGGTGTCCGGCTGTCACGTCCTGTGGGCTGGGGCTGAGCAGGGCAAGGGGAGAGCCCCCGTGTGTCCCCTACCTCTTTGGGGGTCAGGCTGCCCCTCCACGTGCTGCCTGCCAGGGATGTGGAGGGCCTGCCGCTCAGGCCCACTGTCCAGATGGGAGAACAATGGGGGTGGGGGCTCCCCAGGGCTCTACAAGGGCTGGTGTGGGTGTGGCTGGCTGTGCTGGGGGAGGGGCATCAGATGTGTGTCTGCCTCTGTGTGTGGTCTGTGTGTCTGTCTGCCTGGGTTTGGGCTGCCCAGGACCTAGAATGGGGGTCCCTCTCAGGGCAGACCTGGCTCTCAACACCCACCAAGGGAGGACTCCCCAAGACTTCTCTGGCCACCAAGCTGTGGTCCCAGCTCCAGCCAAAATGTGGGTGATTCATGAGTTTAGGGGTGTTCCTATGTCTCTAGAACCCACCTCAGGCTGGCCTGGCTCAGGCTGGCTGCTTCCCACCCTTGTGAGGCCCCATCTGTAGCCCCCTAAGTCCCCAGACCAAAGGTAGCGGGCGGGGGGGGGGCAGTCTTCTTCTGCAAGGGGGCCACTGGCCTGAGTATTGCGTGGACATTGCTTTCTCTGCTCTCTGTCCATTCCCCCCCTCAGCCTAGACTGGACGACCCAGCCTCCAGGGGAAGCCTGCAAAGGATGCTGGGTAATCCCCTTCGGTGGCTCTGGGTGGGGGCTTGGATGGGCTCCGGGGTGGCGGACCTCCCAGGCGCTGCCCGGGGCCCAGACCTCACAGCTCCACCAGCCCAGCCCCCTTGCAGGAGCCGTGAGCCTGGGACCAATTACAGAGGCCCACGGGCTGGGCCCTCCTGTTCCTGAGGGTGGAGGTGGGGGTCCCCACTGGACATAGGTCCAGGTGAGGGGACCCTCTGGTCTCCTGAGACCTCGAGTTTGGAACCAGGCTGCCCAGTTCAGACCCTGCCTTGTGTCCTGGAGGCCAGGGCTGCAGTCTGGCCCAGGTCCTCATGCTTGTCCTTGAAGGTGCTTGGGGGAGGGCGGGGCTGGGGACTGTGAGGTGCAGGGACAGAGCCTCTGGGCAGGCAACTGCCTAGAATCACGTGTGTGCCTTGCCCTGTGTTAGGTCTGCCTCGGGGAGACGCTGGGACGCAGTCCTGGGGACAGTGGGCTTGATGCGCAGCGCCCCCCCCAACACCCGCCAGGCCCTTCCTGCTCGTTCCTGGGGTGCTCGGCTCACAGGAGCCTCGCACCTGTCCTGGGAAAGGACGGCGGGTGGGTGGGGTGAGGGGCAGCGGCTCCCCAGTGGGTTCGGATTGGGGTCATGTGTGGCTCCCCGTCACAGGGGGGGGGGGCCTGCAGCCGAGCAGAGCTGTGGTTGTGGGACTGGGTG
>VMDR010000125.1:324814-371124 GCA_007922815.1 Macrotus californicus
GGGGGGGGGGGGGGGGGGGCGGTGTGGGGAGGCCCGGGAGTGACAGCAGGCTGCTGGGTGCCAGACAAGCTGTGGACGCTGGAGGTCAGGTCTCGTGGTGGCAGTGACTGCTGTGGGTGTCCTAGTGTCAGGCAGCGTCGCGCTGGAGAGTGGGGGTGGCAAGCTGTGTGTGTCCTGGGGTGTTGCTGCGTGCTGTGTGGCCCCCCTCCCTGCTCAGTGGGGACTCCATGGGAACAAGACTGGGGGGGATCAGGCTGCTCTAGGTTTCTGTGGCAACAGCAGGGCGGAGTCAGGAAACACCAGCTCCGGAAGGAAGGCTGCAGCTGTGAGGAGGGAGCCCAGGGCTGGCCTGGCTGAGCAGGCGCCAGACACTCTGTCTGTCCTGCCGTCCGGTGCTCTTGCTCCACCCCACGCCACCCAGCCTGAGCACGGGCAGCTGGTGGTGTGGCTGTCTTCACTTGGATCTCGGCACCCCGGGGCTGGGCCTGTGGGTGTCTGTGCTATGCATGTTGTGCCCCTAGTGGCCCTTGGTGACACAGAGGTGGGGCTCACTGTGTGCCCTGCGCGGGGCTGTGTGGGGGCACCCTGCACCCAGTGTCCCCCAGGACAGCCCTGCCCTGGGCTGGCCTGGCCCCACACTGTCCTGCCTGGCGCTGGTGACAATCCTTGGCTGTCTGTCGTGGAAATCATGGGAAGAAGCACAGCTCCAGGTGGTCACTGGTCCCCAGGCCCTGCAGCTGTGGTGACAAGTGGCTTTGATGGCCCAGTCAGGTGTGGCTGGCAGGGGGAGGTCTGTGTCCTTTAGGACCATCCACCCCTTCTCGTTCCAGGACAGGAGTCACTCACCCACCATTCGTCTGTGTTTGCCGAGCACCTGCTTGTACTGGGCCCTGTTCTAGGGGATGAGATATGAGCAAACAAATCAGACCCCCTGCCAGTGGGGAGCTCCAGGCGTGGGGGACGGACCATCATCGAATCTCCCAGGGAGTCAGAACCTGGGTGGCGGACTGTGGTGTTGCTCCCGGGAGTGGGGCGACGTCCAGGGCACAGGACCCGTGTCAGGAGCCCCTGCCTCTCAGGAGGGGACTCTGGAGCCGCTCCTTGAAGACAATGTGTGAAAGACCTTTGGGGAGGGCTGGGGATGTGTTTTGCACACGGGCAAATGTCCTGAGGGGCGACGGTGCAGGTGGGAGGGAGGGTCGGGGAGGGGCCATGTGGAGCTGGGAGAGTCTGGCTTTTTCTCTGCAGGAGACTCGGTGATTTGGGGGGCTTTGAGCAGGGGGGCGCATCCCCTGATGGCTCCCACAGCCTCAGCACAGAGCTGTGTGGATGTGGGCCTGCTTGGGGCCAAGGGAGAAGGGCAGGAGCCTGTGGCTGGAGCCCCCAAGGTCTCCTCCCAAGGCCTGGCTCCTCAGCCCCCAGATCTGCATTCCCCTTTCCCCTGTGAATCTCCTGTGTGAATCTCTCTCTGGGAGAGCAGGGCCTGTGTGCTTTTCCCCAGGGTGTGTTGACCCCCTCCTTTCACCCACAGCCCCCGACCCGCCGCGGCCTGGGCCCCTGGGGAGGGGAGGTGGAGTGGCCGCCAGGCTGGCGGGCTGGCAGGGTGTCGAGGGCGGTGTTTCTGGGAATTGTGTGGGGGAAGCGCATTGTTAGAGCAGCCTGGAGCAGGCCCCAGCCTCTGGGGGGTGCTGGCTGCCGCCCCACAAGGGTTGCCTCTGGGGGGGGGCGCGGCGCTGGGCTGTGGCCAAGGTGATGGGCCTGCTGGGGACTTTCTGAGACACATTGCCCTTCCATTGTGCAGACGGGGAGACTGAGGCCCAGAGAGGGGTGGCAGTGGCAGAGCCAGACATGCACCAGTGCTGGGACAGGGGACTCTTGCTGCATCTCAGCCCCTGGTCGTTGCTCTGCCCAACCCCAGGAGTCAGGCTGTGAGGGAGGCCTAGATGGAGTAGGCTGGGTCTAAGTGCCACAGAGTCCCCATGCTGGGGACCTGTGGCCCCCATGGTGGGCCAGGGGATCTGAGGAACAAGGTGAAGGGACGGCCGGGTGCCAGGCCAGCAGAGAGCGGCCTGCAGGCGGCAGGGGACGGAGGCTGTGAGGCGCCCAGCCTGGAGCCACGGGAAGCCAGGGGGGGCCGTGTGAGTGTAGAAGCTCAGGCCTTCCCACCAGGGCCCCTGCCCCAGCCAGAAGGGAAGCACGGATGCAACCCGCTGGGGTCATGGCCGGCTGTAGATGGTGGGGGGTGGGGGCCACAAATAGAAAAGTTAATGGCCTGAGCTTCCGATGTTTCTGTGGACTGAGGATGGGGGAGGGGCAGGCCTCTGGGCCAAAGGTGTGTCCGGGCCTGGGGGAGGTGGGCCCCAAGATTGCCCCCCCACAACCCTGTCAGAGCCCCCTGGACAGGGTGGGACTCCTACAGAGGGCTCCGGAGGGCACCCCCCTTTCTCTAAAGGGGTGGAGTGTGGAAGGCCAGGATGGAACACAACTCTGCAGGATGGGGCTGCCGGGAGGGCAACCCCAGGGGTGGGGCTTCTGTGGGTGCCCCTTGGGGCATTGTGGGAACTGAGAGGCCCCCTGGCAGTGGGCCAGCAGTGTCCAGAAGGGCTTTCTGGAATAAGGGGGGCTGTGAGGTAAGGGTGCTGTGCCCACGCTGATGCCTCTTCACGTCTGACCTCTAATAAGGATCCTCCTCCTGACCACACATCCACATTTTCATGGCCCACAGCCTCCAGACCCAGCCTGGAATAAGGCTGCGGGCAGTGGGGGTGCGGATCTGGAAGGACCCAGCCCTGGCAGGCGCCTGCTGAGGCTGCAGCCACCCCCTGGAAGCAGTCCCACAGTCTGACATCCCCCCTGGGGGCAGCTGTCCAAGAGCACAGGAGGTCCTGCGGGCCCAGGCAGCTTGCTGGGGAAGCTGCTTGGAGGAGGTTCCCAGGGTCAGGCGAGGCCCACGCGGGGCGAGGGGGAGCAAGGCTCTGGGGGTTAGGAATCATAAGGGGCTCAAGGGCCTGGGGCTGCTCAGTTGGGGCGTTGGGAGTTTTGTGATTGGCCGGTGCTGCTCCAGCTGGAACGCTGGTGAGGGTGGGACCCACCTACAGCCCCTGAAAGTGAGGACCTCTCTCCAGGACTGAGCACTGTCCCACTCTGGTGGCAGCCAGACCGCCTGGACCTCCGCAGAGGAAGGCTGGATGCCTGGCAGGCAGGCAGGCCGTGGCTCACTCCCGCCACCTAGAGGCCACTGCTCAAAGCAGCGTCACCCTACCTGGACCTCTGACTCCCGCTCACCTTGCCTGGGGCTGCACCCCTCCCCTGCCGTGCTGGTGGCTCCCAGTTCCCCATCCTAGAAGCCACCTGCCTCCTACCTGTCCACCTCCTCCTCATCTCCTGCCTTGCTCTGGGCCAGGCTCCCCACAGGCTGAACCCTCTGTGGGGCCTCCTGGCCATCCTCCTCGAGGACCACGGCAGCTTGGTCTCCTTGGCCTGCAGTGTCACTGGGCCTCAATTGAGATGCACGGAGACATGCCAGGCTCCTATGAGCCATCTCTGTGGCTGGAGCCCTGGAGGTAAGGACCACCTGTTTTCCCAGGGAGGAGAGAGGGCCAGGGTGGCAGGGCAGGGGAACAATGCCCCATCTCCTTGCACCCTGGCTCCAGCGCACAAACTGACACTCACGGGCCGCGAGGGCACCAGTCACACTGAAACCGTTGTCAGAGCACTTTCTGAGACGCGCGACACGGAACACATGACCACTGAATTTCCCTCAGCCGCGGCCCCTGTGTGCTGTGGGCACCTGGCCCTGCTCCGGGACACGCTTCACTGCTCCACTCGAGACCCAGGAAACGTCACCTGTGCTAGAGATCAGTGGAAAGGAGAGGACGGTCCCTTCCCACCCTGTTCCTTTTCCCGACAGGGCCTTGGTGCTGGGCCCAAGTTGGGACCCTGTGCTGCTCTTCCTCCCACCCCAGCAGCCACCTCCTCTGCCTCCAGCCCTGCTCAGTCTCTGTCTCCTGCACCTCCGCCTCCCTGTGCCGCAACCCCTCCTGCCCTCCCCACACCTGGGGAGGACCACAGGGCCTCCAGACCACCACCCACCTCCCAGTCCAGGGACCCTGCTGTACCTTGGGGCGCAACCCTCTGAGTCTCTGTCTCCCTGTAGGTGCCCACTGCTCAGCATGCACCCCAGCCAGCTGGTGGCCTATGCCTCTGCTACCTGCAGACAGAGGACGAAGACCCCAGGGCCCTGTCCCTGGGGTAGGCAAAGCAGGGTCTTCATTCTTAACCAGCTCTTTGGTCATGCTGAGGGTCACTGCACTGGCACATCTTCGTGGCTGAGAACATCCCGCGTGGCCAGACCCTAAGCAGTATCCCTTCTGCGAAGCCCCTTGCACAGGATGGCGGGAGGCCGCCTGTCGCCCAGGGAGAGTTTTCAGGCTAGTTCCCCGGGGGTACCTGCCTGCCTGCTCCCCTCCCGGCACTTTGTGCTCATCCATCCCCATCCCGCGGAGAGAGCAGATGGGGGCTGGCCTTGGGGCTGGTTCCGTGGCAGCAGCCTGCTCCCGGGGGCTGTCCCCATGGCCCAGACACTGCCCTGTGGAAGCCCAGGCCACAGTTGGGTGTCTGGGACAAACCCTTCTTGGCCGTGAGGTGAGGCTCTGAGCGGCCTGTCCTAACCCTCTCCATTGGACTCCACTAGACCAAGGGCTGCTCAGGGCTGACCGTGTGGGGTTGACCTCCCTTCCCTGGATTCCGACCTCTGTTGGCTCCCAGTTGTGGCGCTTGGAGGGGGTGCCAGCCCGAGGGGGGGGGGGTTCCTCTGAGCAGTCCTGAGTCCAGCTTTGAATCCCTCGCAGCCTGATCTCCAGGACTCGGTTCTCTAGGGTTCCTGCTGGTTTGTGTTACGGGACCCTGGCCAGCTACTTGTTCTGGCCATCTGTCATCGGTTGAGAGGGGTTGAAAGGTGTGTGGCTCCAGCTTCCCCAGTGTCCCTGGTGTTGTTGGACCCCCGGAGGGCTCTACCCCCTCCAGCAAACCACCCAGCATCTGCATCACTGGAGAGGTGGCAGACATCTGGTGTGGATGCCGACCCTCCCTGGGCGGGGCCATCCCTTCAGGTTGGTGCAGTCTGGCCCCTCCCTCCCACAGGGAGGGCGATGTCAACGTAGCTGCTCTTGCCCTGTCCTCGGTGCATCATCCTGACAGCAGCCCTGTGAGGTAGATGCTGGGGACATCCCATTACACAGACGGGGAGACTGAGACACAGAGTGGCCAGTGACTTATTTGAAGTGGCAGTCCAGGATGCGTACCCGGTGGGCTGACTGCGGCGGCAGGGTCCCTTGACGCCTTGCGGACCCAGCCCCGGCCTCCCCCATCTCTGCGTCCGGCCACTGCTCCCTCCAGCTCCAGGCTCCTCGCACGCGGCCTCGGAGGCCAGGATCCGGGGCACAACGCGCAGGGCGTGCCCACGCCCGCAGGACTTGGCTCTGGGGCAAGGGAGTCAGGGGCCGGGGCGGAGATGGTCGGGGCGGAGGGTGGGGAGGGAGAGGAGGGCTCAGAAAAAGTAGAGGTGCAGTTGCGGACCCCGCGCAGGGGGCCCCGCCTCCCTTCCCCGGCTGCTCCAGGGCGGAGGATCCACAGCGACGTCCCGGGGTCCGCGCCACGGGGGGAACGCACGTCCGAGCCTCAGGCGCCAACGCATCGCCCCTCCACAGGCCAACGGGGCCGCGCCGGGGCTGGTGGGACCGCTAGTCTTTCTTTTCCGTAGGTCCTTGGCAGCGGCCCGCGCTACGACTACAACTCCCAAGAGGCTGTGCGCGGCCGCGTGGCTCCTGGGACTTGTGGTCCAGGATGGGCGAGCACGCGCGAGGCGGACGGGCGCCGGAACTACGTGTCCCAGGATGCAGCGCGGCGGGCGCGGGGGCCGGGGGTTTGAACGGAGGGTCTCTCTCGGCCGCAGGACTGCGTCGGCTGCGGCGGGTGCGGGCGGCGGCCACGGCCGAGTCTGGCGTCGGGGCCGGCAGGTTGAGGCCGGCGCGGTGGGCGCTGGGGGCGCTGCCCCTGAGGCGATGATGGGCAAGGAGGAGGAGGTTGCGCGCATCGCCCGGAGGCTGGACAAGATGGTGACCAAGAAGAGCGCGGTGAGGGGCGCGGGCCGCCAGGACCCCGGGACCCCCGCTCCGCCGAGCCCCGGACGAGCCTGCCGAGCCCCCGTCAGGGCCGGGGAGTGCACCCGAGGGGCAGGACCAGACCCCGCCGGTGGCCGAGACCCCTGCCCCGGGGCAGTCCTGCCCATCACCCCCGTCCCCTTGGCGGAGGCCGCTGTCGGGCCTGGATGTTGTCCCGCAGCCACCGCTCTGGAGTCAGACCCGACCGCAGCCGGGGCGCCCCGCGGGTCCCGCCCCACCCCGCCCCGCCGGGGCGTCCCCGCAGCAGCCCCCGGCCCCGCCCTGGTCCCACGCCGGGTCCCTACCGGCGGGAGTGTGGACCGTGGTCGCCGCTCTCCCCGGGCACCCCCGCGGAGCCTGGGGCTGCGGCGCTCGCCGTCCCGGTTCGCGGGCCGGCCGCAAGCCTTCCCTTCTCTGTCCCCGCCCTGCAAGAACCAGGTTTCCCTAATAAATGCTTTCCCTTCTTCGGCCAGGACTCGGCCAGCACCCGCTGGAGGGTGGGTAGAGAGCGAGACCCTCAGGCAAGGGCCTCAGCGGCCCGGGAGTGCCCGGCGCTGCCGTCTCGCGGCCTCGGAGAGGGGCCCGGCGAGTGGGAGGCCCCTGCCGCCCCTCAGCTTGGAGGCCTTGGCCAGCTGCGTGCCCTCACATGAAGTGTCCTTGGCAGGCCGAGAGGGTCCGGCCGGCCCCAGAGAGGCTTGGTGAACACCGACCCGCTCTCCTCTCCCTCGGAGTTTGGGGTGGCTCTCTGGATTGAGCAGGGTGGAATCTGGGTGCCTGTCGACCCCGGGGTCAGGAAACCGGGCTGGCTCCAGCGTCAGCGTTGTGTCCATACCCCTGGGAGGTGTGGGAACAATCCGTAGCCTTTTCCAGAGGTGACCAGAGGAAGAAGACGCTCCCCCCACGAGGGGGACAAGACAATGAACACCCCCTTGGTGGAGACAGACGGGTCCTGAAACCTGCGGAGGGCTGAGTGGGGCCGGGCAGAACTGGGGGTGCAGCTGGAAACACCCTCAAGCCCCAGGGGAGAGTGAGAAGGGGGCCGCTGTTGCTGGCACACCTCTGGACTGGCGAGGTGGCTGGGGTCAGGGGGCTGTGGGGCTGGGCACAGGAGCTGGCAGAGGCTCCCAGGGTTCCAGCCACCCTGAGGCCCCGTGGGGGAGCTGGCAGCTGTGCCTGGGAATTGTGTTCACGCCTCTCTGGCCCGGAGCCCCGGGAAGCTGGCAGTGTGAAGCCTGGGGGTCCATCTCATCATCAGGGAGTTGTGCTGTGCCCTTGTGTCCCTGCTGAGGAGGTCACCCAGGATGGCAGCCTGAGCAGGGATGCCACCCAGATTGGGGGGGGGCATCAGGGTGAGCTCACCACCACCTGGGCTGCAGGACATCTGAGGCTCTCATGACCTTGGGTGGCTGGGTGGAGTCATCCGTGCCCCTTTGTGTCACCAGAGACACACACACACAGAAACATCGACGTGTTAGAAAGTGAGGTGTCTCTGGAGAGAAGAGCAGTGGGGAGGTGGGGGTGCTGTGTGGGGTGTGGCTGCCAAGAAGGTGTCCCTTCAACAGCTCCAGGGGAGGGATGGTGGGAGTCTTTGGGCCTCGGAGAGGCATGTCCTTGGCGTGGGAACAGGTGGGAAGGTCCTGGGGCCAGCAGCGTGGCACCCTTGCAGAACAGTGAGGAAGCAGATGGGTGGGGGAAGGCGGAGAAAGGAGACCAGGACCTGTGCAATAGTCCAGGTGAGGGTGGGTCTGAGGTTGATGGGAGTGGGGCTGTGGGACATGTACAAGCTGGGTGAGCGTGTGGTGGAGGTGTCCTGAGGGCTTGGCCTCCGCAGGGGCACCGACAGTTCCTGGGTCAGTTCCTCTCAGCTGGTGGGTGGGTCGCTTTGGGAGGAGGCTGCCTGATCCTCCTGGGCAAGGGCCAGGGCCCGGGCCCCCCGGGGCCATTCCTTCACCTGGCCGTGGCCCTCCCTGGCATTCCCCGTCATCCTGGTCTGGTTAGTGGCCAATGCCAGGTGAGAAGTCCCGTCACCTGAGTGCCGGGGTCGAGCACACAGCTACTTCCCATGCCCACCTGCCCCGGGCATCTGGCCCCAGTGGGTCCCTTGGTCCTCACTGCCTTGTGTCCCCACACGCTCATGTGTTGGTGGTGGGCTTGTCTGGTGAGACCTCAGTTGTTCATGAAGGCCCACCCTTCTTCTAGGAGGGAGCCATGGATCTGCTTCGGGAGCTGAAGGCCATGCCGGTCACTCTGCACCTGCTCCAGGTAGGGCCCTGCGTGTCCCCTGCCCAGGAGAGTTTCCAGGGCAGGTCCTGGGCACCAAGCAGGGCTCCCTACCCCATGCCCCAGTCCTTGGGCCGTACAAACACCTCTCCTGACAAGGTTGTCCCTGCCTTTTGCTGCTGGTCTGAGATGAGGAGGGGCCTCCCAGGGTGACCCATCCTGTCCCTGGCCACCCAGGACCCCAGGTCCCAGAGGGGGCATAGCCCTTGGGAAGTATGTCCCCCTTCCATTGCCGACCCTTAGCCCCTGCCCTGTGGGAGCCTCCAGAGCTGTGTGAGGAGGCCTGGCCGCCGCCCCCAGCCTAGACGCTTGCCTTGCAGTCCACCCGAGTCGGCATGTCCGTCAACGCCCTGCGGAAGCAGAGCTCTGACGAGGGGGTCATCGCTCTGGCCAAGTCCCTCATCAAGTCCTGGAAGAAGCTCCTGGGTGCGCGGTGGGCGGTGGGGGGGGGCAGCGTGGGCGGCGTGGGGAGCGGGGGCGGCATAAGCTGAGGGCGGGGGGCAGCGTGGGCAGCGTGGGCTGAGGGCGGGGGGCACCTCGCAGGTGCTGCCGGTGTGGCTGGCTGGCTGTCAGGCCCACCGGGGATGGGGGTGTAGCGGGCCCATCCTGGAAGCCCTGCTCAGGGCTGGGAGGGGTGGGGCTTCCAGAGAGGAGACCTGAAGGTGGGCATGGGCGGCTACACAGAGGTGAACGGTGTCAGGGCAGCAGGAGGGCAGGGGGTGGCCCCCGGCCGGGGGGACAGGGAGGTGGAGAGGAGGGGAAAGGGTTGGGGGTGGGGGAGGAAGTCGGGAAGACAGAAGGTGGCAGAGAGGCGGGGCCGAAGCGGCACCCTGAGCCTCTCCCAGCCTCGCTGTGTCCTGACCCTGTGGAGTGCAGAGGAGTGTCCCGGACCTCCCTGCGGTCCAGCTTGGGGACGGCCTTGTCCTGCCTCCCTGCAGTGTCCACCTTCGCCCAAGTGCAGGCACTTCCCCTGTGGGGACATCCCTGGGGGGGTTGTGTGTCTGCACTCAGGGGTCACTCTCGGTGGACAGCAGCCCCTCTGGCAGTATGGGTGGTGGGGTGGACCCCCGAGAGGCCCACAGGCAGCCTGTGTGGATGGGGAAGGGGCATGGGGGCCGCTCCTCAGTCTGCGTAGGAGAGGGCCCCGGTGTGTCGTTGGGAGCAAGGCTCAGGGCCTGGGGCAGGGGCAGGGCTGGGGGCCAGCAGGCTGGCGGAGGCAGCAATCTGCTCCCCTCCCTGGCCTGGCCCTGCCCGGGCGGTCAGCCTTCCCCCAGCCAGCCATCCCACTCTGGGCACCTGCAGATGCTTCGGATGCCAAAGCCAGGGAGCGGAGGAGGGGCGGGCCCCCGCCCACATCCTCGAAGGAGGGCTCCGAGGCCAAGGACACCAGGTAGCGTGCCTGGGAGGCAGGTGCACCCCCTCCACCACCTGGGACCAACCTGGTCAGCACGTGGGTGTTGATTTCTGCACCCTGAGCAGCCTGAGGCCACGTGAACACCAGCCCTTTTAGCCCCTTGGAGGGAACTGTCCGAAGCCCCCCTGGACACTGTCTGCAGCCCCTGTCCCCCGATGGGCGGGGCTGTGTCAGGGCTGTAAGGGCTGCAGCCGTCCTGCCGGACCTGCGGGAGCCCTCGGCCTGGTGCTCGGTGGCCAGCTCAGGTCGCACACCCTTGACCCTTGAACTGGCATCACTGCAGCCGTCTCTCCCTCCTTCCTCAGGGCCACAGGTGCATGAGACGCAGGGGCCTGAGGAGAGGGCTGATGGACGTGGCCTGGAGGGCAGGCAGCTGGGGCGGGGACAGCCGTGTTGGCGGGCGGACCTGGACTTGGGCAACTGACTCCCCGCCCCACCTGGGTGGTGTGGCTCCTTGATCTGGGCCCCCCTGAGGACGATGCTGTCCCCATTGTGCCCCAGTCAGGGGGTGGGGTTCCCACCCAGCTGGCCTTGCTGCCTTCGGCCAGCAGGGCAGACCCATGGACAGGCCAGGTTGGCCTGCAGGTGCACAGAGTCACGGGCCGCTCACAGGGTGGGGCAGATGGGGTTTGAGGGGTGGGCTGTGACGTTGGATTTTGTGGGGACAGGTGTCTCATGGGTTCCCATGGCCCGAGCGGGCCTGTCTCTCTCCAGCCGCAAGAGACCAGAACTGCCCAGGATGCTGGCCGCCCCGAGGATGACCACGTTTCCCCCAGTGCCGGTCACCTGCGACGCCGTGCGGAACAAGTGCCGGGAGATGCTGGCAGCTGCCCTGCAGACGGACAGTGAGCGCCCGAGGGGCAGCCCCATCCCCAACCCACCACTGTCACCCTGGTGCGGGGTGGGCTGAGAGGTGGTGGGCAGAGCCAGTGGGCGGCTGGTCAGAGCTGCCTCTTGCAGATGACCACGTGGCCATCAGCGCAGACTGCGAGCGCCTGTCGGCCCAGATTGAGGAATATATCCTTTGTGCGGGGCTTCGAGGCTGGGGGCTTCCGGCGGGGTCCCCAAGCCAGCCAGGAGCAGCTCTGCCCTGCCACCTTTGCCAGATTGCCGGGCGGTGGTGTGGGCTCCCCTTGAGCCTGCCAAAGGCAGCCCCGGGTCCCTGGGCCCTTGAGCCTGGGCTGGGTCCAGTGGGGGCAGGGGAGTGCCCAGCAGCCCCTCAGCTCACCTCTAGGCCTGGGTGGGCAGACTGACCCCACGGTGCCGAGCTCCTCTCCCCAGCCCAGCCCCTGCCCTGGCAGCCCCCACGGGAGTTCCTCCCTGGCCGGCGGGGTGCATGGGGGGCAGCGGCCTCGCCAGCAGCGGTCCTTAAACACCTGCACGCATCTTCCGGGATGTGGGGAGCACGGACATGAAGTACAAGAACCGCGTGCGCAGCCGCATCTCCAACCTCAAGGACGCCAAGAACCCAGGCCTGCGGCGGAACGTGCTGTGCGGCACCATATCGCCGCAGCAGATTGCCGTGATGACCTCTGAGGTGAGTGTCGCCCTGCGGGCAGGCGAGGTGCCCTGTGGGCCACACTGAGTGCCCGGCGCCCCACCCCCCCCAGGAGATGGCCAGTGATGAGCTGAAGGAGATCCGCAAGGCCATGACCAAGGAGGCCATCCGAGAGCACCAGATGGCCCGCACAGGCGGCACACAGACGGACCTGTTTACCTGTGGCAAGTGCAGGAAGAAGAGCTGTACCTACACGCAGGTGCGCCACCCCCACCCGTGCGCACCCAGTGACCGCAGACCCAGCCCTGTGGGGGTGGGGGTGGGGTGTCCACACCCTCAGCCTGGGCGGGTGTGTGCGTGCTGCTGGCTCCCAAGTGACAGTCGCTTTTGGGGTTTGCCCCAGCATCTCGGGGTGAGGCCCGCTTGCTGTGGACACTAAGTCGGGGGGACCTGGCCTACCCCAGCCCAGCCTAGCCTGAGGACTGTTGCTGGCAGGAGGGGTGTGGCATGCTGCCTGGTGGTGGCCACATGACCGCACCGTGACCCACAGAGGCCGACGCTGCAGTGGACCCCAGGAGGTGTCGGCCCTGGCGAGAGGAGAGCGGTCAGGGCCACTGGCAGGGAGGGTCACCCTCAGGGGCCCGGGGCTGCACGGTGGGCCTGGGCGGCCCCTGGTTGCGACTCTAGGGAAGACCCGCCGCCTGCGGCCTCCGGCTCTGACTGCTCCTGGCCCTGCGCCGCGACCCACCCGCAGGTGCAGACCCGCAGCTCCGATGAGCCCATGACCACGTTTGTCGTTTGCAACGAGTGTGGGAACCGCTGGAAGGTGGGTGGCTGAGCCCAGGTGCCCTGGGCCCTCTGAGGTCGCGTCTGCTCTGCGGCCTCTGGGGAGCTCTGGGGAGGGAGGTGGGACCCCTCCCCTGCCTCCTGCCGTGCGTGGTCACTGATGCTGAGGGGACGGACGCCTGTGCCCCCCCGCCCCCTGTAGTTCTGCTGAGCCTTCTGCAGGCGCACCGGCAGTGGCCCATCACCCTTCCCGCTTCCTGCCAGCTTCTCCGGAGACCTGCTTTGTGCCCCCGAGGGCAGCACGCCCCGCCCCTCCTGCAGAGCACCTTTCTCCCTTTCCCCAAATTATTAAATGTTTCTTTTTGCCACTGTGCTGTCTGTGGCCTTTGGTCCCCGTGGGCCATGCACAGGCTTGGGCTGCTGCTGGAGACAGCTGTCCTTCCTGGAGCCAGGTGACACTTGGGTGTAGCCTTGGTGGCACAGGCTGGAGGGACTGGGTGGGAGGGGGCTTGGGCGCACGGAGGACCCGGGTCCCCTCCCAGCACCGGCCCCCTGCCCCATTGCTGGAGGAGGTGGAATAGGTGGGGCCAGACCCCAGACCCGCTTTCGGTGCCGAGTCACAGTGTGCCCTGGGAATTTTGGGGTCATGGTGGCCAGCACAGGCCTTGTGGGGCCTGCCTCTGGGATGACCTTTGACAGGTCCTGGGACCCAGCCCACCCTAGGCCTGGGCACTGCTGTTCATTGCACCACGGGCCCCAGCCCCTCACCTGCAGGGCCCTGCTACTGGGAGGGAGGGCGGGCATGGGGCAGAGCACAGGGCGGGTCTCCTTGGAGCCCAGCTGCTCCCACGTGGAGAGGTGATGCTTAAAAACCTCTTCAGAGGCAGCCGACTGGGGGAGGGGAAGTGGAGATGTGACATGAAGGCTTTTTTCGATAAAACACAGTGAGGACGTGTTTCCAGGGTTACAGTTAACGAACATGTAACAGACTGGGCACCGTCACCGGAAGCCAAGTGCAGAGGCTCTGCGTCTGGTTCCGGGCGTCACAGCTCAAGTTGGAGGGTCTTGTCATGTCACGACATGACAGTGCCGAGGTCCTGATCTTAACCAAAGGCGTCTCTCAAGGCCCCCCAGCTGCCTGGGGAGGCCGGTGGGTCTAAGCTGCCTCCCGCAGGGTCCTCTCTCCAGGCAGGAGACCTTGCTGGCCAGCACACCTGCCTGTGAGCAGGGCCGTGAGGCACGGGGTCCCCCAGGTGGGGAGGGCCCATGGACGCCCTGCCACTGCCACTCCTGTCTGGGACGGCCCCAGGGTGCTGGGCTGGGTGTGCCTGACACCGGCTGCCGCACTCGGGGAAGGTGACCTGAGTCTGCCCAGAGAGGGGGTGGCCTAGGCCTCCTTGGGGGAGGTCGGAGAGCTGGCCTGGAGCAGCAGGGCACGGTAGGCAGGGGAGCCGAGGAAGCGGGGGTAGGAGTCCCGGTGCATGAGCGTGTAGATCTGCAGCTGCGCATCGTCGAAGGTGTGTGCGGACGGCTCCTGCATCTTCTTGTTGATGCCCTCCCGGACGCGGGAGTCCAGGCTCACCTCCCTGGGGGACAGGATGGACACGTAGTCCTCGTAGATGAGCCGCGCCTTCTCGTCCACCATGTGCTGGTCGGCCTCGGCCTTGAGCTCCTCGCAGGCCAGCCAGAAGAGCATGTTCTCCTCGCTGTACTCGGTGCGCAGGAAGGCCCGGAAGGCGCTGCGCCCCGAGGGGCTGTGCATCAGCTTGTCGAAGGACTGCGCCCAGCCCTGCACCTCCTCAAGGCTCGGCGTGCTGCCGGGGCACCGCCAGCAGGTCAGGCACACGACCCGGACGCCCAGCCCGGGGCCCCACCCGGCCCAGACTTACCAGGCTTCGCAGCTGGGGAGGGACTGTAGCTTGCTTTCCCCGGGGGCCCGCCAGGCGCGCCGCTGCCCTTCGCTCCTGATGACGGACACACAGGCCCCTGTGTGAGCCCCAGGCCTGGGGCTGTCCCATGCGCGGGCCCACTGCAGGTGGCAGCCTGTCCCTGGGTCCCTTTCCTTCTGTCCTGGCCTCAGGGCCAAGGCTGCTTCAGCAGCCTTTGACCCAAGATTCTGCTGTTCTCTTGCCTTTGGTGCCTTCGCTGGCGACCAGTGCACCCCTGCCTGACCTCGCCCCCCTCTCCCAGAGGCCCCACTGTCAAGAGTGGGGAAGCCCCCAGCCCGAGAGGCCCGTCTTCCCTCTTGCCCGTGGCAATGTGTCAGGTTGGCTCTAAACCCATACCTGCGAACAAACCTCTCTCCAGGGTCACGCAGATGGCTGATAGGCCCCTCACACCCACATGTCCACACAGAACGGGCACCTGCTGCCGCCGGCCTGAGCCCCGACCCTCCCTTGGCCGCCAAAGCTGACTCAGCAAGTCGTGGCTCCTCACACTCTCCCATCCCCAGGCCACCCTTCTCCCATCTCAGGTCTGGGCTCAGGCCTGGGGTGCTCACGGGTCACCTGGTCCCCCTTTGGGTCCCCACAGTGCTGTCCAGACCTCTGAAAGGCACAAAAATTCCAACAGCCTCCTAGATGCCCGAAAACCCTGGGACCACCTTGAGGCCCCACGCCTGCTCCAGCACGCTGCTCTGGAGGCTTGTCCCCAATGTCCCCAGGCAGGTCTCTTTTCTGTACCCCTCCACCTGACAGTAAGGTCCCATGGGCCAACAGGGACTGGCAGGACATGGCGGCAGCAAGCCTGTGCTGAGTGAAGGGACGCAGGAGCGCACATGAAGGGCTGGCCAGTGCCACGCTACAGGCGGATCGCCAGACATGGGCCTGGGCCCAGCTGCCAGCCACCAGAGCCCCACAGCCTCTGGACAATGCTGGGGGTGGCAGGGGCATCCTGCCTGAAGGGGACACCTCAGAGGCCACCCCAGGGTCAGGGAGCAGGATGCTGGGCCCAGGCCTGCTCAGCCGCCCGCCCCTCCCTGCCCACACATACCAGGAGCAGCTGCAGCAGCAGCACCAGCACAAGCAGCAGGGGCTGCGGCTGGGGGCCGCCGGTGGCACCGCGTCATGACTGGACATGGGGGGCGGCTGGTCCGCCTCCTCTGGCCCTGTGTGCTGGGGGAAGAGGGGCACCTCAGCCACTGCCTGCACCGCTGGCCCACCCGCGCCTCTCCCATGGGCTGCCTGCTGGTGGCTGTGCTCCAGGGGCAGAGCCCTCCCTGTCTCACTGATGCTGGAGGGGCCCTCAGCTCCTCGCCCCCAGGGGCAGAGACGGGGTCGGGGGGTGCACCTGCTTGTCAGCCTCATGCGCGGTGGGCATGGGTGGGTGGAGGCAGTCACTGGGGCCCCGTGGTGCCGGCTCCGGACCCTCACTGCAGCCTGGGAGTCTGAGGAGAGAGGCCCAGTGTCTCAGAGGACGGGAGACTCCAGCCCCTGGGCGCACCCCCCAGGGGTCCTGAGGGTGCCTGCTGCCTGGCCCGCGCCTGCACCGCAGCGTGCACCAGGCCCGCGAAGGGTGCACGGCTGGTGAGGAGGGGTCCCAGACAAGAAATCCACAGGAGGTTCTGGGACACCCCCATCCGCTTGGTCCCTGGGAAGCCGGAAGCCTGGGTTCCTCTTTCTTGGTTTCCGGCTCCTGGCCCCTCCCAGGGGACCTGGGGGCCCCAAGTGTCTGCGGCCACCAGTTTGGAGCCTAGGGGGGTGGTCAGACATTCAGAACCCCCACCCCAGCTCCCTCCGTGCTGGGTTTTCTGCAGGTGTTCGCGGAGGGGGTTGGCGGGGAGCAGCTGCCATCAGGAGTCCAGATCTGCCCATGGGCTCCAGAGCATCTGAACCTGTTCACTGGGTGGCGGACTTTGCCTGAAGTGCGGAGGGTTCGGGTGGGAAAAGGAGCAGGACCTCTGAGGGTGTGGAACCTGGGGCTCACGGGTGAGGAACGCGGGGAGCCTCCCGCAGACCCAGCGCGCCTCCCCTGTAGCCCTAGACGTGGTCCCTGGGAGCCCCTACCCCCAGCTGGCGGTTTCCCGCCCTCCCTTCCCCCACCAGGCTGCGGAAATCGCTGCCTTGCCACAGGGCGGGCACGCCACGCCATTCGCGGGGGAAGCAGGGGCAGCAGTGGGCGGGGGAGTCTTGCTCCGCGGTAGGGAAATGCGGGGTGCGTCCTCAGCGTCTGCGCCGCACCTTCCGCGCTGGAGGCGCGCGGGGGCGCTGGAGCCACGAGTCGGGTGAACAGCACCCCCGCGCCCCCCTTCCATGTGCCCCCTGCCAGCCCCACCGCAGATCCCGAGTCCAAGCAAGGACAGCGGCAGCGCAGGGCGGGCAGTCCGCGCCCTGGAGGCAGTGCTGACCGCCTCTTCACCACCACCCTTGCCTGCGCCCACCTCGGCCCAGCCGAGGGCTCACAGGGCCCCAGGGCCCCTGCGCGGCCGGCACGCACTCCTCCCTCAGCCCCGACGACAGGAAGCTCACAGCTGGGTTTCACTTTTTTCCCCTCCCTGAGCTGGGGGCCTCTCAATCCTGTTTGGTCCATGCTGGTCTGGAGGTTAGTCTCCCAGGAAGTGAGGGTGGATGGCAGACAGAGGTGCAGCTGGGCTCCCTGCTGTGGCAGCCAGGTCCCGTGGAGGTGACAGAACCAGAGCTATTCACACTTAGGGCTTCCCCACCTCCAGGGCCTGGGCGCTCGGGGCCCCTGCCCTGACCTGAATGTGGGGGCAAGGTGCAGGGTCCCCTGGGACCCCAGCCCTTTACCACCTTGAGATCGTGGAGGGAGACCCCAAACTTGGTCCCACGGCTCCATCAGGCAGATGGGGAAGCAGCAGCCCCGCAGCCTTCCCTCAGGGGACAAGTTTCTAGGGAAAGGAAGGGGTGTGGCGACCTCTGAGGTCTAGTAACTGTGCCCTAGACTGTTGTGACTTCCCCAGGCACAGCCGCTGTTCCTCCTCTGCACCCCTCAGTGTGAGACGGGGCAGGGACCCGGTCCTGCCCCCCACCCCCAGCACCCGAAGACTGTACCCACCTTGGCTGCCATCTCCAACTCCCCTCTGCGGTGGAGGGGCCCTGTCTGAGGGCACAGGGCCTGGATGCTGGGGTCCAGGTCTGGGACAGAGAGGGGACCAGTCCCCATTGCCCAGGTCGCAGGCCCTGGATCTGGTCACCTACCCCTGGATCTCACCCGCGGTGCCCTTTTCAGGCTGTCTGGGGCCACCTGTGCCCGCAGGGCAACAGCTGCCTCTCCTGGGCGGGTACACGGTGTGAACTGGGGTTCCTGCCCCTCATCCCTGCATTTGGAGGGGCTTCCTTCCTCTTCCCCAGCCCCACACTTGGCCACCTCCTAGTCTGGGATGAAAGAGGCTGGACAGGCAAAGTCCAGCCTCTGGGGACTCAGACTCCCTCGGGAGCCGCTGCTGCTCTGCTCCACAGAAGGAAAAAGAACGTCCCCAAGCCTGCCCGGTCCAAAAAAAGAACGAGAACGTGTGGCAATCCCAGGGAAAAAATGCCGGGACCTTTGGGCTGGGGGCGGGGGGGTTGACAGAGGGGTTGTTCCTTCCTGACCCTGCTGAGTACCCTTCCTGTTTTGGGGTCGCTGCCCTCCCGCCCCATTTGGCTGTTGGCTGAGCCCCAGACTGGCTCCTCCAAGGCAGGGCCCTTAACCTCGGGGCCCTCACCCTCAGCTCACCTTTGCAATGACGGGGGTAGGGGGGGCTCATTTCCCGCTCCCTCTTCCTGCTGCTAGGTTCTCGCCTGGAGGAGCTTGCCTCCTTTTGCAGGGACCCTCTTCTCCAGTCTCTGACACCCCCACCACTACCTCAAACAACTCGCCGTGGCGCTCCACTCACCAGCGACCCAAAGGCGAGGTGGGGGCGGGAGGGGCCAGGTTCGGTGGGGGTCCCACCCTGGTTGCCGAAGGGGGCGTGCACTGCAGCAGCCGGGACCCCAGTCGGACCGCAGGAGGTTGTCGGGCGGCTTGGGAGGCCGGCGCCGGCCCGATGGGCGGGGGCGGGGGTCGCAGCGCCTCCCCTACGACTCGCGGGACTGAGAGACTGCCGCATCCAACGGAGTGCGGCGGACCGGGTGTCCCGCTTCGGCCCCTCCCCACCGGGCTGAGTGGGGCGGGAGACGCGGAAACCTGGGTTCTTCCGGCCCCCCCTTTGAGCAATCACTTCCCCAGGCTCTGAGCTGCAGAAAAGGGGAACCCGGTTGCTGCGCCCCTTCCCCCACGCGCGAGGGGGGCAGGCTCCAGTCCCGCGGCGGCCCAGGGTCCACGTGGACCCCACGGCGGGAGTTCTTGGGGTGCAGATCCCGGAGCCTGGTCGCGCGGCTCCCGCCCCGCACCTTCCCGAGCCAGGAGGGCCAGGGCTGCGGTCCTCGGCGCCGAGCGCGCGCGCGCACTCACCGGCCGCGTCCCCGAGCTGCTCGCGCCGCCGCGCGCGGGGGCCGCGCTCCGAGGTCCGGCTGGATCGTCGCGGCCGGGGCACAGGGTGGTGTGCGCAGGCGCCTGAGCCGCACTTCCCCAAAGCTCGGGGCAGGGACTTCCTCGCACGGGGAGGCGCCCGTCCCGCCCCGCCCGGCGCGCCCCGCCCCCAGTTCAGCTGACTCTGTGCCCCACCCGCCCCTTCCCCACCACACCACACCGCCCGGTCCCGCCCAGGGCCTCGGTCCCCGCCGTCGCTTAGGCCAGCCGTGGTAGGCGAAGTGCTGCTGCTGGGGCCTCTGGCCCCAGGACGGCCTGAACGAGCTCTGGAGCAGCTGGGGGTGTGGCCGCGCCCCCCTAGACAGTGCCCAGCCCGGACCCTTCTGGCTTTGCCATTCATGTGGCGGTCCAGTGTGGGACACAAGAGCCCTCGAGACTCCGGCGTCCCCGTGTGCACCTTGCCATACTTGAATAAGGAGAGGCTGCGGGAGAGGACTGCCCCCGGGGTTGCTGTGCCCGGCGTCTCCAAGGCCAGGTGCTCTTGCCTTTCCACCGGGGTTCGGAGCGCGCTGTCTCCGTGCTGTGGGGGGCTCAGCGAAGGAGGCGCAGGGGTCCCGGGCTGCGGCGCGGTGGATGCTGGGGGTGTGGGTTCTTGCATCTGAAGCTACCAAATGTCCCTATCTGTGGGGCCTGGTTGAGTCTCTTGTGACCCCTTCTGTTGCTCCAAGGGGTCCTATAGTTTAAAGGCACATCCTTCCCTTTGCCACAGGTGCCCTGCCCCTACTCTCCGGCTGGCTCGCCTCCTGTTTCATGACCCGGTACAGCTGTCCGTTCGGTTCCTTCTCCAGCCGGCTTTCGGACAGCATGAGGGTGGTCCTGACAGTGGTCTACAGGTGGCCTGGCCTCTCAGACCACGGCCGGCTCCCATCCCCTGCGCAGGCACGCAGCCTGGTCAGCTTGGATGCCGGGTCCTGCTCACAAACTGACTCCCTGTGTGCATACGTTCCCAGAGCTCTGTGAGGTGCGAAGGGAAGTAGACATTCCACACGCACTCTTCACTTATTCAGCAAGTGTCTGGGTGTCCCCTGCGTGCCAGGCAGTGGGGCCTTGCAGTGAGCCAGACAGACCAGCCCTGGAGCAGACAAGCTGCAGACTGCAGACTGGGTGAGAGGTGAGAGGGGCAGCAGGAGGCGAGGAGGGTGGGTGTGCAGGGCTAGGCTGGCCTGGGAGGGTGGAGACTGTGCTGGAGGAGAGGGAGGGGCAAGAGCAGAGGTGACAGGGCCCTGGAGCTGGGGTACGTCTTGATGCAGCGGGCCCAGGGGGCGCAGCCACCATGCGGACAGGCTGGCCAGGACAGGGTGGAGGCTGGTCGCCTGTCCAGAGAGGAGTTGGCTACTTTTTCTTTAGCCCAGTAACAGTCCTCAGAGGAAGGTCCTACAAAGACCGGCCAGCACCTGACTCAGGTGACACAGCCAGGCTGGTGCCTTGGTGTGGTATCTCCACCCACCTCCTAAGAAATGTGGGTGAGGGTCCACACACTTCTCTCCCACCTTGGGCCACGCCTCCACGTCTTTTGGCCACTTGGGCCTGCTCTCCATTCCCCTTGCCTCTCCTCTGGGGTCTCTCGCTCCTCCCCTGGGGACTGTCTCTGTAGAGTGTCCCTGTATCCCACGGAGGGTCCCAGGTGGGCTGAGCAGGAGCTCACTCGAGACCATGAACCAGATAGTGGTGCAGGTGGGACTTGAACCCAGGACCCTCTGTGCAGAGCATGAGCTGCTACCCCAGGGGTGCAGCTGAGCCCTCCCCGCCCCCACCCACCGAGCCTTGGCTCCAGTGCTACTTCACAGTGGCAGACACCTCCAGGCCCAGCCACTGTTCCTGGTCTCCTCTGCAGAACTAGGGTCCCCTCCCTGGCATGGGAACCAAAGGGTGCTCTGTGTGCCAGCTCTCTGTGGGGCCACCTTCTTGCTGGTCTTCTCGGGGCTTCATGCCTTTGTCTCGTCCCTCTGTCTTCAGGGGACTGCCTCACGCACGTGACCCCTCTCTATGGAGCAATCACTGCGTGTGGGGCAGGGTGCCATGGGAGACCCTTGAGACTCCACTTTGAGATGGGAAGAACTGGAGGCTCAGAGCAGTGAGGAGAGGGAACGCGCTTTTACTAACCAGATGAAGTCACCCCAGGCCCTCGGACGTCCCCAGGAGGCAGAGCACTGGGGTCCGGGTTGCAGGGAACTTGGCCAGTGGGGCTGGGTTGGCTGTCACCCAGTGCACATCAAGGTAGTAGTAGCCACCACCTCTGGACAGAGACTGCCTCCCTGCGTCTGTCTCTCTGCCCCTGGCCCAAGCCACTGCCCCCTTCCCCTGCCCGGTGGCCTCCCTGCCACCAGCACTGCACGGAGATCTCCCACCCTCTTGGAGCTGCTGGACTCACACGGTTCTGGATGTGGTCATGGCCAAAGGCAGCAATAGCCCAGACAGAGGGCAGGGCCATCACAGTGGGAGACAGGCTTGCTGAGGGCACCCTGCGGCTGTCCCCATCCTGAGCTGGGTCCAGGGGTGGGGGGGACAGTGACTACCGCTGAGCAGGATTCCTTGCCAGACCCCCCAGCTCTGATGTCAAGGGGTAAAGAATGCACCCCTCCAGCCCCTTCTTTGGGCTTCTTCACAGCCCACTCAGCAGGAGCCTCTGGCTACGGTGAGGCTTGTCCAAGTCCCTGCAGCACCCCCCCCCCCACACCGCAGTCTGCTGGTCAGGCCTGGGAGGGGTGGCTGAGGTACACCCCAGGCTCAGCAAACAGCAAGAGTCTGCTTGAAGGTCTGTCAAGGAACTTGGAGGCTCTTCTGAATCCAGAAGCTTTGCAGGAAGTGGGTTTTTCCGAAGGGGACAGGGCCAGTTTCCTTCCTCCTGGGTGTGTTGGGGGTCACTGGTAAGGGAGATGGAGTGGGGTAGAGGAGGGCCCCCAGAGGGGGGAGATGGAGTGGGGTAGAGGAGGGCCCTCAGAGGGGGGAGATGGAGTGGGGTAGAGGAGGGCCCCCAGAGGGGTGGCGGGGGCCTCCCTTCAGGAGCTGCCCCTTGTCCTCCCTTCGGGAGCTGCCCCTTCCCCAGCCTCTGAGTTCTCTGGGGGACCTCGAAGCACGGCCGGCCAACTCTCCAAAGACCAGTCCCTTGGCCTGTGCCATCTCTTCCCCTACCAAGAATGCCACTTCCCTCTCTGAGCCTCTGACAGGATGACCTGCAGGCCGGGGTCCCTCTCAGGAGGCACTCCCCTCCCCCCCCAGGCTGTCTTGACTTCCGGACTGTGGCAGTTGCTGAGCTAGGTGGTTCTTGCCCCTCTCCTGGTCCCTGTGGACTCACAGGCAGAGTCTGCCTGGTGGGGGCAGCTCCAGATTTGGGGGTTCAGGGTGTTCCTGTCCCTTATTAATCTGACACCCACTCGCACCTTCCTGCTTTGGTGGAGGAGCCCCACTCGGTGGCCCCCCATGTCTGTGACTTCTGATGCGGGAGAGGCAGCATCCTTACCCCCCTTTCCCTCCAGGGGGACCAGGAGCCAGAGCATAAAGACCAGCAGGTGCTTGGAGAGCGAGCACTTTATGGGGGAGGTTCGCGCAGCAAGGGGTGGCCGTAAGCAAGGGGGTTGCGGCCGTCCACCTTCTCCTCCAGGATGGTCTCCACGCGCCTCCGCTGCAGGGGAGAGGGGCTGGGGCCAGGTGCGCAGGGGGGCGGGCAGGGCCCCCTTCCGCCCCCTGCCCGGGCTTGCAGGCACCTCTTGGCGGTCCAGGGGGTCCGGGATGCGCGTGGGCTTCAGCTGCGGCGGCAGGAACATCTCCAGCCGGATGGCGGCGCGCGCGGACTTCTGCTGCTGGATGAGCAGCGAGATCTCCTCTGCCTGCCGGTCCGGTGTGGGGCGTGGGGCGTGGGGGTCTTTCTGAGCCTACGAGATGTCTGCCCCACCCGCTCTCTTCGCAGAGCACCCAGCCCTACCCGCCCCGCCCCTCCCGTTGGGGCCCCAGCCTGTCTCCCCTGCAGGCCTTACCCTCCCCTTCGTCCCCCAGCCTCCAGCACCCTTGGCTCACCCGCATGCGGGTGTAGCGCAGCCGCAAGGCACGGAGTCGTCCGCGGGCCTCGGCTGCCTTGAGGACGCCGAGCAGCCGGTCCTGGCGCGCCGTCGGCGGCTCAGATGACTGCGCCCACGTCTGCGGGTCGGGCATGCAGTACCCCAGCTCTGCCGACTCGCGTGGGAGGACGGAGGGGGCCACGCCCACGTCCTCAAGCAAGTCGCCAAAGAGCAGGTGGCGGCGGCACTGCGCGGGGCGCATGGCCGCGAGCGTCTCCTCCGTCAGGGCCCAGCCCGGCTTGGGGCGCTCCCTTGTGGGCCCCCCCTTGGCGCGCTTCTCAGGGGATCCTGCGCCCTGCGCGTCTATCCCGGCTCGCTCCCACGGGGCTCTGTGCCCGGCCTCCTTTGGTGCCCGCTGCATCCTCGGCCTTTCCAAGGGAAGAGGGCATCCCCTAGTTGGTGCCGGAATGGCACCTGCCCACCCCTCTGGTCTGGCTTGGCCTGTCCAGATGTCGTGCAGCCCGCTTAGGTCCCGCACCTTCAGCCACGGCCCCTTTGCTCAAGTCTAGCATGCGTCCTCATCAGTCCCATCCTCAGCCCTGCAGCCTGCTAGAACTTTCTGAGCTTCGGGGTTTCAGGAACTTCCCTTCCTGCCCACAGGCTGTCTCTGTGTCCACTGAGAAAATGCTGAGGCCCCTGAGTTGACCTCAGGCCCCATGCAGGGATGGAGGCCAGATGAGGCCCCTCTTGGAGGTTGGTAGATCGCCCCCATGACGCTGTGCCCTTGCTGTGCCCTAGTTCCCTGTGTCTGTGGTCACCAGTCAGTCAGCAAGTCCCCACCCCACTGGACCCCCAGAGGCTTGAGGCTCAGAGCCAAGTGGACAGCTGGCTTGCTTCAGGGGAGACCCTGTCTGTCCCCTACATGTCTAGAGTGAGGAAGGGCTAACAGAGCCCAGGGAGGAGGGGATCAAGTGGGGAGGGTCCCTAGAGGGTAAAGGGAAACACCCCGAGGGTCGGGGGGTTCAGCTCACAGCACCGCAGGCTCTAGATCCCGGTTCAGGTCCTGCCCTGCCCTCCCCCACCCTTCCGTGCCCTTCCCACACCCCATACTTTCTGCCTTCTGGGGTCTGAGCCTCCAACAAAGCCTCTGCTTTCTGTGACCTGTTGACGCGGTTGCCAGGCAACAGGGAGCCCCTCCCCTCCCCAACTGGGTGGGAGTGGGGCGGCCACCTGGGAGCGGCGTGGGCAGGAGGGCTCCGGGGCCTCTGGGGGGCCGTCAGCCCAGGACGAGGAGCCCACAGCGTCCCCAACCGGTGGAAGACCCTGGAAGTGGTGACCGCCAGCTTTTCCAGGCCCCGTGCGCTTTCTTTTCTTTCTGGAGAGCCCCAAACACACTGTTCCGGGCCTGTGCGCCCAGCTTCCTGGCGGGGGAGGTCTTTGGCGGCTGTGTTTGAATGCAGGGGGCGCAGCTGAGACCTTCGTGCGGAGGCCCTTTCCCTCTGCAGGACCCCACAGCCGCGGGTGTTCACAGACCCGGGTACTGAGGCCACGCGCGAGACTGCTGTCCTCTTCCAGGGCAAGGCGGGGCTCCCAGGGCTCCCTCGAGACCAGACCTGGGGGTCTTGCTGAACCCTAACCCTGACCCTGACCCTAACCCTGACCCTCTGGGTCCTGTGCTTCTGAACTCTGTTGTGTGCTGGTTAATTCCAGGCTACTCCACAGCCAGTCCACGTGTCGGCTTGTTCTGGAATTCGGGCCTGCGGCCGCAGTCTATTCTGGAATTCACTAACTCAGGTGCTCATCCTACAGCTCACGCCGGGCCCATTGTACGGGTCAGCTCTCGACTTGTCCACGGGTGGGGGCTTCTGCAGTGCCCGCATCACTGCCCTCTTCTCTGGTGGATGCTGGGGCCCGGGATGGCGCCTTTTTGGGAGTTCCGGGCCTGAGCCCCTGAGCGGGCACTGTCCTGGCTCTGGAGAGCAGTCTCGCTGAGGCTCTGGCCTCTCTGTGGGGTCTGTGGACTGTTCAGCGGTTTTGGAAGCTTGCTCTGGCCTCCCGGAGAGAGGGTGAACTATGAGTCTCTACCCCCAGATTCCTGAGCCTGCCCCTACCCCAGGCTCCACAGAAGGACTGTCCAGCCTCCAGCTGCCCCCAGGCCTTTGCACAGGGGCTCCCTGGGGGCACGAGGGGCTGGTGTGGGCTGCCAGGGGCGACAGCGGGAGGCCAGCCTCTCGGGTTCCTGAGGTCAGAGGGGCCAAGCTTCAAGCTCCTCCTGGAGATGGTGGTGTGCATGTGTGGGCCCAGAGGTCAAGGGCCTTGACCTCTCTGCCCGCCTGTTCTCTCGTGTCTACCCATGTGCCTCACGTGCGCTGTAGTGTGTGTGTGTGACACACGTGTTCGTGCACCCATGCGAATGAACTTGTGCCTGCATGTTTTGCCCTGTGCCTCTCTGGGCATCTGTGTGTTCATAGGCATGCGAGCCTGTGTGCCCCTGCAGACATGTCCCATGTCCACACATGTGTCCCTGAGTTGGCTGCCACCAAGATGCAGAGAAAAGTCCTGGGGGACAGCTTTGGAGGCTGAGTCCTGGGGCATCTGCCTGCTCTGTCCTCTCCTGATTCGCAGGTATCCTAGCGACGCTGTATCCGTTACCTAGCAACCAGGTCCCCATCCTTGGAGACGGGTGTTCAGAGCAGGGTCTGTGATGCGTGGGCAGAGGCTGTGCGGGAAGAACGACCCCATGGCTGGATGGGGCTGCCGACTCCGCTGAGGGGTGCCCCCCATTGCATGTGACACCAGTGTGAGGAGGGACCCTCTCCTTGGGGGCGGTTCCGCTGTGAGGGTGCTGAGGGCCCAGGCCATGAGGGAGTGACGGTCAGACATTATCTGGGACCCCACTGTGGGACAGGCCTCCTTGGGGTGTCTCAAAGTGACAGGGACCTGGGTTCCAACTTGCGTCTGCCACTTTGACAGGTGGCTTCACACCCCTGAACCTTAATGCTCTGTCTGCATAAAGGTGGTGCATTGGGCCAGGTGTGATACAGATGGGTGAGCTCATGCTTGTGCCTGGCTTGGAGCCCAGCAGGTGTGTGGGCACACAGTAGGTACACAGGGCACACAGCAGAATCCAGGGATCCTGCCTGCTGACAGCAAGAGTCTGGTTCCTCTCGGCGGCCAGGCAGGGGCCCTGCTGTGGGCCACCCCCCACCCGCTGGCCCGCGTTGGCTCAGCTCCCTTGGGATGGTCTGAGTCTGTTCAAGGCCACCTCTGCGGGTGAGACGTGGCCCCACGTCCTTGTCCCTGGCAGTGTGTTTGTGTGCGTCTCCCCATTTCTCTGTCCCCTGTCCTTGTGTGAGCGCCTGTTCCTGAATCGCTGTGTCTATCCCTGTGTGTCCCCATGTGCCTGTCCCTCAGCCCTCATGGGTTCTCGTGTGTGTCTGTCCACATGTCTGCGTTCCTGTGTCTGTGTCGTCCAGGCTCTGTCTGGGCTCTGTGGATCTCAGTCTGCCTGTCACTCATCTTTCAACCGCACGCTGGTCCTTGTATGTGTCCCACCCATGGTGGGGCCTGGCGGCTACCTTCCCTGCGGCCCCTCCTCCAGCCTGCATGGCCCCTCCCCCTTCGGAGCTGCAGCCGGCACCCCTCCCCCGCTCTGTGCGCCAGGCTGCTGCTGCGTTGCGTCTGGCGTATACTGAGGAGCAGCTGCCACTGTGCGGCCGCCCTGCAGCCCCGTCCGGACCGGTGCTGGTGTGCGGCCGGGCTCCCAGCCTGCTCTGCTCCTGGGTCAGGGTCTCCACAGCCCCGGCTGCCCCGAGCCACCCAGGTAAGGCCTGAGCCGCGGGGGTCAGGTGTGGGGGTGCACTGCAGCCAGCCTGCGGCTGGCAGGGAGGGGCAGGAGGAGGCTGAGCTCAGCTGCCCGGTGCCCTGCATCCCAGGCATTTCTGGGCATGTCTTAGCCCCTTTTGTGACTGTGTGTGTGTGCGGGCAGGTCTGGGTATCTGTGTGTGTGCACATGCATGTGTCCCTGTGCCCGTGAGCACATGGGCAGCTGCGTGTGCTCCAGTGCCTGTGGGTGGACACATGTCCCAGCATGAGGCTGCATCCGCACATCCTATGTGGGGGTCTGTGCCCCTGCGCGTGCACACGTGCTCCCGGTGTGTCCCTGCTTGTGCACACATGCTCTCTGTGTGTCCCTGCGTGTGCACACATGCTCTCTGTGTGTGCACATGTGCTCGGTGTGTGCCCCGTCAGCGCTTCACGCCTGCATGCCTCCACGTGTCCCTGTGTGTGCGCAGGTGCCTCTGGGACTCTGAGCGCCCACGGGGTCCACGTGCCCGCGGGGCTGCGCGTGCTGCCTGGAGGCCTCGGCCGGGAGCACTGGGTGCTGCGGTCACGTGTCCCTGTGCCCTCCCAGGTGCCGAGTGGCTGCGCACTCAGGGTGGCAGCATGGAGTGCCTCTTCCCCACCCCGCCCTGGGGCGTGTTCGGTGGCGACCTGCAGGACCACCTCTCCAGCCCCAACCACAGCCTGCTGCCTCCTGGCCTGCTGCTCAACGTCAGCCACGGCGCCTTCCTGCCCCTCGGGCTCAAGGTCACCATTGTGGGGCTCTACCTGGCTGTGTGCGTCGGGGGGCTGCTGGGGAACTGCCTCGTCATGTACGTCATCCTCAGGTAAGCTGGGCCCTGGTGAAGCCCCGACGGGTGAGTCCCGTGCCGTTGCAGAGGGGAAGCTGAGGCGGGGTCTGCTCTGGGTGAGTCTGGCACGCAGTCAGTTATCCTGTCTAGGGGTGGGCTTCGTCCTGAGGCTCTGGTACTCAGCTCCTCAGGGTGGGGGCACCAGACTGTGGGCAGAGGGAGGGGACCGGGCTAGCCCTGCTGTGCCCCAGATGGAGCGTCACCCTGACTCCTGACAGATGACGCTCCCTGGTCCGAGCCGTGGGCCAGGCTCCCAGCCAGGATGCTGCAGGAGGGTGGCAGGGGCCCCACAGCGACCCTGAGGGGCAGCTCTTGCCAGTCCAGGCTCGGGCTCCTGTTCGCGGCTGGCACTGGGCCACCTCCAGCATCTGTGGGGTGGCCAGGCTACGAGATCCCCACACATCAGAGGGACAGTGGGCAGAGGTGGTGTGGGCAGAGTGTGTGGGGCAGTGTGGCGGCACACAGAGGGGACATGCAGGAAAACATGCGTGTGCACACACATGTATGCACGAATGTGTGCATCTGTGCACACAGATGCACACACAGGGACACACACCTGTACAGGTGAGCATGTATCTGTGAGTGTGCACAGTACAGTGCACATTTATGCACACAGACAACATGCAAACACATGCTCAAAATGCAAGTGCCGGTGGGCACATGCATGTATGTGTGTGTCCATAGAAGCCTGTGCAAATGTGCACATGCATGTCTGAACATGCACGCACGGGCACATGTAAGCAAGTGTGTGCACATAACGTGTGTGTGTTCCCATGGGTGTGCATGGTGTTGCGTCGCTGTTTGTGGGGTGCCAGCTTAGATGAGCTGACGAGAGCGGCCGCTGCCCCTGCCCCGTGCTGGCCTCTCTTTAAAGGCCTTTACCTTCTTAGACAGGCCTTAGGGTCACAGCGAGGTCGCGAGGAGATCACAGAGATTCCCGCGCCCCCCTCCCTGCGCCCCCACGCACGCCCTGCCTTCCCTGTTGCCGACGGCCCCACCAGGAGAGCGTGAGGTTTACATTGATGAGTTCACTTGGGCACATGTGAGCCACCCCGGGTCCATGGCTCGCACCGGGTGGCTCTTGGCACTGTATGTCCTGTGGGCCTGGACGAACGGGGACCGCCTCGTGTCTGCCGTCATGGCGTCACACGGAGCAGTTTCACTGCCCTGAAAACCCCCTCTGCACCCCTGCTCAGCTCACCCCCCCACTCGAATCCCTGGCCAGTCCTGGCCTCTCACTGTCCCCGTGCTTCCGCCCATTCCAGAAAGTCACAGAGCTGGAATTGCAGCGTGTGGCCTCTCCGGGTCGGCGTCCCTCACCTACCTAGTCCCGTGCATTTCAGCTCCTCTGCGTCTTTCCGTGAGCTGACAGCTCACTTCTGTGTAGTGCTGAGTACCATTTTATTGTCTAGATGGACCACAGTTTACCCGTCCACCCGCTGAGGGACTTTTAGTTGCTTCCAAGTCTGGCAGTTGTGAATAAAACCACGATAAATGCCTGCGTGCAGGATGTTGTGTGGGCGGAGCTGGCGACCCCTTCGTGGGCGCCCAGGGGTGTGGCTGCTGGGCCACGTGAGCCGGTTCCGTTTGGTGAGAAACCACTGAACTGCCTTCCACAGCGGCTGCCCCACCCGCACCCCGCCTGCTCCCGACTGGCTGGGCCCAAGTGTCCCCGCAGTGCCCTGTCCCCGTCCCTGGGTGGTGTCCGTGCTCTGGGTGCTGGCCGCTCTGATGGGTGACATCACGTTTAGCTTGCACGTCCCTGATGACATGGGGTGGGTGCATGTTCTCGTTCTCTCATTTGCTGCCTGCGTGTTGTCTGGTGAGGGTGTGTCCGGGAGTTTGGCCTGTTCTTTACCCTGCCGTCTGTTTTCTTGTTGCTGACTGTCAGTTCTCTGTGTTCTGGGTAACAGTCCTGGGTCCCGTGTGTCTGGCAGATTTTCTCCCTGCGCTGGTTCTCTCGTTCCCTGACCCCCTGCTGTTGTTTTTGCTGGCTCTGTGGCCTTGAGTGTCCTCCAGCACAGAGTGGGGACCAGAACAGCACTTTTAGAAACTTAAATATGATAAAATCCACGTGAGCAGCCTGATCCAGGTGCCCGCCATTGGCATCGTTACGGCTGCTGTTACTGGGTTGTAATGAGGGCTCCTGGGCTTGTTCTGAGTCCCCCTCAAAGGGGTGGAGCCAGCCCTCCCGGCAGAGCGCTCCACACGCACCTTCCCGCCTCTGGTGTTGCTGTTCCCAGCACCACCACCATCACCGCCACCACGACTGTTAAAGCCGTCCCTCCATTCCACAAGGGCTGATGGAACCAGCACCCGTGTCCCCCGGCCCTGTTCCCAGTGCTTGGCTACAATCAGACCTCGTCAGCGCCCCGACCCTGTCGCTGGCACCATTTCCCAACTTGATGGCTGGACGTCAGTGTGGCCTGGGAGGCCTGTGACGTGTTCTTACCGACCTGCGGCCCTTGGGGAGTCTGGCAGGTGTAGGGGCAGCCTTTAATCCACGACGGGCTTTGGGGGAGACTGGAAGGACCCCTTCTCTCCTGGTTCCCAGACCTCCGCCCCACACAGGCCGGCACGTGCTCTGCCTGCCCCTCACCCCTTCTGCAGAGCAGCCCGGTCTCGAGGCTGGGAGCCCCGTTGCAGGTGCCAGAAGTACCTGAAGCTTGTTAAGCGGTTTTTCCCCGGGCTCAGAGCCCCGGGGCCCGCCTTTTAGCAAAGGCCTCAGTGGGTGCCCCTCCCGGTGGCTTTGCTCCCAGGCCCAGCCAGTGGCCAAATGAAGCTGTCCTTGTCCCCTCCCTGTGCTCCCTGCAGACACACCAAGATGAAGACGGCCACCAACATTTACATCTTTAACCTGGCCCTGGCAGACACCTTGGTCCTGTTGACGCTGCCCTTCCAGGGCACCGATGTGCTCCTGGGCTTCTGGCCGTTCGGGAATGCCCTGTGCAAGGTGGTCATCGCCATCGACTACTACAACATGTTCACCAGCACCTTCACGCTGACCGCCATGAGCGTGGACCGGTACGTCGCCATCTGCCACCCCATCCGCGCCCTGGACGTCCGGACGTCCAGCAAGGCCCAGGCCGTCAACGTGGCCATCTGGGCCCTGGCCTCCATCGTCGGCATCCCCGTGGCCATTATGGGCTCGGCGCAAGTGGAAGATGAAGGTCAGTCGGGGGGCCGCTCCTGCCCAGGCTGTGCTCCCTGGTCTCCCCTGACCCAGCCTCTCTGCCCGCAGAGATCGAGTGCCTGGTGGAGATCCCCGCCCCGCAGGGCTACTGGGGCCCCCTGTTTGCTGTCTGCATCTTCCTCTTCTCCTTCATCATCCCCGTGCTCATCATCTCCATCTGCTACAGCCTCATGATCCGGCGGCTGCGCGGCGTCCGCCTGCTCTCGGGCTCCCGAGAGAAGGACCGGAACCTGCGGCGCATCACGCGGCTGGTGCTGGTGGTGGTGGCCGTGTTTGTGGGCTGCTGGACGCCCGTGCAGGTCTTCGTGCTGGTCCAAGGGCTGGGAGTCCAGCCGGGCAGTGAGGCGGCGGTGGCCGTCCTGCGTTTCTGCACCGCCCTCGGCTACGTCAACAGCTGCCTGAACCCCATCCTCTATGCCTTCCTGGATGAGAACTTCAAGGCCTGCTTCCGCAAGTTCTGCTGCGCGTCTGCCCTGCGCCGGGAGGGGCTGGTGTCTGAGCGCGCGCGCAGCATCGCCAAGGACATGGCCCTCGCCTGCAAGACATCCGAGACCGTGCCGCGACCCGCATGACTAGGCGTGGACCTGCCCATGGTGCCCGTCAGCCCGCAGAGCCCGTCCACGCCCAACACGGAGCTCACCCAGGTCACTGCTCTCTAAGCTGACGCACACCCCGAGCCCTGAGTGTCTGTCGCCAGCCGCTGGGGGCTTCCCTGGGGCCCAGAGGGCCTGGTGACATCATGGGACAGGTCAGAGCGTGAAAGCTGCCCTGCACCCTGGTCACACCACACCTGTCCTCCTGGTGCCGGGTGGGGGAAGGGATGTGCAAGAACTCACCAGTGAGCGAGCCTGGCCAGAGCTCAGCCAACACACCCATGAGTCACGGGGTTCCACAGCCTCTTGTCCGCTGCGCCCTGCCTGCTTCGGGGGGCACACGCGTGGAGGTGTGACAATGTGTGTACAGCCCTGTGCCCCTGTGCCTGCAAAGAGCCTGAGGTGTCTCTTCGGGGACACCCTCAGCTGGAGCTGCTGATCCGGACTTGCCCGAGCCACCCGCTGGCGCGGACTCACTGTCCCCCCACTTCTGCTTCCCTTTGGGGAGCCTTCCCGCCCAGCAGCTCCCTGAACTGTTGTGCTGCAGACGTGGCCGTCTAAGTGCGTGGAGCTGGTGTGGGGCTGGGAGCGGGGCTGTGGGACCCCATGGGATGCTCTGTCTGCCATTTGCAAAGCAGCCCGTGTGCCTGGCCCTGACTGCTTGGTGCTGGGGTCCCACCCAGGGGTCCTGCCCCGAGGGTCCCTGGGTCCTGCTGCGGCTTCTCCTTCACGGCATCTCTTTTCCTTGAGTTCAGAGGTCAGCGGCTGTGCTGCTGGCTGGACCCTGTGCCCTGTTTGGATCTCGGTGGCCTGGACAGGGTGGTGATGGGGACAGGTTTTGCTCTGCACTGGCCGGCAGAGACTCAACCCCTGCTTCATTCCCAAGCCTCCCGGTGTCCACGGGGGACGCCCAGGCTTTGGGTGTCAAGCCAGGCGGTTCCGGTGTTGGAGCTGGGGCAAGGCCTGTGGAGTGGGGCTGTGAGGCCAGCCCGGGCTGGGGGACACTGGTGGACGGAGTCTCCCACCCTGCCACGTCTGCCTGTGGAAGCTGCCGCTTGGTGACTTTACATTCCTGCGGCACTGAAGACTCCACCTGCATCTGTGAGCTGAGCTGCAGCCCTCGGCCAGGTGACCTTGGACACCTGTGAGGAACAGGAAATGCTGACTCTGGCCGGCTCCTGCTTCTGGAGCTCTGTGGGGCTGGTCCTGGAGCAGCGGAGGGCTGCAGCACTTTCCTGCGGAGACTGAAAGATGTGCGACCTTGTGCCCATGCCCTTCCATGTATGTATGTATGCATGTGACAGCGTGACCCCCGCATGCAGCCACCCTGAGCCCGGGGCCCACAGGAACCCACGCCCACCCACAGGCCCTCTCCTCACAGCAGTGCTTCTGGCTCCTGCTGGGGGCTGTCGGGCACCTCCTCGGGGACGATTGAGTGTGGGCCTCCCCCTGCTCTGTCCTTAGTGGAGGGACCCCCCCCACCCCCCGCACCGAGGCTCCAACTTTGGTAAGCGGTGTTGGGGGCTGTTGCCTTCTATTCAGGAAATAGTTCAAATAGTGTCTCCCCTAAACCATAGCCATGGCACCTCTCTCCTGCAGGAGGACGTCCCCGCAGACCCCCCCCACGTGAATGTGGGGCCCAGTTCTGCCCAGGCTGACCCTCCAGGGTGGCCTTAGCAGAGGGCGAGGCTGACTTTGGGCTGAATGAGCTATGATGGTGTAGTTTTCTCTTTTTTTAAGATTTTACTTTTTAGAGAGAGGGGAAGGGGGGCGAAAGAGGGAGACATCCATGTGTGGTTGCCTCACGCGCCCCCTACTGGGGACTTGGGGCACGTGCCCTGATGGGAATCGAACTGGTGACCCTTTGGTCTGCACGCAGGCCGGCACTCAGTCCACTGAGCCACCCCAACCAGGGCCCACGGTGTGGTTCTATACAAGTTTTAGCGGCAGGCACTTTGCTGTTAAAAATTTAGCATCAAGAGAAAGTTTGGGAAGAATGGGCCACTTGGCAGCGCAAAGGGCGCTGAGGAGCTGGAGGAGTCTGGGAGGAGGGGCTCCAGCGTGGGCCCCCCGAGGCTGTGACCTCCCCGCTGCCCAGGCACCCACCGTCTGTCTGCGCTGACCAGCTGGGGGTTTAAAAAGTGGACACAGCCAGAGTGTGGGCTGGACTTAGAGACCCGCTTCTGATGAAGAGAATTGCAGCTGCGCACGTGGTCCGCCCTGGGGCCCGTGCCCTGCCCGAGGTGCCCAAGCAGCCCTGCAGAGTGTCCGGGAGTGCAGGAGTCTCGGGCTGCGGCCCACCACCCTGCGAGGGGCCCGGGGTGCAGCCTCGGCCCTCAAGAACCTCCCCGAAGCCACCCTCAGGTTCCCGACCTGCAGCCTGTGGTGCGCACCCCTCTGAGACAGGGTCGGGCCAGAGGAAGCGAGTTTCCTGGTTTCCTGTGCATATAAGTTGTTTTCTCTCTGCTGTCATCTGTTAGGTGTGCAACAGCGACGTCTGAAACAGCAACAACGTACACACCTTAGTCACAAAACCCACTGCGGCAGCCATGTGGTCCCCTGCCCCTCCCCCTGGGCCGGCTCTGCACAGCACAGCCCAACACTGACCCCCGTGGCCAGCTCTGAGCACTGAGCAGTGGGGCAAGGACAGTGGGTGTGGGGGTGACTGCAGGCGGGGAGGGGCCATCTGTGACCCCAGCCCAGGCCCCTCTGCGCCCTTCCTGAAGAATAAGCAGGACCCTGCAAAAGGCAGAGCCGCCCTAGGCCTGGTGGTTTGGGAACTCGGAAGAGTCAGGCACTAGTGGGCCCTTACCCCAAGGAGCTCTGCCCTGCACGCTTGTCACCCTGGGGCCTGGTCTGTGCCAGGCCAACCCTGATGGGGGTCATGGTAGTCTTCCCTGGAGGTGACCTCTGAGCTGTGCTTCTGGGGAGGGGAGCCCAGGGGGAGGGAGCGAGGTTGGTGGGAGAGCTGTGAGTTTTGGTGGGGTGAGGCCTCGCTGCCACCCACCACCGGCCTCGCTGGGAGGGGGTCGCACTGGGGTCTGTCTGGGGGTCAGGGGGTGCAGAGGCTTTGGGCAGAGTGACACGTCATCCTGGCTACTGGGTGGAAGGTGGATAGAGGCAGCGTGGCTGCAGGAGGTGGCCTGTGGGACTGCAGCTAGTGCCACCCCAGTGCAGCGGGGGAGGTCACCGGCAGGGAAGATGGGGGACAGCCTGGATAGGGGTGTGACTTGGAGGGCAGTGACGGATGCCAGCATCCCTGAGGACAGAAAGGCGGTGAGACTGGTGTTGGGAGACATGGGTTGGAGTCTCAACTGCCAGCTGACTGGGGACAGACACCCCTGGGGGGGCCTCCATGGTGCTCCTGCCCAGTGGGCGGGGGCAGTGGCGTGGTCAAACCCCACACCTCGAAGTGGCAGAGGAGCCGGTCCAGGGTCTCTTAAGGGTGGAGAGGGGCCTGGGGCTGAGGGGACACTGGAGGGCACCGCAGGGGTCAGGCTGAGAGGGGCTGACCACTGCCACCCCTGGAGGGGGAGCTTCTGTGCTGGGCACGCGCGTGTGTGCGGTCTAGTGTGTGTGTGTGTGTGTGAGTGTGTGTGTGTGTGTGTGTGTGTGTGTGTGCTGGTCTCTTCTTTCAGGCCGGTCCTGGCTGCCAGACGGTCTCTTGCTGTCCAGGAGGGTCAGCACATCTCTCTCTCTAAACCCCTTAAAAACTGCCCCCTTTAAAAACTGATGAGGGAAAGGGCCTGGTCTCGGTGGGCTGGGCTCCGAGGCAGCCCCGGGACCTGGGTGCCGGGTGGGCAGTGCGAGTGGCGGAGCCGGCGATGCCCGTGCGGCGTCTGGTTCTCTCCGCCTGTGTGTGTGCGGGATTCTGTCCGGGTAAATCGCAAAGGCTTTGACGTGTCAGAGGACATCAGCTGGGTGTCCTGTTGGGTGTCCTGCTGGCTCTGTATCGGAGCTTTTCTGTCACTGCTTTTGAGCTGTTGTAATGCTAATTGCAGAGAGTTCAGGGCAACACAAACATTCTGCACGGAAATGCAAATCCATTTAGTCCAGTGGGAAGCAGTCGATGGTCACTCTTTGGATCCTGGCCAGTTTTGCGTCTGCTGACCAGTCATTTCAGGGCCTGGTTGCCTGCGCTGGCCTCGTGGTCCAGGGTGGCCTTTGAGCTGGGTGGTGACATTTTACTGTTCCGTCATTGCTGAGTGCCTCGGGTTGAATTGACGTCCTGACCCCATGACCTGTGAGTGCAGGTGTGAGGAGGAACAAGGAGGTCACACTGGTTCCTCCTGAGAAGAGGGACGTCTGGACACAGACACAGAGGACGTGGGAGGAGCAGCAGGTGGTGTTGGGGCCACCAGAAGCTGCAGGGACCCTCCCGTGGAGCCTTGGAGGGAGTGCCGCCCCGTCCACCCTGGGTTTGCCATCCAGGCCGTGAGCGGTTTTGTGCCTCCAGTGAGCATCGGGCCTGGCTGGAGTGGGGGCCATGGGGGGAGAGTCTGGACTTTTCCCTAAAGGGAGGCTTTTTGGGAAAAAAACACAAACCTAAAAACCAAACCCCAGCTCCTTCTAGAAAATGTTAGGAGAGGTGTGTGGTGTGCGGTCTCGCTCCCGGGTTGGGCGGAAGACTGCTGGGTGAGGAAGGTAGAGAATCAGCCCACAGACTGCCGGGCGGGGAGCAGCCTCTGGGGGTCCCAGGTCTGGCAGTGAGCGCACGCTTGTGTTTGTGGGTGGGTCCTGGGGTGGGCGTCCCTGGGGCAGCCGCCCTCACGGGGTGCAGTGCAGCGTGGACCCCGTGGTTGGTGCAGCGGCAGCTTTCAGAGTGGGCTGTGCGGGCCCTCTGGTTCCCACCAGGTCTGCTCCGAGCGGCTGTCGGCCTGTGCTCTGGGCGGGGCTGGAGGCGGGGTGGGGGCTGGAAGCCAGGAGGGTGGATGAGGTGTGCCCAGTTGGGGTGCCCCTTCCAGCATAGCCTGCTCTGGCTCCTCTCTCATCCTGTGGGGACCCTCCTCACTTGTCTCTGTCCTGGGGAGCCCCAGGGGCTGGAGAAACTATAGGGACACATTTTTCCCCAGGGCAGGGGTAGGGGGGGCTGGTCTCAGCAGCCACCCTGGGGAAGAACCTACAACCCCACCCACTGCCTGAGCAGGCTGGGGAAGCCTGACACCTGGGTTTATCTCTTTGTTTCCGATTGGAACCCAGCAGACACCAGTGTGCATCCTGTGGACACGCACAGTGAGCCCAGGACCCCAAGGCACGTGGGCCCTGGAGGGATCCCCAGGCTGGTTGTATCCCTCATCTACCAGAGGGTGGCAGCATCTCCTCACGTTTGCCCCTGGCACGGTCTCAGGACTTGCGGGTGTCTGTGGGTGCCCAGACTTTCTGGGGGCCCGCAGATGCCCTGTGGGAAGGGCTGACATCAAGGGGGGCGGCAACCTGACCCCCAGCACTGCAGAACCTTCTGGGGGCCCCCACCCCAGGCTCCAGGTCAGAACCTCTGGGACTGACAACAGAAGTGGGAATTCAAATACGCATATTTAAACAGTTTATTTTGCTGTGGCTGGTGTGGCTCAGTGGACTGAGCGTGGACCTGTGAACCAAAGGGTCGCCGGTTTGATTCCCGGTCAGGGCACATGCCTGAGTTTTGGGCTGGGTTCCTGGTGGGGGGTGCATGTAAGAGAGCCATACATTGATGTTTCTTTCCCTCTCTCCTCTCCCTGCCTCTAAAAATAAATATTTTGTTTTTCCTTTGGGGGAAGGAGGGTGGGTCACACATGCAGAGCAGAGTCAAAAAGAAAAGGGAGAGACGGGGGGGGGGAGAAGGAACCGTTTCTGTGTCCCCTCAGTGGCCGGCCTGCCCCCTACCCCCCGTGGGCCCCCCAGGCAGTGGTGTGTGCGGTTGGTGTCTCCTCCGGAGCTCACGGTCCCATTGGTGGACAGGTGGGCTGTCTGCCACCTTGTCTGCACGGACAGGTGGCGATGTCAGTGCGAGTTACACTCCCGTAGGGGCCCCACGGCAGTGGGTGGAGTGTTTTGTCCCCACCCCCTCCCAGCATGCCCGTGTTAGGAAACCTGGGCACCGTTGAGAATCTCCAGTTAAAAGAGAAACTCTGCATCTTGTAGTTGCCCATCCCCTTCATGAGGCAGGTGGCATTTTTTGTTGTTTCTCCTCCTTGTTCTGCAAACCGTTTATGTCCTTGACACATTTTTGTTAAATCTGCTGTTGGAGTTTGTCTTAGTCATTTGTGCAGACTCTTTACATAGGAAGGCTCCCATCCCTGAGTATTTGCAAATACTTATCCTTGTTTGTTATTTGACTCTTGTCTTTGTTTAAAGTAGCATTGCCGTGTAGAGGTTTATATTGTGTGAGGTGATCAGTCATTGTGACTGGGGCTTTGTCAGCTCACGCCCTCCCTGGTACTTTAGGGTTGTTTTTAAGCATTTGCCCTTTGGCCCACGTAGGATTTATTTTGGTATAAGACCCAGGTCCGGCATCTCATACCTCAGTTTGAGGGGAACTGAGTAACGGGCTTCAGGGGTGAGCAGGGTATGGAGAAGCCACTCAGGGTAAATCGGGGCCCACCCTTCATCCAAGAGGACCCTGTAGGCTGGGGCTAGGGGTTAAACACCCCCCCTTCCTGTGGGGCTCCCCAACCTGCAGCTGGGAGGCAGGCGCCCACAGGTGCTCCCGCAGGCCACTTCCAGCTCCAGGCAGGGTGGAGGAGACGGGCTGGGTGCTGGGTGCTGGCCGCGGGTGGAAGGCCTTGTGGGAGGGGTGACCACAAGTGGGTCTGAACAATGTGCAGGTGCAGGGGCCAGGTCTGTGGTAGGGCAACATCGGGGGCCGTGGGGGCACCGGGTCCCCAGCCTGCTCCTGAAGGGAGCCCACGTGCAAGGGCCCTGTCCTCCATCCATCCATCCACCTATCCATCCTGCACATGTGTATGCAGCCCTTGCCAAAAAGTTGTAACCCTCCCTGACATAAAATTCAACAAAAAATGTGAAGCCACAAATGATGATTTTTCCCAGGGTGACTATTGAGACCCTTTTGAAAAAAACAAATAGTTTTCCACACAATTGTATTTGGTGCCCTGCTCAGTGGGTTCCCTAACACACTCTCCAACTGTTAGAAATTCAGTGCCGGTGGGGGGGCCCTGAGGGTGACCCCGGGGGAGAGGGCCTTGGTTGGCGTTCTGCAGGAGCAGCTGATGACCACAGGTGGTGTGGGGGACAGGCCTCCTGGACTCCTGAGGACAGCCTTGAGCAGAGCTGGGGCAGCATGGGATGTGAGGGCAGAGCGGGGGCGGGGGACGGGACCCCCTGGGGAGTCAGGGGAGAAGGTGGGGGCAGAGGCCCCGCCCCACGGGCCCTGAGTGCCCTGGCTGGGGCAGAGAATGGTCGTGCTGGTGACGGTTGAATTTGAGGACCCTATGGGGGCCCAGGCAGGTGCACAGGGCAGTGTAGAGTGACAGAGACCCCTCTGTGGAGTGGGCTGGCCAGCTGCCTGTCTGGCCCTGGGGCCCACCACCCTGGCTTGCCTGGGTGAGGGGTGTCCAGGACTCTCAGTTTTAAAACCAGGATGGTCTGGGCAAATCTTCAGGAGCTGGCCGCCTGCAGCCTCTTTGTTCCCAATGCGGCAGCATGGCCCCCAGCTGTCCCTGTGACTGAGGGGCCAGGGTCCTGCAGCCAAGAGGGAAGAAGCCAGGTCCAGGTTTGAGCTGCTGCCCCTGCCCCTGTCCCAAACCAGGGAGCTGTGGCTGCAGAGAGCAGCCCTGCCCACCTTGCCTGCCAGCCCCAGGCAAGGACGTGGCCACCTGGGCCCCCGGTCTGGCCGGCGCTTTGACTCCGTCTGTGGCAGTGGCCCCGGTGTGGGGGCAGGCGGGTCACCAGTGCGGTTCGCCTGGAGTGAGTCTCATGCCCCTCGTCTGCACAAGGACGGACGGCTGTGCATCTTCATGGCAAATTTGTTCCCCAGCCGCTGTTGGAATTCTGGAAGCAGAGAAAATGCATTTTCTCCATCTCCTTTCCGGATGTGACAAGTCCCATAAAATCTATTAAAGCCTTTAATGAAACCCTGGCTCAGAGCTGCTCTGTGAATGAATGTGGAATCGGAATTTAAATTAAAATGTTGTTTTTCAGTCTGGAGGCCTTGCCTGGGAAGAAATTAAAGGGGCAGCTCACCTTTTTGCCGTCAGCTCAGGCTTGGCAGCCCTTGTACTGGGCGAGGCTAGGCTGGTGTGGGGGTGGCAGCTGTCCCCACACTCCCGACTGTCCCTGCCTCGGCCCCACCGGGGGTGCCATGCAGAGGGGTGGCCGGCAGCCCCAGGGACTGGAGACAACCGCATTTACTCACAAGCAGGTGCGCCCTGCACCCACGGAGCCCACCGTGGGGGCAGACATACCTGGGAAGGCAAGCAAGGGCCACTGGGGTGTGAGGAAGGGTCGGTGCACGATGTCATCGAGGGCAGGGCCAGGGGGCCCACGGCGGTGCACAGGGGACATAAGGGCAGCTGGGAGGGCTGGGCCAAGGGGGCCCTGCCCTGTGACTTCAGCGGCATCAGTGGTCTGTCACCAAGAAGGGCACCCCAAGGCCTCTGCCAGCCCCCCCCAGGCCTCTCGGCAGCCCCTCCTCACTGTCCGCGCCCCGCCTGGTGGGACAGACGGAGAGACAGACGTACACACAGAACAGCCTAAAGGCCCAACATCTCATGCAGGTGCCTGATGTGGGCACAGCTATGTAAAAACAGGACATCAAGAAGGTGCTTTTCTGTTCTCATTTCCAGGAGCGACGTCTCCCCATTTCTTCTGTGATAAAAAGAAATTCTAAAAAACACTCAAAACGTGTCTAAAGTGTGTAGCCCCCACGTGCTGTGAGGCCCCAGGGCAGCAAGTGTGGCAGGGTGAGGGGTCAGGGGGCAAAGGTCACAACCTAAGCAAAACGGGGAGCCCCAGCTGGATGTGGGTGCTTGTAGCACAGAGTGCAGGTGTCCCCCCCACATGGGGGACATGTCCAGTCATCAGCAGGAAAGTCACGGCCCAATGGGGAGAAGGGCGGTGGGGCCGTGCACAGACCTGTGGCCCAGAGAGGGTGAGGCTGGAGAAGCGGCTTTGGGGGTCCCTGCGGCAGCTGCCTCCCTCGCCCCAGATTGCTGAGCTGCATCTGGGAAGGGGAGCCTGTCCCGGCGGCTGCCTGGGGGGAGCCTCGTGACCCTCCCGAAGTTCTGGGTCACTGCTGACAACGGGGAACTTGAGTGTGTGCACTTCCTGCCCCAAACGCTGTGAAAAGACGCCCACCCTCACTGGTCACCTGGAGGACACACAAGGTCGGCAAAGCTGAAAACCGTGCACTCCGGGGGCAGGTACTTGTCATGACAAAGTGGCCCAGGTGGCCCTTGGCAGCGAAGCACGGCTTTCATTCAGGCTGTGTGATGCCGCCCGGGACGAGGGTCGGGCGGGGCAGCTCTGACAACTCAGAAGCAAGGCCGGGCGAGGGGAGCGTGTGGCAAGGGTTCCATTCTGCGTGATCACGTCCGCTCACGTTCACGCAACCCGCAAGGGTGCTCTGCGGTGTCCAAGGGCATGCTGTGTGGATGGCAGAACTGCGGGCACCCCAAGGTCAGGGGCGCTCCCTTCGAGGACACTGGTGCGTCCGAGTGTTTGTCACCATCTCTGTGTTCGAACGTTTTCACGCTTAAAAAAAGATGAGTGTGGAACAAGGAGGCTCGGCAGCAGAGGCTGTGCCTGTGGTGGGTGGGGCGGGTGGGGTTCGCAGGAGGGCGGGCGGGGAGGCCGGGCCGGGAGGGCAGGTGCTGGGTGTGCAGCCTTAAGGTGGGCTGGTGCCCAGCAGGTCGTGTTGGGAGTTAGATGACGTTTCCGGGAACCTGGAGCTCAGGTGGGGACCTGCACCTGTGCGAGCTGCAGCGTTGGGCCGTGGCATCTCCGTCTGGTCCTGGGTCGGGATAGGGCTGGGCATGCAGGTGGGGGCTGGACAGGCAGGGAGCACAGCGATCACGGCCGAGGGCCCGACGTGGCAAGGCGTGACTTGGGTCAGGCACCGGGAGCTGCTCCGGCAGCTCAACAGGCTGGTCACCCCGTTAAACTTTTACTTACGGCGCAGCTGCTGATGCACCACAACCATTTTTCCACCAAGAGATCGCTGTTCACTCGTTTGCCAATCGGCCTGCGATCTTGCTGCCTCTCTCCCCGCTGCCCAGGCCCAGGCCACCCACCTCCTGGTGGTCTTCCTCTCCGGCCGCCCAGGCCCTGCTGGGGTCTGCCGTCCCTGCTCTGGAAGAGCCGCTGCCCCCGAGGCCAGTCTGACCCAGCCCTGCTGACCTGCCCTGGCCGCTCCCCGTTCTCAGGCTCCCTCATCACAGCTCCTCAGCTTGTCCATGGCCCCCCCCCCCCCGCCCCGCCCTGTTCGCTCCGGGAGAGCAGGAACCACATGAGACACAGGGAAACCTGGGTCCCTCAGGTTCATTCCTTTTTCAGGGGCAGCACCTGTGCCTTGGGAGTGTGTTGGCACCGGCGTGGCCCTGTCCCCCCCAGCAGAGCTTGTGGAGTTGCTAGTAGGTCTCCCATCTGTGCTTATTCCTTCCACCCAGACACCCCCCTCCCTGCCCCCACCATGCACAGGGCGAGGCACGAGTCCCCAGGAGCTCTAGTCCCTCCTGCCCTGCCCCTCCATAGGTGGCCTGGCCCCAGATAGAGACTGTGCGCAGCTGAAGGGAAGTAGAGCCTGAGCAGGAAAACCTTCTGGGTGGGACAACCTCCCGCCACTGGGCCCCGAGCTGTCTTCTGAGTGGCGTGTCCATAGTCTTCCCCGGGCCCTCGGTTTAGAGAAACTGGCTGAGCACGTCCCGTGGGCAGAGCCTCCTCTGACAGCCCCCTGGGGACGTCCCTCCCCCCATGGCGGGCATCCAGCCAGGCTGCGAGGCAGACTCTTGGAAGGAGGAGAGACGTTCTTATCCCACCAGCCCCTTCAATTTCAAGTCAAACAGTACCTGAGACACACGGATGGGCTGGGGGTGTCCAGGTGGAAGCCGGCTGATAGCAAAAGCTGCCAGGACCCTGCCCCCAAAGGAAGGACCAGGTTCAACCCAAGGGCCTGGAGACTTGCAGGGGGACTCCCCAGGAGGGTAATATGGGCAGGCCCCAGGCTTTGGGTCTGTGCCATGCTTGAGCTGGGGCCCTGTCCTCCCCTCGGCCTGTGGTGGTGACAGCAGGGAGACCCCAGGTTGCAGAGTCTGTGCACAGGGCTGCGCGGGACCACAGCGACACCACCTGGCCACCACTGGAGCAGCAGCACCTCATGGCCCCTGGTTTCTCCGAACCGGGGTTGGGACAGGACAGCCCTCTGGGGACCGAGCGAGTCCCTCGTGGTTCTGGACGACTGAGTGCTCATGGGGGGTGGTGGGGTGGGGGGTGAGGGGGCGGCTCAGGAAGGAAGCCACAGGCTTTGTGCTGAGAGCAGGTTTGGAGGCCCCTGTTTTCGTCCTGAGATGGTGGAGGGTCCTTCACCCCCACTAATGTCTCTTCCCCGAATGTTGGCTGGCCCCCCTCTTGGGGCCCTGCGGAGGGGCTGGCCGGGCCTGCTTATTGGCCTCTTGGTCTGGGGAGGGGAGCAGAGTTGCCCAAACGGCAGGAGGGGCTGTGGGAGTCCAGGGGGCGGGGGCCCAGGGTCCTGGGTGTGGAGCCCCCGGCCTGCTGGGGCGTTCGTTCGCTCAGCCCCTGCCTGTGTCCTGCTCGCAGTGGGACGCGCCCTGAGCTTGAGTCTCGCCCCAGCCAGCCCCCACCCCAAATCTGTCAGGGGGCCTGGGCTAGGCCTGGGGTCAGGAGACAGTGAGTCGTCCTGCCTCAGATCCTGGCAACCCAGGGGCTTCAGCTTGGGCTGGGGGAGGGGCTGTGACTTCCAGGACAACACCCTCCCCTTTCTTCATTCCACCCCCCTCCTCAGACTCTGTTTTCAATCAGTTCAATTAGTACAACTTTAAAGCAATTAGGGAGAATTAGCAGCCAGGCTGCTGCAGGCGACTGAATGCACTCATGCCCCCCACCTGCCCAATCCCTCGCCCCCCCGCCTGGCAGCTGCTGCTGACTCAACAGCTCAGGCCTTACCTTCCCCCAGGAGCCCGGGCAGGGAGGGCGGCAGCCCAGGGGAGAGACCTAGAGGCGCTGGGGCCCGGGGGTGCGGTGGAGGACACAAAGGGGGTGGAAGCCGAGCCCCGGAGCCAGGGTGCCGGGTTCTGGTTCCCCTGAGCACCTTCTTCTCCCCCTGCCCTGCCCCTTGGCCCCCTAGACCCTCCTCACTAGAAGGAGGAAGAGTTGAGTCCTTGCCCTCGGGGAGGGTACTGGGGGAAAAGTGGGGGGGGGGCACCCCTGCTCAGACAGCTGCTCCCTCTGCCATGGTTGCGGGAGGGGAGCCATCCGCTTCCTGGGGAGGGGACATGCCTGCCTCTGCCCACGCCCTCTGTGGGCCTCCAGGAGCCCCAGTCTCTGTTTAGGGCTGCACTCTGAAAACCAGGGTAAGTGGGTGTCAAGCCCTGTGCCCCTGCACATGGCAAAGGCCATCTGAGCCAGCTCCAGGGCCACGTGCGGGGGTTGACCTGTGTGCTGTGGGCTCCTTGTGGGGAGGCCCGGCCTCCCGTACAGAGAGGATGGGGGAGAGGGCGGGTGCAGGGCCCAGCGGGGCAGACAGAGCCCTTTGTGTAGGACCTGCCCCCACCCCCAGCTCTCAAAGAAAGCTTGTTCTCCCAGCCTGCTCTGGAGACCCAACCCACGCGGCCTCCCTCAGACGCGTGGGATGCCAGCCGGTGATCTGGGTCCTCCCTTCCCCTCCATCTACTCCTGCTCTGAGACGCAGAGCCAGCCCTGGGTGCGGCGTGGGCGAGGCTGACTCACGCTGTCCCCTGGTCCTGCCCCTGAGCAGCTGGATGCTGGACAAATGGTGACATAATGACTTTTGAAATTCCATCTGTGATCAGGGCTGTCAGGAGGAGGGGGCCAGCGCCGGGAGGACTGACTGCAAGGACACCCTGACCTCATCTGGAAGCTTCCCAGAAAGGGCTCAGCAGGAGGAGCCCGGGAAGGAGCTGGGTGGGTCAAGCCTGGGAAGTGGGAGGGGTAAACCCCACTGGGGCCGAGCTCAGGGGAGGCAGGCAGGTGGAGGCCTGGGCCTTTATCCTGAGGGAGGGGGCCGATGGGGTGCTGCTGCCAGGTGGGTGCTCAGTGGAGACCCCCCAACAGGTCGCCTGAACTGAGCCGGGCAGACAGTTGACATGGTCTGGGGCGGGCTCTGGGATGTCTGGCCCTCAGCAGCAGGACATGACAGAACCGACCTGCCTTAACTCCTGAAACCGACACCAGGGCCCAGCCCGGTCGTGTGGTGGCTGTCCTGGCCCTGGTGGAACTCTGGGCCCCAGCACATGCAAGTGTCCACGCGTTGAGTCCCCACAGCTGCCACTGAGCAAGTGAGTGCCCTGCAGGGTCCCCTAGGAAGGGATACTGAGGGGCGCAAGGCTGTGGGCTCCAGTGTGGACCGCGTCACTCTGTGATTGTGTTAGAGGTGGGTCCACCACAGAGCTGCTGGGGCCGAGGTCTCCGGTCACTGTGAGGGCAGAACGGCAGGTGTGTCTGGTGCCTGCGGCCCCCCCCGCCCCACCCGCCATGGCTTCATTTTGAGCCCAGGGAAGCTTCACACTGGAGACGATGCACTTCTCCCAAAGCTGCTTTCCAACCCTGTGTGCTGGTCCCTGGGCGGGAGCCTTGGGCACAGAAGGGTGTCCTGTCCCCCACCCCAGCCCTGCGGGGACTTTCCCATGAAGGCAGGAAGAGAACACAGGGAGGTGGGACACCTCATGTGCTGCTCAGTGGTCGGAATGTTCTCTCCTGGTGCTCGCTGTTCCCATGACAGGGCCTCACTTCCTGACGAAGCCCCGTCCACTGTACGGGCCCCACATGGCAGAAAAAGCGTGGAAAAGCACCACCGAGGCCAGGAGATGAAGACATGGGTCATTGTCCACAGGAAGCCATCGGCCGCAGCAGCTATGGTTGAAGCCTGTGGACCCGCCGTCCCAGGTTGGATGGGGAGACCCTGCCGGCCCTGACACGGCAGGTCATGCCAGGCACCCAGGTTCCCACCTCGCAGCCCAGAGGGGGAGGGACCACCACCCATGGGAGGTGCAGAGCAGAGGGCTCAACTGACTGGCTGAGGGGCCCAGCAGGGCCTCTGGAGGGACGGTGAGTGTCCACAAATGTGCATGTGCACCCCCAGACACACATGCACCCGTGCAGACGTGCAAATGCATGGATATGTGATGCCTACATGCACACATGGATGTACAAGGATGTGTACTCACAGCTGTGGACACAGAGCCCCACACATGCACACACAGATGTGTCTGTGCATTGCACCCCATGTGCACAATAGCTCCTCTGTGCAGTGTCTGCTGCCTCCTGCACTTGGGGACAGGGCAGTGCAGGACCCTCTGGCAGGCCCTTCGGTCAGTCCCCCAGCTGAAGGACTCAGGAGTCCAGCAGGAAGTGGATAAGGCAGTCCCTCCCCTGCACAAGGTGTGGCCTGAGCTTGGCTGCGGGGCCCGCTGGCCCCTCTGCCACTGGTGCCCTTGGCTGCCAGGAGCCTCCCTCGTTTGCGTTTGGCTTCTGTGTGGCTAGGACGAGTGTCCGGTTGCCCAGCGGGAACACTGGGAGTGTGCGTGCCACCCTCTCCATTGGAGCCTCCCGCAGTGCCTGGGGTCTTCCCGGGCTGAGAAGCAAGTGTCAGGATGTCCCCCTCAGAGTCAGGCAAAGACAAAGGGAGAGGGGGCAGGGCAGGGCGAGGGGACCCGGTCTCCAGCACCCCAGGGCACTGTGTGGGCTCGGATTCTGCGTGTCTGTCCACCCCCGCCTCCCTGCCTGGTGTGCACAGGGGTGCCCATCCCATGCTCTGCCTGTGCTCATGTGATGCTGAGGGTCACCAGTGTGGTGCTTGAGCTCCCAGTGAGTCTGCCTTGGACACCAGCCGAGGCCCGGTCCAGGGCACAGGTGGGTCCATCCCTCCCGAAACGGAGAAGTGACTCTCCGCAGTAACTGTCAGAGGGTGCCTGCCGGGGCCCAGTGATGGGTCACCCCTCTGCCTCCTGCCACAGAGGACTTGATCTTCATTATTGTTTCATGCAGACTCAGATGGGCCATTGTTGTGTTTCCCAGGAGACTCGGCAGCTGAGCGAACGG
>VMDR010000125.1:371224-405677 GCA_007922815.1 Macrotus californicus
CCCCCCCCCCTCCCCCCGTGGGATTTGCATACAGGTGCCTGGCCTAGTGCAGCTGAAGGGAGGGCGGCGGGGCACGGAACACAGGTGCTGGGACAATGGCCGCTCAGAGACGGGTCCCAATCGCCCGATGCCTCTTCAGAGCTTCGGCTGCTCCCCCAAGCCAGCGGGGGACGCTGGGCTCTGGTGTTTGGGGCCTCTGGGGAGCCCTCGGTCTGCAATTAGCTCCCCCAGCCTTGCTGCGCAGAGCGTGTCTGGGCCTCAGTTCCTGGGCACTGTCTGGTGAGGGGCCTCAGAGATCGGCCCCCAGCGGTCGGGTCAGGGGAGCTGGGGCCGTGCACCTGATGTGGGCCCACCGCTGGGTGACCCTGAGGCCCAGGCTGCGCCTCATGTAGGTCTCCCACGGGGACACTCGGGGCTCCCTGCAGACAGAGCAGTGCTTGGCTGGGCAGGGCGCTGAGGCTCCGCTGGCCCATCCGCAGACCCTGATGGCGCTGGGTGTCCGATGTGTTTTCGCTGGTCCTGCGACCCTCCGATGAGTGGTTCACGTGCTAGAAAGGGCCGAACTTCCAAATGCAAGTCTGGACACGCACCCTGGCTTTTGGAAGGCTGCCGGGTGGCCTCTGCTTGCTCACAGACCGGCAGACTTGTGGCTCAGACGACTGTCACTGTCCCCAGGTCCCCAGGGCCTGGTCACCACCTCGGTGAATGTCGGGGAGGCGCTGGCCCCTGGCACCACCTCCTGGTGCCTGCAGCCTGACTCCTGCCCTGGGGGCCTGTGCTGCGCTCACCAGGTGTGGCTGTGTTCCGTCAGTCCGTCCTCTCTCCTTCCACACCCAGGATGCTGGGTGGTGGGGGAGGCTGGGGGGGCTGTGGTCTTCCAGCCTCTGGTCTGACCCAGGGTTGCGTTGCCTGGGTGTGTCCAGGGCTCAGGGTGCTTGTACGTGTGTACGTGGTCGGGACAGGCAGGGACACCCAGGGCTCTGAGCTCCAGAGGCATGTAGGTGTCACACGTGTGTCCCCCCAGTGCGCCATGTCCTGTGTCTGTGCCGGATGCAGCCGCGCACACAGATCGATCTGGACCAGTACACTGATGCGTTCACCCCTGACCCACCCACCATCCGTGCATCCACCTGTCCATCTGTCCACACCCTTGTGGGGGGCAGAGCTGGGGCGGGCAGAGGTCAGGGCTGTGGATGGGCCCAATGCAGCCTCTCCCAGCAGGTTCCGGGCTCGGGGGCTGTGCACATGTGTGTGTTGCGGTGGGGGGACTGCACAGGGACTGGCAGGTTCCCAGCTGTTCTAACCCGTGGAGGCCAGGTGGGGTCCAGGGGAAGGTGTGGCCTTGGAGCTCTGGGCTCCTGGCCTGGCCTGGTTCAGGCCCACTGGCTGACCAGGCCGCCCAAGGCTGACCAGGCCGAGGGTGGCACCCTTCCTCACTCAGCAGCTCCCACGCCCTGTCCTGGGGCCTCCCTTGAAGATGCCCCACTGAGGCCTTGTTGTGCTGCAACCCGTGCTCCAGGTGGCCCTGGACGCCAGTCCGCACTCTGTCCTGGGACCGCGCGCCTGCGGCCGCTTGGCCTTGTCTGCAAGTTGGGAACGATGCTGTTGACCCCGCAGCGGGGGCTCCACCATGCCTGGCATGGATGTGGTGTCTCCCTTCCTCAGGGGCTGGACCCCTGGGTCAGGTGACCAGTTGGGGTGTTCTGCCTGGAGCCCCCAGGGGTTCGTGGGCTTGTTGGGGTGATGGGTGAGCGGGTGCCCCGAGCTGCCCCCAATACTAGCTCCGCTGAGGCTCCCGCTGGGATGGGAGGGCCCGGGTTCCTCTGCCCTCACCCCAGGCCCTGTGTCTGAGGCAGGGGCTGACTGGGGTCTGTCCTGCCTGCCTTCACTCACCCAGCGTGGGGTTGGCCCCAGGGGCTGGTCTCCAAAGCTGGAGCTGCTGGAACTCCTGGGGCCAGTCATCCTGAGCTCCTGCTCCGACCCCTCGGGGCTAAGTCTCGGGAAGGAGTGTTTCTCCTGATGTGACCAGGCTGCTGTCCCCAGACCCCAGCCAGCAGCCTGCCGGTGCCCACTGCTCCCACCAAGTGCCAACATTGTGCTGGGGGCCGATGTTCAGGCAGGGTTGTGTCCCTGTGGCAGGCTCCCCTCCCCAGGAGCCTTCTTGACATTTGTGGGTGTCAGCCTCATGGCCACTAAGAAGCAGATGCCACCAGCCCGGCTTGCCTGCGGCCTCGCTCTGTCCAGGCTCCGGGTGGCTTTATCTCCAAGGCCATCTGTTCTGGGAGCAGAATTCCACAGCCATTGAAACAGACCCTGGAGCAGGGAAGGTGTGAGCCCTCCCCCCTCCCGCATGTGTGCACATGCATGCATGCACACATGCACATATGCCACACCACACATGCATGCACACTCGTGTACACCACACACACACACACACACACACACACACACACACACACACACAGATGAGGCGTGACTTCTGCAGGGTACAAGGCCACTAACAGGACAAAATCCAGGGAGATGTCCACCTGGCCCTGTGTTTCCTATCTTCCGTCTCCTTTCCTTACTTCTGTGTCCGTCTGTCTGTCTGTCTGTCTGACTGCTGCCTCAGGTCTCACGTTTGTTCCCACCCCGTCTCCTCTTCTGCCTGTTTGTGTCTGTGTCTGCTCCCTTGACCCAGGCGTCCTGCCCCGCGCCCACCTGGTCCTCACTGACTGTCCTGGATGCATCTGGAACTCTCAGGTGGGGCTGCCTGCTTAGGTCTGGGCCCGTCTGCTCTGCCCCACCCCAAGATGGCCAGGTTGGGGGTGATCTGACACTGTGCTCAGTTTCCTGGGCCCCACACCTGGGACTAACTGCCTCAGCATGCTCTGTGACCCCTCGCTCTGGGCAGACAGTGCCCTGAAAACCGCCTGACGGAGAGCTGGGGCCTCAGCGGGGCTGCAGCTGTGGCAGGTGATGCCCGAGGGCTCCCTTGGGGTGGGGTGGCTGCACTGTGGCTTCTTGGCTTCCACTCAAGCGTAGGGAGGAGCCCCAGGGAGAGGCAGGCGTGGCCTCTACCTGGACAGCTGGGACCAGACCCTACAGACAGGGAGCCTCCCAGGGGCCCCTGTGGCCAGAGGCCGCCATTCCTCAAACTCTGAGGGGCTGCAGGCCTCTGGGGGTCTTGCCAATTCCTGGATTCCAACTCCCTGAGCACATCGGGAGTGGGGTTGAGGGAGGCCTGCAGCACGCCCCTGTGCACCCCTCAGAGGAGAGTTGACTCGGTCTCACCTGACTCTGAACCTGTCGGAGTGGCTTTGTCATGGGCTGGCCTGGGAGGCCATGGTTTCGGTAAAGGGCACAGCACAAGCATTCATAGACCTCCCCCTGCTGTTACTTTAAATAGTTGACCTTAATTATCTCCATCCAAAGGTGAGGGAGTCGGACAAGGTGGAGGGAGCTGGACCACAAACTGCAGGCACCTGCCAGCTGAGGTGCCTGGAGGGGCTTCCTGGGGTCTCTGAGGTCCTGAGGGTGCGAGGCGGGACCACCAGTGATAACTTGGCACCTGCTAAGCCTTGCTGCCCCGCTGGGGACCTGAAGGGGTTGGACCCTGCCGCCCTCACTTTGAAGAGGAGGAACCTGAGTCACAGAAGGAGTCTCCCAAGGTCAGTTCTCTGTGTCACTGCAGACAAGGGACGGTGACATGACAGATTGGAGGGGACCTCTCACCCTGTCCCAGCAGCGTCTGCAGCCCCCTGCCCCTCCCCCCGCCACCCCTGCTCTGCTCCCTCTCCCTGAACCCTCACCAACCTTATATGCTCAGCCTTCACTGCCAGGCCCCTAATCAGAGGATGCACCTTTAGTGCAGACTGGCCCTGAGACTCAGACTGGAACCCATACTGAGGGACCACAGAGCTGTCCACTCCCTCCCACCCACTCCCTCCCCCTCAGGGAGTGGCAGGGCCCACACCCAGACCCTCTCAGGGGCAGATGCCTGCACACAGGCAGGTGAGCCCCCAGAACTGAGGATGGGACAGAGACCCAGGGGGCAAACTGAGTTGTCTCAGGGTAAGTGGGCACCAGGCTCGGAGCCAGGAGTGTGCATCCAGTCTGGCACGGCCAAGCCTGGCATCAAAGGGCCCCAGTGGGCAGTGAAGGGTCAGGGGCTGGGGCCGAGGCAGGGGGACGTGCCCTGGAAGGGCTGTCCGCCCCGCCAGACCCCTCTCCCCCTTGGCCTGGACCGGGCTGCAGGGGCCCAAACCAAGCTCTCCCACCTCACCCCCCACCTCCGAGAGGGCTGTTCCTGGTCCTCCCTTCACCTCCCCCCACCATCCTGCCAGGGCTCCCTACCTGGGCGGTGGGGTCCATAGCTCACGGGCCTGAGGCAGCTGGCGATCCTGTTAAGACCAGGCCAGGATGCCCAAGCCTGACCCTCCCCCACCTGTTCCGCTGGCCTCCCACCAAGTGTCTGGCCTGACTCGCTCTGCGGAGCAGTAGGGAGGGCGGGCAGGTGGGGAAGGGGAACGCACTAGGAAGGCCCCTCCCGGCTCACTGGTCAGTCCCGGGGAGCGAGGGGCTGCGCCCTCTCCCCACCTGCAGGCGGGGCCCATTGTCCCAGCCAGGCCCATTGTGCGGGGAAGGAGCCTCATTGGCAGGGCACTGGTTTGTATCGTCCGCTCTCTGCTGTGATTGGCTGGATGAGAAGGGGGCTCCCCGGGGCCTTGGGACCCAGAAGTTTGTGCTGCAACTTTTTCCAGCAGGAAGTGAACGTGTGCCCAGGCTTCGGCGTGGAGGCGGGCCCGCCCGGCCAGGATGACGCTCTGCGGGACCTTCCTGGGTGCGTAGCCCCCGCAGCCCACGCCCCCCTCCCTGGGCCTGCTCACACGCTTCTGCCAAGACACCAAAGGGGCTAATTAGCTGTGTGTCCTCGTCAGCACTGAGGGCTCCTTTCTGGGCAGCAGAGGAGGTGACAGACACAGGCCCCTTCCGGAGAGAGGCCAGACGCCGCGAGGGAGCGTGCCGCCTGCCGCCTCCCCTCCAGCGCGTCGGGAGCTCGCAGACCTGTCGAGGCCGGCCTCCCTCGGAAGGTTGGCGGTAGGGGGGCAGCGGGGGAGGCCCGGGCTCGCTGGGGGGGAGGGAAGGGCTCGCCCGGAACCGCGGGGCTGGGGCTGCCTGTGTCCCCCGCACGTGCGCCTGCAGCTCAGCGTCAGGGAGGGAGCCGGTGCGCGGCCCGCTCCCGGACGCGCGTGTCTGTGTGCGTGCGTGTGTGCGCGCGGCGTCGGGTCGGCGTGTGCGAGGTCTCAGCGGAGCGGCCTCACCACGCGGCCCGGAGCGTGCGCGCAGAGCCAGCCCGGGTGCGGGCGGCTCCGGGTTTTGTTTGCTCCATCTGCCGGCGCCCGCGCCGCCCCCGCCGCCCCGGCCCCCGCGCGCCCTCAGCTGTTCCTGTGCAATATTAATGCTGACCACCTCGGCCCCACACACGACGGCCCTAATTGTCGTCTGCGGCTTTAAGGCAGGCACCCATCTGCAGGGGAGCTTTCAGGGAAAAAACAACAACAACAACAACAACAAAACACAACACAAAACAAAACAGAAAAAACCTAAGAAAATCCTCACCCCCAGCTGGTCACCAGAGAAGGCGGCGCCAGTTGCAGATGTAGAAAGTTCAGACCAAAATTGCTTGAAAGAGTTTTTAGGACGCAAATGAACAGACATTTGGGACGCCTGTGTGCGGCTTCGCACAAGGAATTACACTGTCCGAGCGGAGTGGCCTCCCCGCGCGGGCCTCAGCCCGAGCCTGGCTCTGCCCACCTCCCTTCTCTCTCCCGCGCTTCCCCGGGGATGCTCCCACACTTTGCCGTCACACGCGACTTCCCCATCCCACTTAGCAGAACAGTTCTGCTCGGTGCTCAGTGACGGGAAAGAAAATGTCTTAGGTTTAAAATGGCCTGAGCGTTTGTCACCCGGGCGAGAAAGTTTTCGGTTGCACCTGGCTGTCGTCACCTCCAGGCAGGGCCGGCGGCCGGCAGGGTGGAGAGCCGGTCGGCCCGGAACAAAGGCCGGGGCGGCGGCGCTGTCCGAAGTGCTGACCGGACCCTGGGCTTCCCTCAGCCTCCAGACCTCAGACGCTCGCCTGCAGAGCCGCTTCCCGGCTCCGTCCCTGTGGCTCGCCCTTTGTTCTCTTGCCCAGTCGGGTGAGGGCTTTGAACCTGTGCTCATCAAACTCCATCTCCTGAAACAGCTCGGGCTCGGGCTCCCCGCTGGGCTCCCGGAGGCCGGCTCCTGCCCACGGCTCAGGGTGGGTGGCTCAGGGCGGACCTGAGAGATGCTGAGACTCAGGTTTGTGCAGACATAATTCCTGTTACCTGGAAAAGTGGTCCTGCCGCACCAGGTCTCTTGTGGTGCAAATCGGTCTCTCCCTGCCGGTGCCTGCGTTTGCTGTCCTTTCCCGTTGGACTGCTGCGTGTCTGAATTGAGTGCTTTCCCGAGACAGTGGGCATTGTTGGGGAAGCGGCTGAGTCAGCACCGGCCCTCCCGGGGAGCCCATCTCCGTGGGAACAATGGCGTGCCGGGCCGTCTGAGCCTGCAGCCCGCCGATAAGCGTTTCACAGAGTCCCCGGTGCCGGAGATTTGGGTGTGACCTCTCCCAGCACTCCTGGCGCGTGCTGAGGAGACAGAAAACAGCTTTTCAGGAGAGGTCTCAGTGGTGTCCTTCTCTGCTAATGGATGTGAGCGTCCGAGGGAGTGAGAACAGCTGCAGGCGGTCACTGGAGGCGCCTCGCTCTGCTCTCGTTTGGCTAATCAATATTTTATCCTCGGTTTGGCCACCGAAGGCTGGCCTGCATCTCCCTCTGCTCAATCTGAAAGATTGCCTTCCGTGTATTCAGTCTCCCGGGGCTCTCCTGTGTGGGGAGTATCCTGTGTGTGTGGAGCTGGACATCCCCACTGCCAAGGGGACGCCTGGGGGGCGGCCTGCGGGCAGAATGCCGCGTGTGCAAAGCTGCTGCTTGTGGAGGGGTCGCCACTGGTTTTCTCTGCACGCTCTCAGGGCCCCACGCACTCATCCCGTCTCGCCCTCGCTGCCCGTGGCCGAGCCCTTTACTGCCAGTCCAGCTGGGCCTTGTGCTCCTGACTGACTTACCAGGAAATGGTGTCTGCTGCCTGGAAAGCTGTGCCCTCAACTCCTGAGCCGGGGGGCCACTGGCTCTCATGCCGGCCAGGTGTCTGAAGGTGCCTGACAGCCTGATTATGGTGATGGACGGCTCTTTGCCCGAGTTATCACGAAGGAAAGGGAACTTGAATAATAAGCGAGAGCATCTTGGCTCCTGGGTCCTCTGAGGAAATTCCTGCGTTTACCCGTGAATGTAGCAAAAAATCGCAAAGTGACCGAGGAGAAAGCAGGCCGCTGGTTTGCCTAATGCGGGGTGGACACTTCCGTTGTGTGTGCTGTGTCCTCTGTGCCTTCATCGGTAGCTCTGTCCGGCAGTTTAAAACAGAGTAGAAAAGGCAGAGCAGAGAACCTGAGGGGCGCTTTCCCTCCTCAGGGCTTCAGGAGGTGTCCACGCTCTCCTTGAGAGAGTTTCAGTATTTTAAAACTTAAAACAGAGAGGGAAGGCGTGTGGCAAAAGAAACGCACCGTCTCCTGGCAGACCCTTTGTGTGTCTGAGCGTATTTTGCTGTGGCCGTGGGTGCTACCTCGCACCTGGACACACAGACCCTCATGGGGGTCACGGGGCTGAGCCTGGGGGGGGGCACAGGCCACCCTTGCCCCCTCCGGGGGACAAACCCTGCCCTGCACTCCTCACCACCAATAAATATTGTGGGGCACTTTGCCTGGAGCCGCGCTAACCGGGGCATCTGTCATTCCGGTTGCTGCTATTAGGAATTATTGGACTGAACCACTGGTGGAGAAAGCATGGGGGGGGTGAGCGTGGCCGTGGTGAGGCTGTCTGCCCTTCTGTGTGTTTTGCATAAAAACAGACCCAATCATGCTGCATATTAATGATAAATCAGCGTGGGCAGAGGCAGGCACGGAGCTCTGGCCACGGCTCGGGGCCGCCGCCGGGGGCTCTGCCGGCTGGGCCCCTCTCAGCTCCCAGGTCAGCAGCCCCATCTCGCTGATGCTATACTGTAAATTTATTTCACCTCGGAGAGTAAACAGATATATCGGCGCCCCAAGGGTTCATGGGTAGCGTATTTACAAAGGAGCCTCTCTGCCAGCCCGTGCCACCGCTGCTAATGAGAGCGGTCGTTAAGTAAATGAGACGTTGCCTCTCCCTGGCTCGGGGGCTCGCACGCCGAGGGGAGAGGACATTGCATTGAGACCCGCACGCAGGCTGCCCCCCATGTGACGCGGGGGAGGCAGCTGCCCGCCCCGCCCCCCGCCGCCCGGCACCCCCCATGTAAATTTCATGATTGCTTTCCGTGATGTCATTTTGAAGGAGCTCAGACAATAGCCGTGGGGAAAGGTAAGTCCGGGTGGCGTTCTTTGGCTGACAAAGGCGGATGCCGGGCGCCGGCTTCTCCCCTCCCAGGGGGCCAGGGCGCCGCTGATGGCTGCGATGGAGGCTTCCTGTGCGGGGAGAGCAGGTCTGGGGATGGCTTTAGAGCCGCTCCGTTGGGCGCAGGCTTTCCCCTCCTCCCGGGTCTGCCCGCCACTGCCTCCTGCTCTGTGGCGGCTGCCCCCGGGCTGGCTCGCGCACTTGGCCTCTCGGAGTCTCGTGGAGAGTTGTGTGTCTTCCGGAAAAGACACTGGGGGGCCTTGTGTGCAGACGACAAACTTCATGTGCGTTTCTGGAAGAGGAGCAGGGTTACACCTGCAGCCGTGGGACCTGGTGGCTGTGGCCCGGGGAAGACGCTGGCCCTGTGACCTGCAGACTCCACTGGAGCGGGGATGGAGGCTTGGCACCTCCTGCGGGCCCCCACCCACGGCGCAGAGTGGAGATGGCCGCGTGAGCCTTCGGGCTTCGTGTGCCACGGATCTCTGAAGTTGGGGAGCGGGGTCCAGGTGCGTGCGTCTGTGGGGCGGGCGCGCGGGGCTGAATGGCTGTCCCTCCCGCTGCCCTTCTCGCGAGGTGATGGGTCCCGCGAGCTGTTGTTCGTGTGTCTGTGTAACTGCACCTGCGAATTTAAAACTAAAAATCAGGGCTGGTCACGCAGCTGGCGTGAGCTTTGAGCAATGTCGTGCCCTTGCCTGCAGGGTGATGCGTCCGGGCTGGGGACTTTGTCCACTGGATGCACTTTCTTCTTTGTGACCCAGGGACACAGCCGTGAGGGACGGAGGCTGCTGGGTGCAAGGTCCTCCTGTCTCCGTGGCTGCGGTTGTCTCAGCGTCCCTGTCACTGGCGGACACCCCTGGCCGGTCAAGTTTGTTTAATTCCTGAGACGTGCACCTGTGAGGGACTCTCGGGGCAGGATGCGGGCTGGGGCTCGGGCCATCAGACTGTCCCTGTAACAGTGGGAGTGACATCAATGACTGTCACCACCCTTTTGGCAAAGGGAGGGGTTTTTGCCTTGGTGGTTTCAAAGCGATCAGGGAGGCCAGCGAAGGCCCCTGAGGCCGGTGGCCGAGGGAACAAAAGGTGGGCGGGTGCTGGGCAGCCCAGGAGGGGAGCCCCCCAGCGAGGTGTGACAGGGTGCGCGGCAGGGGGTCCTCACCACCCAGGCTCCCCCCGTGGCTGGTGCTGCTGTGGCTGTCACTCCTTCATGTGCGCTGTCGGTTAAGGGTAAACAAAAGAGGTGGATTGGACTCCAAGGCGCGAGGGTGTTGGGTGCAGGAGGTTGGTCAGGGCTTGTTTTTGAAGAGAAGGCGGCGTGTGCGTGACCCCGGAGCCTGCTGGAGCTGGGGACGGAGTCCACACAGCAGTCTGGCCCCTGGGCAGTCCCAGGCTCCCCTGGGCCGCAGACAGTTGGACGTGGAGGACTGTCCACCCCAGAACCCCCTGGGCTCCGCCCCCCTGGGTCCTTGGGGCCCCGAGGTGGTCCTGGGAGCTCATGCAGGTCAGGGGGCTGCTCCTGACCCCGGGGGCTGTGGGACCCTCAGTGCTGCCCAGGCCGAGAGGCAGCCCCAAGTTCTTGGAGTCAGTGTGCTTTCTCGGAAGATTCTGGCGAAGGGAGACTCCCCGATGGCTCCTGGTGCCAGAGAGCAGAGCACCTGGGCAGAGGTGACCCCACGTGGCAGGCAGAGCCTTTGGGGCTGAGAGGGTGCTCTATCCCAGGTGTCACAGTGGCCGTCACGGGAAAGCCCTGTCAGAGCTCCGAGGTGGCAGGGAGAGGTGGGTGAACGTGTGCCCCCCAGCACCCGCAGCTCTGACCCCAGCGGCTCTGCGTCTGGCTGGAGGTCGGCCAGGCTGTTTTGGGCGCTCTCCCTGGTGCTGCCCAGAGCCTGAGCCCCTCCTTTCTCCTCCTGCCCTCCTCTGGCCTGGAGTCACCCAGTGCGCCCACGGGGACGTGGTGACTCTGTGAGCACGGGGTGGAGGGCTGGTTGGGGTCTGCAGGGTGCAGGCAGCCCAGGGCCGGGCAGACCTTCATCTGGGTGGCCCCACGCCCAGGGGCGGCCATGCAGCTGGGAATACGGGTGTGCCCAGCCCAGCACTGGGCACAGCAGCAGGACAGAGTGCAGAGGGGTCCCCTGGGGGGTGGGCACACTGGGGGGCTGTGCTCCTCTTGAGTGGAGGCCCTGTGCTGTGGGCCCCACCTCTGCAAACGCCTCTGTCAGCAAGGGCGGCCAGAGTGACAGCAGCCAGGCCAGGGGCGGGGGGTGCCGCTGTCACCTGATCCTCGGGCCTGCAGGGCACTGGGCAGCCAGTCAGATGCACGTCAGTCACCCCGGCTTGCTGGGAAGAGCTCCAGCCCTGCCCCGCCCCGCCCCAGAGGGCCGGCCTAGGTCCTGTTGTTGTGGGCTGTGGTCCGGCCTCCCTCACCCCAGCTCCCAGGCCCCCGCCCGCTCGGTCTTTGTGAACTCATTCATGAATAAACCAGGAGTCGAGCGTCTACACATGTAATTTTAACAGGAATTTTGTGGTGACAGTTTACAGGAACACGGTCTTGGGAGCCGGCATCATTAGGAGATTAGTCAGCCCGGAAAATGCTGTTTCCCGGAAGGGGCGAGAGCAGCTGCCCAGGGGCCCCCACAGCCCGGTCCTCTCTCTGGCCCCTCCCAGGCAGCCCAGCCCAGCCCAGCCCAGGGAGCTGCTGGGTGGGGGGGGGGGTTGGGGGGGGAGCGGATGTTCAGGTTCTCACAGCACTTTCTGCCTTTGGTGGATGCTGAATTTCTCCCAAGTGTTGCTTTAAAAACTCAAACAAACTGAGAGAGAGATGTTTTCACGTGACTGGAGATGCTGCTGCTCCTGGACTCTGGAGCGTACGTCAGCGAGACCAGATTTGCGTGTGAGGGGAAGCTCGGCCTGCCAGAGGCTCCCTCATCACCATCAGCACTGCTGGAGCGAACAGGGCTGTCCACGCCCTTCCCACCCTCGCTGGTTCTGGCTCGGTCTGTGGGGAGCCGGGCGCATTTCTGATGCCAAGGGGCGCTTTGCCCATCGTTCCTCGCTTTTCCGTTTTTGAGTTTGTGCTTGTGAACGCAGTGCTGTTTTAATCAGGGGGAGTGACAGAAGCCTGGGGACCAGCTGTGAGCTCTGCCACGGTCAGAGCAGCAGTTGGGGGGGCTGGACCAGCACAGGATGGGCATCTCTGCTTCACACCACTGTCCTGCCATCCTGGGCTCTGCGCCTGCAGCCCTGCCTTCAGCCTCGTCCCGGCAACTGCAGGGGTCGGCTCCCCGGGTAGCTGGGAGTTCGTGGTCACGTGTGCTGTGCTGTGGGGCTGATTTGGGCCGTGCCTGGAACAGGGCCACTGCGGAGGCTATGTGGGCGGGAGGCCCTTGAAGGACAGGTGCTCCGTGCTGCTGGGGTGGCCGGCGAGGTGTGAATGGGCGCACTGTGACCTAGATGTTAGGGCCGCGGGGATGCCATCTGGCCTCGCTGCTGGCAGCCCACTTGCCCTCATGCCTGGCTTCACACCTCACTCGTGTGGGACGTCAGGCTGAGGGTTCTGGCAGAAGCCACTTGGGTCCCCTCCTGTTCTCCCGTCTTGTTGCCTTAAAGCTGCACATTGGAGGAGCAGCCGGGGGACAGGGGCCTGGAGCTGCAGGCCTGGTGGCTCTCCCACCTGCAGGTCTCTCGCAGGACCCAGGGCCGCACCCTCATGTGTCCTCTGCGGGTGTGAGGCCTGCACACTCTGTTAGGTCCAGGTGCCTGCTGACAAAGTCCAAGAGTGTCCTGGGCTCTGAGACCTCAGACCCGCAGCAGCAAGGCAGCAGGTGTGGGACGCGTGAGCCAGGCCCATGGCACTGAGGGCCCCTGATGTGCCCTGGCTTCCCTGGGCATCTGGCTGAGCTGGCTGGTCACGGCCTTCAGTGTTCACACCCACGGCGTTTGTGGGATTCTGAGAGTTACCAGCTTCAGGTCCCTGCAGAAGGGCCGCCAGTCCTTTGTGAGGCGTTGCGGAGGCCACACTTGGCCGGTGACATCGGTGCTCAGAGCGAGCGCCCTGCCAGCCTCGGGGTCCTGGACAGTCACTCATGGTCCAGGGCCTCGGCCTCGGGAGCTCAAAGCTGCCTGTTGTGTCACTAGGCCGGACGGAACAGCAGCTCATGTGTCCGTCACCGACGGGCACCTGAAACCGTGCCAGTTCTCGTGTCTTCTGGCCCCCGCATGCGCGGCCAGCACGGGGCCTTGAACTTGGAAGGGCTGGCTGCGAGGTTTCTTGGAGGTTGGGCACCACTGCAAAACAGACACACGACACTCCGTCAACCTCTGTGCCTGGGGTCGCGCTTCCCCTGCCCTGTTGGTAGACTCTGTGTCACCTCGACAGGCACCGAGGCGAGGTGCCGCTGGATTGGAAATGGCTCTCTCAGCACCACGCAGCCCCTGAGACCCAGCCCCTGAGGCCCATGGTGTCGCCTTGGCTGCCGGCTGCCGGCTGCCGTCCGCCCTGCATGGCCCTCCTGGAAGGTGCCCTTGGTGTGTGTCCAGTCCCTGACCTGCCTCCCCTGTGGAGCTTCACCTCCTACAGCTGGATCTCCCCTTTCAAGGCCTCGTACAGGCGCCACCCAGGGCCCTCTCGGGCTCCACTCTCACTCTCTCAGGTGACTCAGCCTCGAGCCACCTGTCTCAGCAGCTCTGTGAAGACACTGTGTCCGCCTGGCGCATGTCCCTGCTCCCTCTGCGGGGCACCTGCCAGCCCAGGTCCGGCCCACCTGGCAGGGGCCGGGAGGCAGGTGCTGCCCCAGATTCCCTGGGCTAGACATGCCACTTGCTCCTTAGTGCTGATTTGAGGTGGGAAGGAAATTGAGGGGAGAGGAAAAGCTCCTCAAACACTTCACGGAGGAGTTTCCCTTCCGAATTTCCTGTTTGCTCTGGGCTCCTTCTGAGGCCGGCTCTGCTGCAGGTGAATGGCAACCACGTCCACGTGGCCGAGCGATCCCGCAGGAGGGCGGCCTCTGGAGCTTGCCCCTGGCTGTCTGGTTCTGGAGGGTTGAGATTTTTGGGTGACCTCCTTGTATGGAGGCCCCGCCGGAGGCCCCTGGAGCAGATACCTGGGAGTGGCCGCACCCACAGTCCTTGTGACCTGTGACAAGTGGGGACATGCCGCCTTCTCTCATGCACGTTCTGATGCTTCTTGGAAACGCTCCTCAGGTGCCAGGAAAGCCAGGGGGACCCCCAGTCAGGGCCCTGCTCCCTCAGAGCATCAGGAGCGAGACAGAAGGGCAGGTTTGGCGTGGTCCCTGGCAGACCGGGGACTCTGGGCCCTGGTCCTGCCGTCCAGATGCAGGCGATGGTCAGCTTCCATCAAGAACCTGCACAGGACCCCAGATGGGCTCGGCTGGGGAGCCAGATTTCAGCCCTTCTTATGAGGCGGGGTGCGGTCCTAGGCAAAGGTGTGACATCCTGGCCCTGGTGGGCCTCCCCTCCTCCCCGCCTCCCCACTGGTGAGGCCCCGCACAGCCCAGAGTCCCACTGAGCCACCCTAAAAGGCAGCAGAGTGCTGCTGGACATTGCTGAGACTCCCCACCATGCGGACCACTCTAAGCCCTGGAGCTGGGTGTGATTTCAGTCTGCAGGGAGCAGCTACCGACCCTCCTCCCCAATAGGAACTGGGGTTGGAGAAGGAAACCAGGCCCCAGGGCTGTGCAGCCCCAGAGTGGCCTGGGCCTGGCAGTACCATGTCCCCTGCCTGGAGTGTCCTTTCTGAGTGGGACGTGACCGAGGGCATGGAGCCTTGAGCAGCTCCCTCTGTTTGCCAGGGACAGAGCCCATTCTGTTTGGGTCACCTTCGGGAGCCCAAACCGAGTGTGGTTCTGAGGGGGAAGGAAGTGGCCTGTCCCCAGGCTGGACAGTCCTGACTAAGAAAGGGGCTTCCAGGACTCAGCACGAGTGGTGCTGGACTGGAGCCCCTGGAAGGCCCTTCCTGGTCCTGGGAGGCTGCTGTGTGCTCTGCAGACCAGAGACCTATGTGGGGCCCCAAACCAGTCCTCTGACTGCCCCCCACTCCCCTGCCCCAGGCGAGGCCTGTGCCACCCCTTCTGTCACATTGCCTTTTCCTCCTCTCCTGAGTAGCCTCCTTTCCTGAGCGCCTGGGGCAGCCCGGGCTCTGGGCTTGGGGGTGCAGCAGCTGGACACGGAGGAAGGGCAGGTGGCAATTGCAGACGCCCTGGGAGCTGTGGGCAAGAGCAGGGGACTGAGTGGATGTCTTGCCAGCTTCTGCCTGGCCTGGTCCACAGGGTGGGTCAGGGGCAGTCAGGGAGCCCCCGCCCGAGCGCCTCCTGCATACACGCAGCCCTTGGGCTCCATCTCCCTTGGGCTCCCCCTGGTCCTCCTTGCCCCCTGTTCTTCCAGCCTTTCCCCATGGCAAGGAGGACCGCCTCCCCCGGCTCCTCTTCTGGCGTGGGGAGCACGTGTGCTGGCTCCCGAGGGCACCCTGGGGCCCCATCAGCCCCGATGCAGACGGCAATTGGGGTCAGAGAGGACCCCCGGGGAACCCCCGTGGGCGGCAGGGTCTCTGGGAAGTCCCGTGAGTGTCGGGTGGAGCGCCAGCAGCCTGAACTCTGCGCACCTGCCTGGGTCGGAGGCCTGGCCTGGTGGTGGCCATGGGGGCGCCAGGCACCCTGTGTGCCTCCCGAGGCATGCGCAGCCTGCTGGGGTAGGGTGGGGGGACCTGTGCCCCCCGCCGGCGGGCTCCGCGACAGGCGGCCTGGAGAGCGCCCCGGGATTGGGTTTGGAGAGTCGGTGTTACGGGGACCACTGTGGCTGCTGTTTTCGCAGCCCCGGCGAGGCTGAAAGCAGCAGGGATAATGTGGGGGAGGCTGGCCCCCACCCGCCAGCGCTGTTTGCATTTTTAAGGAGACACTCCTTTGAGACAGCCGGGGTGAAAGGTCACCATTTGCATATAAATGGAAGAGAAAGTGTGCGAGGGATGGAAGTTACTCTGCGTTATTTTCTCAGCGGAGAGCTGCCGTCGCAGAGATTAAGGGACGCGGCTTGCATTTGGCTTTTATTGAACAGAGAAAGCACCAGCGAGGCCGATTTAGAAGCAAAATAATGAGGGAAATGTGCAGAGGGATGGAGCTGCCGGCTCCCCGCCCCCTCTCCCGTTTTCACCTAAACTCAGCAAAAGCAGGTCTGTCTTTGCTCCGCTCAGCAAGTCTTCGTTTTATCCTCGCTGAATCCCAGTTTAAGGAAAAAGGAAAGAAAAAGAGCAAAATGCCTCATTTGCCCCTCGGCCCTGTTTGCATTTCCTGCCAAACACTGGCCCTTGGGTGGGGCGCCAACGCTGCCTGGGGACCCTCACCACAGTTGTGACTCCAGGCGTGGAGGTCAGGGGTGAGAGGGTGCCCGTCCTGGAGGCCTGGGGCTGCAGGAGAAGCCGTGGGGGGCAAACGTGAGGCCTGAGTGTGTCCCACAGCCCCTGCCTGGGGCCCACAGTGTCCAGGGCACAGCTGCCACTTCCTTTTCCCTTCTGGGCTGTCAGACTCTCCCGAGGGCCAGCACCACCCAGCGTCGGTTGGAGCCGGCCGTGGCCCAGACCTTTTCGCTGTCCTGTCTCTGGCTTCCAGGGACAGCCCCGGGATGCGAAGGTGGAGACCTGCACCTGGAGGGGCCTGAGGACCCCGGGTCCCGGCTGCAGTCTGTCCTCACGGAGACAGACCTGCACCGAGGACTGCCCATCACGGAAGCCAGGCTCCCACGCCCCATCACTGCGACAGACGTGCTTTGAAACAACCTCAGACTCACAGAAACATCTCGAGTGCAGGGCAGAACTGCCTTTTCAGAGCCCACCCCAGAGAACGTCTGTGAGAGCCCCCAGAGCAGCTGTGCGGGGGCTCTCACACTCACCTGGGCTGTCAGTTGCTGGTCCCTGTCGGTCAGACCTTCCGAGGAGGCTGGTCAGGTTTCTGTAGAGCTTCCATTTGGGTTTGTCGGTGGTCCCGCCCGGACGTGAGGTATTCGGGGACACCCGGGGAGGGGAGGCTCTCCTTCCTGGTCCTGATGCCCTGGCTTCTGTCACTGGGTACAGGGTGCTGCCCACGGACCCCGGTTCCAGGAGTCTTTTTCTTCAAGGTCAGTCAGTCCACGGGGGTACTGTGTTCAGAAACGGCAGAAATGCCTCGTTCTTCATTTGTTCCTTTTTATCACTAAGCAGTGGGCACGACGTATGTCGCCCCACTGGGTGGTGATGGCCACGTCGATGCACACATCACACAGGGAAAGCCGACAGCGGGCTTCCGCGCCCTGCATCCTCAACACCCCGAAAGTATGCGTTTCCGCGGCCTCGGCGCGTTCCTAGGACGGGCACGGGTCACCACAGCGATTTCCCCCACGTGCATGTCCCCAGGCAGAGCTGCAGCCCACCCACAGCCACTCCCCATCGCCCCCCAAGCCCCGCCCCCTCTGGCCCAGCTCCGGGCTCTGTGGGTTTGCTGTGTTCGGGTGGGCGGGCTGCGGCTGAGGGGCCGTGCAATGCTGTGTTTTCCGTTCGCACACGCAGGAGCGCGTGGCTCCTTTGTACCGTGGACGTGGGTCATGGCATTTTGTCTTCTCTTGGCCGCCGATGGACACAGGGTTCCTCCACGTTCTGGCTGCTGGGAACAAAGAGCGAGAAAGCTGCGTGCCAGGCCCTGTGTGGACACGCGTGTCCTTTCTCTCGGGCCTGTGCCGAGGGCCGGCGTCGTGGGGCCGCTCGGTGACGCCGTGCTCGGTATTTGGAGCCGCTGCCAGGTGTGTCCTCCAGGGCAGCTGTGCCGGTTTTCACTCCTGTCGGCAACGCGTTCCTGCTTCCTCACGTTTCCTCCAGCACTGGTTATTGTCCTTTAAAAATCATACACTTCTCGCCCGGGCTGGTGTGGCTCAGTGGACTGAGCACCCGCCTGCAAGCCAGAGGTCGCCGGTTCGATTCCCAGTCGGGGCACAGGCCTGGGTTGTGGGCCAGGTCCCCCCAGTAGGGGGCGCGCAAGAGTCAACCACACATGGATGTTTCTCTCCCTCTCTGTCTCCCTCCCTTCCCCTCTCTCTAAAAATAAATAAAATATTTTAAAAAGAGAAAAAAATTACAGCCGCTCTGGTGAGTTTGTGGCCTTGGTTTGCATGTCCCTGAGGGCTGCGTGCTGAGCACCTTCACGTGTGTGCCATGGTGTCACATGCTGTCTGGGGACACGTGTATCCGCCTCTTCTGCCCGTGTGGAAATCGGGCTGCCTGATCACGGCACTGAAGACATTCTTCACGCATTCTGAGTTCTGGTCCTTTGTCACGTACACGTTCGCAAAGTCTTCCCGTTCACGGCCGTCTGCTCAGCGGGCTGCTGGTGTGTGATGCACAAAAGTCTGACCTTCGATGCAGCCCAGTCGGCCCATTTTTCCTCTCACAGCTTTTGCTTTTTGTGTCCTACCTAAGACACCACTGCCCGAGCCAGAGGCAGAGAGGCCTGCTCCTGTGTTTTCTATGACCTTCAGCCCTGACAGGGATGGACCTGTCATCCCCCATGAGCGGACTTTTGTGTCTGGTGCCAGCCTGCCCAACTTCACTATCTGGCCTCCGAGCTGGGCGCATGTGGGGGCTTCGTGTGCGGCCTCCGTGCCTCAGACACGAGGGTCAGGTCTGTGGGGAGGCTGGGCCACAGGCAGGTCCCAGGGGACCCACAGGGCCCCTGATGGTTTCCCAGCAGAGCAGAAGCTCTGTCTTCTAGCAGTGCCTGTAGTTTGCTGCCAGCATGTCCCCAGGGAAGGAAGGACACACCGGGCAGAGCTCATTCGTGCGTGTGGGGTGGTCTCGGTCGTGTGCCCCGTCACTCCTCTTCCCAGGGGACTGACCTCCAGGCACCGATGTCCTGCTGTACTGCTGTGCCCAGAGGGTGCAGGCGTGGCCTTGGAGGGGACGGGTGGAGTGGATGCCCAGGCCCGGGCTCTGCCTCCCAGGAGGCGGCCAGGGCTTCCCTTCTAGCCTCCTGGGCAGGTGACAGCAGAATCCCCTGGGAGCCCTTGTCTCCCATCAAACAGAAAACCAGTGGACCCCCATCCTGACACTCGCTCCACCCATCCCCACTCCTGGAAGCAGGAGGGACCTTGAGGGTGTTAACAGGGTGGGAGAGCCTGCTGGGGCGCCTGGTGTGGGGGGAACGTCCTGCTGGCACCCCAGACCTTGGCCCTTATGTCCTCCGTTCAACTGTCCCTGACACATACCTGTCACCTCACAGATTTACCTGTGTCCCCGTGACAAGAAATTCCCTGTGAGCCGCGCGAATCAGCCAGGCGTACAGGTCTCCATGCTGCCTGCCCTCCCAGATGGGGTTTGTGGATAGAGGCACCCAGGGGCTCTGCCTCAGGACTCCCACCTGTGTCCTCGGGTGGGAGACACGCCCTGTGGCTGGTTGACTGAGCCTGAGGGTCCGCCCTCCCTCCCGTGCCTCCTCCATCTGTGAACCCCCAAATGCTGGCCCCCATGGGCCTGTCATGGCTTGGAAATCTGACTCCCTGTGTGCTGATGACACTGAGGACCTGGGGGCTGGACGGTGACACAGTGGCACAGCTCCCATCTCTGGTCCAGGCTGGTGCTCACAGGGGACCCATGGCTCAGTGAGGGGGGCACACAGTAGGTACCCGACTGGTCCTTTGGAGATCTCGCATTAGGCATCTCCTTGACAACCAGGCTGCTGCTCTCTGGGTCCCGCTCCTAGAGGCCCCAGGAGGCCCTTTGGTGGCACCTAGTCACTTCCAGCCACAAGGACACTGGCCAGGAGCCACAGGGATGCCTGGGGCAGGAGAGGTGGGGACCCGTCCAGCAGGAAGGGGCATGGCAGGTGTGACAGCGCTGGGCCTGACCTGCCATCTGAATCCAACCCCCTCAAGGAGAGGCAGAGAGCAGCCGCAGGAATTTTTATTTCCTGTTTTTATTGTTGGTTACTAATGACCTTCCTTTGAAACGTGGCCGTCCTGGAAAGCCGGTTGTCATGGAAACAGGGAGTGCCGGGCAGGGGGGCGGGGCGGTGGGGGGGTGTTAGGTGCACAAAGCGTTTCTTTGTCACGTCCAGCTGATGCCTCAGCCTCTGCCTGTGAGGAATTGAGCGTTCGTGGCAGGTCTTGTCTGTGGAGGCGGAGGCCATGCTGGACACCAGGGCGAGGGCAGCACAGGGTCCCCTCAGGGACCCCACCGGCCCCTGCTGGAGACCCACAGCGTGTCCCTTTCCCTGGACAGAGAGCAAAGTTCCTAAGGCAGCTCCTCCTGTCCTTTGTGCGTCTTCTTATGGCTTTCCATCCTCGGCTCCTGCCCACACAGCCCTAACTCACTGTCCCCTCTCTCTGTCCCTCAGAAAATGAGTTCCGGGGTGAGCTGCTGAGCCAGAGGTGGACGTGCGGGGACAAGGCCAGCTGCTGCAGGACCTCAAGGCCCCCGGACAGGTGTGGCAAGGTGAGGCGCTGGAGGGCTGCCCTGCCCTGGCCCTGGGTCTGGCCCAGGCCCTGTCACTGTGGGTCTGGAACACACACAGGTGGCCTCCTGGTGGGTCCAGAATAGGTGAAGGACAGGTGAGGGTGAAGGCTGTCAGCAATCTGGTCCCTTTAGATTTGAAGGAAAAACAGTGACCAGTGCGAACCCGCCACGGGATAGCCACCTCTCCTTGCTGGCCAGGTCCCGGCCCTGTGGCCCCTTGGCATTGGAAACGGGCCCCCTCCATGCCTGCTGCCCTTTCCCCGCTGGGACTGCCAGCTGAGAATCCCTGCAAACTCGTGAGGTGTGTTCACCTCGCTCGCCTCGATCTCCCCAGATGGCAGCTGGTGTAAAACTCACTGGCGGCGGGGGCCCCACCCCGGACTCTGCGTGCACTGGCAGCCCTGCCAAGCATCCCGTTCTAGAACTTCCCGGGACTTGCTCTGGGTGAAGCTGGGCCCCGGGCCAGGTGGCCCTCAGAGATGGAGGTGCAGGTGACGCAGACTTGGTGGGCCTTGCTTCCCAGAGCCCAGGTTCTGACGTCATTTCCCTCAGGCCTGGCCCCCCAGGGGTGACAGCTCAGGTTCGGGCGATGGACAGGAAGGGCCGCAAAGTTTGAGGCCGTGGCCTCATCCGAGGGCGCTTTCTCACACCATCAGAGCCCAGCGTCTTCTCCAGAACCGGGTCGCTGGCGCGAGTGTGGCCGTGGGTCTGCAGCGGCACCTCCGCCCGGTTGGTGCTCCACAGGGCTGTCCAGAGCGTCTGGGCAAAAGGAAAAGTGGGCGACTCCAACCCCACCTTCAGATGGCCGTTTGGCACTTTGTCTGTCATGGATTTTCTGTGTTCACTTTTGATGCTTTAAAACATCGCACTGAACTCTGACGTGGTCTTGGCCACTGAGCTTTTGCTCGCCCTGCACACCTGCACCTGGGTGTGCACCCCACTGGCCTCGTCCGCCCCAGCCCCAGCCCCAGCCGTGGAGCAGAGATCACGTGGCCACAGGCGTCACGGGCCGCCTTGGAGGTGTCTCGGGTCCAGGTGTCCACGGAGAGCAAGGCGCCCCAAAGCAATCAGAAAGCAATGTCGAAGACCCCGGATCACAGGCCATCACAGCAAAAGCCATGAGGATGAAAAAGCCTGAAGCAGTTTGAGCAGTACAGATGCGGTGCGGAGACGCGAAGCGAGCAGACACTGCGGGAGCAGTGGCGCCAACGGGGTTCCCATGAGCCTTCGGTTTGTAAACTACGCAGTGTCTGCCAAGCGCTGTGGAAGCAGGTCTGCCTGGACGCGGCCGAGGCCCGGGCTGGGGGAATAGGAAGGTGGCGGCCCTGGACAGAGTTTTCCCGCTGGGTGGGGCAGGCGGGGCCCAAGCTGCTGCTGTGATGGGGCGATGCCTGTCAAAGGGTCGATTTCGGGACGGCAGAGAGGCCCTTGGCAGCGGCCGCACTGGCCGCAGACGGGAGGCGGGGCGGGCGAGGCGCGGAGCTCAGGGCTGGGGGCCGCGGAGCAGCGCGCGCTGCGTGGGAGGCTCCCGCCGGCCTCTGGGTTCAGCACCGGGACTGTGGACAGCTCCCCGCCGCCGGGCTGGGCCCCGGAAAGGGTGGGTTTGGGGGGAGTGCTGGGTGCTTCCGCTCAACGAGAAAGGGAATCGGCGTCGATTGCCGGTCCTTAAACCTCTTCTTGGCCCCGAGGAATGAGGCACTGGGTCCCCGGGCTGCAGGCTAGTCCGTGGATGGCTAGAGGCATGCAGTCGAGGTTCAGCCAGGCCTTCCTGCCCCTGGCTGGGGCTCCTGACCAGGGAGCGGGGAGGCACCTGCACCGGCACCACCTCACTTGATGTGCCCCGGACGGCTGCCTCTGGGCAGGTGGAGTGTCACACAGAGGCACTCAGACATGGCTGCTTTACCAGGGTCCCTGTGTAGCTGTAATTTTTAACTTGGGGCTGGGCTGAGCTGGGGTCCCTGCTTAGAGGTGTCAGGAGAACCCTCCCCAAGACACGAGTTAACTAATGCTCTGTGGGTATCCTTCTGGCAGCCCCGAGGGAGGCTGCTCTCTTTAGCTGCCAGGAAGATGGACAATGGGAGGAACGTCAGACATGCAGTGGGACGCCCCAGAGGAGGACAGGGCTGTCCCCGCAGGGAGCTGGGTGCTGTGATGGCTGTCGGGGGGTGCCGGGGTGTGGGTAGGGGGTTTGGCCTCCGAGATCAGAGGACGGAAAGTTGGGCATGTGCTGGGGTACAGGAGGCATCAGCACCTGCCCCTCTCTGAAGCTGGGGTTGCCCTGGGGCCAGCTGATCACAGTCCACACAGGCATGCTCGGAGAAAGGGAATTGGGGAGGCAGTGCCGTGGGGGGCGGGGTTGAAGAGTTTCAAGGGAGAGGGGCAGGGAGCCTCCTGGAACGCTGCCCTGAGGTCCTAAGTGCAGCTCAGGACAGGGTCAGCTGCAGTGCTGTTCACCTGTACCAGCAGGAACGGCCCTCGCTGGGCAGCGTGAGAACAGAGCACACCCAGACTGTCACCCTGCCCCAGAGAAAGGGGACACTGGGCAGGTTCTTTGGAGCCAGTAGGGCAGTGACAGCCAGTTCCCGGCCACCTCTTTTGTCCCTCCGTCCTCCTCACTGCAGGCTGCCCCCCCCCCTTCAGGCAGGGTGGCCTGTGGCCCTCTGGGGGTCAGTGACGCTCCCCCTCCCTCTCGTCTGCCCCGGGGACACTGTGACCCACACACTCTCGTGGATTTAACAAATCGTCTCAAGCCCGCCCTCTCTGGCTCTGCGGTTGGAGCGGATTCTGAATAAAAGGAGGCCCTGGACTGTGGCCTCCTGCAGCCCAGGGCCAGGTGAACATCCCCCGGGTCCCCGTCCAGGTCCTCAGAGATGCTCCTGGCCGTCCCTACTTGTCTGTCCATCCATCCATCCTCGGGCCACGTGTGCTGAGCAGTGACCGAGGCCGCGGCCCCTCACTCTGCAGGACACAGTGACCCCGAAATGAGAACAAATGAGCTTGTTTCGTTGGAACTGGGGGCCGTGAGGGAAAGGAGCACCGGGCAGAGCGGGCAGACACAGGCCTGGCTGCTGAGAGGCACTGTCCCCCGCCCTGAGGCCTAAACAGCCTCCAGTTTTCACCGACCCATGGAGTCCGCCCTCCCCACCAAGGCTCCTCTTGAGCTCTCCCCTGACCCCCTTTCCCTGGAGTGAGGGACCTTTGGGTGCTGCGGGTGGTGCTGTTCTGGCCGGGACACCTGGCAGGGCCAGGGTGGCGGGTTGTCTGGGGCTTCTTGGGGCCGGGCCTCAGCGGAAGGGCAGGGACGCAGCGTTGGGTGGGGTGCAGGGAAGAACCAAAAAGAAAGCCGTGAAAGAGGGGAAGAGACTGGGGTGGGGGTGAGCGAGGGAACGAGAGAGAGGCAGAGAGGGGTGCCCTGCAGAGACCACCCCGGAGTCCCTGAACTTGGGGGGCGAAGTCTGTGGGCCGCGTTGATTGGACCCTCCCATGCAGAGCCCCCGCGTGTTCTGTGTCACTGGTCGGGTCTCAGTGCCGTTCTCTCCCTCATGGCCCAGCATCCAGGCGGGTTCCCAGTTTCAAGGCTGCTGACCGCGTGTGCTGGTTTGGGACCCAGGTCTGTAATTGCCCGACTCAGGGTGGCCAGTGTGGGCGACGGCGGCGGCAGCAGACAGGGCTGACAGGGGCCGATGTCCACGGCATGTCAGAGAGCTGCCTTCGCGGAGCGAGAGCTGACGCAGTTTCTCTGGACCGGCCAGTGCAGAGCGAAGGACGCGGTGGCGGCACTGACACAAGGCAGCCAGAGAGCCAGGCGGCCGGGGCTGTGTCTGCGTCTGCAGCTTCCTCTCCCCCCTTGCTCCCTGTTGAAGACAGGACTCGGGAAGCATCCCCAGGGCTCAGAGCCGGGTTGGAGAGCACAGGGGTGGTCTGAGGGGGCTCTTGTCCCTGGAGGGGATGGGGCTGGGGTGGCTTGGCTGCCGAAGGGGATCTTGTCACCTTCGAGGCGGGACGCCGCTCGGTTTTTTGTGGGCTGCAGGAAAACAGGAGCTTGACGGGGCTGTGCTTGGAACAAAGGAAACAATAAACGATGAAAAATTGGGGGTCTCCTTGCCTCTGCGGGGTGGGGCTCCATCTGGGGCGTGGAGCAGACATGTCCAGGCCCCGAGGACAGAGGAGAGCCCACCAGTGAAGCTCCCGCGAACTCTGGGGCTCAGAGTTTTGTCACAGCCTCGCTGGTGTGAACGGCTCAGACATCGGCCTCGCTGATGGCGTCCTGTGTCTTTGGCTCGGACAAATTCACTCCCACGTCGAAGAGCCCACCCGCCTGTCCTGCTGCTCGGCTCTGCTTTTCCTTTTAAAGCCAAAGCTGCTTGCACCGAAGAGAGCTCACCGACTGTCCCGCACATGGAAGTGCAAGCGGAAGGGGCGCGGAGAAGGGCCCGAGGTCCACAGGTGCGCTGCGGCCCACCCCTGCCATCGAAGGGCTCAGAGCACAGGGGGTGGTCTGAGGGTCTCCCGCCCCTGGAGCAGATGGGGCTGGGGTGCTCTCGGCTCGGTGGAGAGTGAATCTGCAGGAAGCCCAAATTGCCGGGCGCTGTAACCCAGCGGAAGGCTGGCCAGTTTCCTCGGGAAACCTGACGAGAGAAGAGCTGTGATTGCATTTCAGCGGTGAGTGGGCAGGCGCCCGGCAATCGGCCGCATCAGCACCGTTGTGTGCCCTGCGTGGGAGGTGGGTGCTGCGGCCCTGCGGACGGACGGACGGCGTGTTTGGAGGCTCGGAGCTGTAAGGAAGCCCCTTGGACACCTGCTCCCCTCTTGCTTTCAAGAGGAGCCATCTACCCACGGGAGCCTCCGCCCAGAACAGAAACGTAGACCCCGAGTCCTGCTACTGGATGCCTGTCACGTGTAAATCACCCCGGGTTTTGATTTTTACCCTTTCACAAATCACATGACTCATCGTCGGTGCCATGGGGTGTGGGGGGAGGTCTGCTCTGCAAGCTTCACCACAATGACTGGGGCTGTCCTTTCCTCTGCAGCACCTATAGACGACCACTTCTTCCCTCTGGTGCCTCGTGGTGGCCTGCGGCCGGTGGGGCTGCTTGCTCTTTGGCCACAGGCACAGATGGCAAGTCCTGCTCTCCGGGGGCCTCCTGGGGTGCAGGGTGCTGGGCTTCTCTCCCTTGCAAACACAGGGCACAGTGGGCCCCCTGCCCACCGCCCACCGCCCACCTCCTGCCTCACCGTCGCCTGCCTGTCTGGATGTGTCATGGGTGACACATGTCAAGGATCCTGTGTGACGGATGACCTATAGCTCCTGGGGGCTCTCCCTTGACTCCCTTGGGGGTCGGTGCAAGCAGCATCCCCCCAAAGTGAGTCAGGGGCAGGGACTGCCAGTGGGTGGGATCCCTAATGGACTCTGGAGGGGACGCCTGGGAAGCTCCCCTCACTCTGTCCTGGCAGAGTGACCCCTGGAGGGTGGCTGCTGTGTCTGGTGACACGTTGGCCTACATCTGTGCCTCAGCCTGACTCTCGCTGACACAGCCTCCCGCCGCGAGAGCCACACTGTCTGGCACAGCCTGTGGCCTGTGGCTGGTCAGACCGAGATGCGCTGGGAGCCCAAGACATGGGTGAGGCTTCTTGGGGTTGTCACGGAGCAGCCCCTGACTAGTGATTTTATGTGGATTGTTGTTGAAATAATGCTGTCTTGGACAGACTGGGCTGAGTAAGGCAGCATTAAGGTTGGCCTCAGCTACTTCCTTTTATACTGTTAGCGCGGCTGTGGGAACCTTTACAGTGACGTGGGTGACGTGTGCTCTGGGCCCCGGGGGGGGGGGGGCCCTCAGCTCAGGCCACCTCTCCTTGGACTGTTGGGAGCTGTCCCAACTCTGGATGCTTCCTGGAGGCCCATTCGGGTCCTAGCCACCTGTCCCTAACAGGGTGACCTCACGGTAACTCCCATAGGCCCTGGGGCTCCGCATCTGGGGTGGGTGCCCTGCCTTGGTGCTGGCGAGTGGTGGGTGGGGTGTGGGCCTGGGGGGGGACAGGCGCAGGGGATGGGGACCCCAGACTGGCCCACTGCTCCTGGTCCCCAGCCTTCCCTGCCCTGCCCACGGCTTCTGGTCTTCCTGTGTCGCAGACGTGGCTTGCCCAGCGAAGCGTGAGCGAGAACACGGCTGGCCATCCCAGCAGCCCTGTCTTCCCGCTGACACGGCCATTGCTTCTCTCTGCAGATGAGCTTGGAGAATGAGGACAAACGAGCTCGCACGCGATCTAAGGCCCTTCGAGGTGCGTAAACCACCCGCTCCCCCCCGCCCCGATTCTGTCTGCAGTGCGGCTCTGCCTGAGTCCCAGGTGTCCATGTCCCAAAGCTGCAGATGCCACTTTTCCCACCAGCGCTCCTCAGAACAGAGCCACCCAGCGGTGCCCCCACCTGGCCTGTTCCGCCCTCCAAGGGCCCTGGTAGCTTCTGGTGCCTGAGGCAACTGGTGGGGCCTCAGGTGCAGAGATGAGGACACAGACCTAGCTCCCCAGGGCAGGGGTGTTTGGGTGTGACAGGCCACCAGCCTTCCTTCACTAGCCTCTGCCTCCCAGGATGTCCGTCTGGGAGCTGGTGGGGCCTAGGAGGTGGTTGAGTTGGATGGACAGGAGGCCTGGGGGCCTGCAAGGACTGAGCTGCCCCCTCGGCCAGGGTGCCCACGCGTAGGGGCTCGCCAAGCTCCTCAGGGTGCTGGCTGCCCAGTGCGGCCCCGTGGGGTCTGCCTGTCATTCTCCCGTGAGGCTTCTCCTGCCGGGTCGGGTTTCCTGCCAGAAACCAGTCTGTCTGTGCAGTTCGGGAAGGAGACACCGGCCTGGCTGGCAGGGCCCAGTGGGCCTGTGTCAGGGTGGCCTGTGTGCCTAGCAGGGCCACCAGCCCCACCCAGGGGGAGCAGGCAGTGTGCTTGCTTCAGAGGCTGGCTGGGCCAGGAGAAGGCGGGGCTCATGCTCCAGGGCTTGGCTGCCGCCCCTCTCTCCACGTTGCCTGTTCCCTTCTGACCCCATGTGTTTCCTCCTGTCTCTCACCCAGCACCCCCAGAGCCCGCAGGAGCTGACCTCAGGTAAGAGGGATGCCCCACCAGCACCAAGCATGGTTGTGTCTGTGGCCCCTCTCGAGCAACCACACCCCGGGGCCCCCTTTCCCTAACGAAGCCCCACCCTCTTTGCCACCTGTCGGCTGTTGTCACCCGCCTCCGCCCCGGCCTCATGACAGGGGCCCGGGCAGGTGCGCACCTGGCCACAGCAGCACCTGCTGTCACCGGGGCCCTGCCAGGGTCCTCTTCATGGGCTGCCACAGAGGCTCTGTGTTGGGTGGCCTGAGGCCCTGTTTGGCCAGAGGTGGAGCAGGCTGTTCCCAGTCCGGAGCCTGTGGTTCCGTGTGTTGGTGCCGGCACAGGGATGGTGAGCGCAGGGGACTCACTGCTGGGTGTGCCAGAGGTTTGTCATGAGGTTGGAGAAACTCACACGGAATTGCATGTGGGACTCTCTGTGGGCGAGTGGCCTCGGCCCTATTGTCCTCGAGCTCCGTGTCACCTCTGCCCCTGCTGTCCCTTCGCCAGCTCAGGCAGAACCCCTGGCCTGGAGGCAGCACGGGGATTGTGACGAGGAGGCCCTTAGCCCCTCCTCCCTCCTCCCTCCTCCCTCCTCCCTCCTCCCTCCGAAAAGCGGGTCTGGTGGGCGTTCCCTTCATGCTGAGGAGAGGTGACAGACACTCTCCTGGCGTTTTCATCCAGGGGCCCATCTGCTGCCACAACGCACTGAGCTCAGGCCCCTCGGGCAGGTCACCGGGACCTGCCCAGTGCTGACCACACCAGGCCATCTGAGAGTCCCCCGGGGCTGCTGCGGGGAGCGGCTGTGTCCCACCCTTCGCCTGAGGGGCCCTTGGTGGTCCTGCACACAGGCCGGGCTGGAGGCCAGGCCTCTTCTGGACGGGGTGGGGGAGGGTGCGGAGGTGTGCCTCGGAGCAGGTGACGTGCTGGGGGCTGTGCCAGGGCCCCACAGGCCTCCCCAGCAGCTGTCACCTAATTGCCTGATTAACTCAGTGATTAATCGACTAATTGGGACCTCAGCTTCAAATCCCCCATAACAAGGAGCTTTTGTGGAAAGTCTCAAAGCTACTTCTTGAGAGAGTGAAGCAAGTGTGGGCCGTAGACTGGGACAGCCAGGCCAGGGGGAGCAGCCACTGCTCTGTGTCTGCAAAGGACGTCCTCAGTAGAAAGGGGTCTGTGTCCCTCCTGCCCCCTCTCCTTCCGGCTTCTCATGAAAACAATGAGACTCAGCTGAGATCAGCCGCGAGGCCCCATCAGGCAGCAGCTCCCCGAAAGGCCACTGCTGAGCTCAGGGCTTTGCCTCCACACACTGTCCCTCTTGTCCGTGACTGGTCAGCAGGTGTGGCCTCCTGGCCCGCTGGGCCCACAGCTGCCTGCACTGGGCCTCGACCCATCATCAGCCGGGCGGGTGCGCCTGCCTGGGTCCCAGTGGCCCGTCTCTGTCAGTGTTGGTGGTCCCGAATGTTTGCTCCTTCACAGTCTCTGGGAGAGTCTGACCCAAGGCTGGAGCTCAGACCCTGCAGTGCTGCTCCTGTGAAGAGCAAGGTCTTCCCTTCTTGGGCAGGAGCACCTTGGGGTGACCCCCAAGAGGTGCTCAGGCTCCCCTCCTTTAGGTGGCTTCCGTGGGTCCCCCATCCCACTGGGCGTCAGTTTGCTGAATCTGTAAAATGCCGTGATGATGGCTCTTCGTGGGCCTTGGTCTGGGGATGTGTCCAGCAGCCTGCAGGCGCTGACCTCTCCGCCCACACAGGCCCCTCGTTGCCCCGGGGAGCTGGCTTCTAGGGAAGGGGTCTAGGTGGCGTGGTCCATGAGCAGAAGTTTCCAGAGCTTCCCCCAGTTTGGTTCTGTGGGGAGACAGGATGGTGAAGGGTGAGGAACCCCTGGGGTCTCACTCCGTCCACATTTACTCACCAGTCCTGAGGGGTGGGGGGCACTGCGAGAGGCCCAGCCCCATCCTTACCGAGGCCCACGGCAGCTCTGGGTCGCTGGCCCTCCCGGCTTCCTCACACCAGGCGTGGCCGTGTCTGCATGTTCCCAGACCTCCCTGGTGAGGGCCCCAGAGACCTCGGCCTCAGCGCTGCAGACGGGCAATGGCGTGGAGCAGTTCTCTGTGCTTTGCCCCGGCCAGCCTCAGCTGGGGGTCCTGGGGCGCCTCAGAGTGTCTGTCTCCCGGGGACCATTTCCTGCCGTGGGAAAGCCCAGTCCATGGAAAAAGGAAGCTTCTGAGAGAGGCCCCCACGGGCAGGCTCAGCTCATGCGCCCAGGTCCTCACAGTGAACACACTCATAGAACTGCTGTGAGCCGTTCATTCATTCACGGGGGGAGCCCTTCACTGATTTTCAGCCAACTGCAAGCAGCCATGCTGAGAGCAGCAGTCTGGAGACGCCTGCTGAGGGCCTGGGGGGCCCTGCCCCGAGTGACCACTCTGCTTGTCTCCCCAGCTGCCCCACCCCGGGGTGCACGGGCGCGGGCCACATTCGTGGCAAGTACTCCAGGCACCGGAGGTAAGGAGGCCTTGGGTCGTCACTGTGGGTCCTCGAGGGGGGATGGTCTGCTGGGTGTTGGAGCCCATCTCTCGCTCTGGGCCTTTTGTGGATCTAGAACCTTCCGTGTGTGCCCACGGCTGCAGTGCACCCCCCTTGACTGGTTGCCAAGGGCCTTCAGAGTGAGGGGTGTGGCCGTGGTGTGGGTGCCGGGGCTGCTGTCTGGCTGCCGTGAGGCAGCAAGCAGGCGTCTGGGCAGGAGTAGCTCCGGGGTACACGGGGATGACCCGCACGTCCCGCGGGTCCACTTGACCTCAGGGACTCCCCTGCTGCCCCCAGTTCAGAGGGTGGGTGAGGGTGTGAAGGGTCTGCACGTGGACAGGGATGGGCCGGGGCCCCCGAAGGACCTGCCAGGTGGGCGTGGAGCAGAGCAGCGGGCGCCAGGCCCCACACTCCGGGGTCTTCTGGGAGAAGCTGGAAATGCATGTGGAAACACAATCGGGACAATTCACATCGAGTCCGAAAGCAGCCCGCCAGTGCGTCTGGGGCTGCTAGCAGAGGTGTGGCGAGGAGACGCCGGGAGGAGCAGGGGTGAAGGGCAGGAGGGGCCCGGGAGGTGCTGACGGGTGTCGGGCCCCTCCCTCCAGTTTGCAGAGCTGCCCTCTGGCCAAGAAGAGGAAGCTGGAGGCACAGCACCTGCTGTCCAGGCGGAAGTCGCACCCCCTGAGGCTGGCTCTGGACGAGGACTACGGCGCGGACAGCGATGGCAGCGAGGACGCTGAGGTGAAGGAGGCCTCTGTTTCCGAAGAATCGGAAGGAACCCCGGAGGAGGATGAGGCCGGGACGGCAGCACAGGAGGAGATGCATCGGCCTGAGCCAGCTGAAGGTGCTTTGTTGTTCTTCCTGCCCAGAATACAGGGCTCAGTGTGTCCTGGAGAGCCACAGCCTGGGAGCTGGGAGGGCCCCCTGCCAAGGAAGCTGTCCTGAGAACAAGTGACGTCCTGTCCCGACAGCGGCAGGGCTTCCTGGGGAGGGGCTGGGGGCACGTCGGTGGGAGGCGGTGTCCATGCACGTGAGAGACAGCCACACGGACACATGGATGCGCTGTGTGTCTGGCCCTTGGGAAGAGCTACCCAGGGTGGGGTGGGCGTCTGCTGGGCATCTGGTGAGACCGAGGGGGCCCAAGGGGGACCCCTGCTTGTACCGCCTTCCCTGTGGGTCACCCAGCCCTTGGCAAATGTGGATGTGAAGGCCCGAGGTCCAAACCCCCCAACACTCCCTAGCTTCCGGTGTCTCCTGACCTCTCAGGGCTTGAGGTGGATCTTTATTTTATTTTGGAGTCAGTCCTTGTGGGTCCCACACGCACCTCTGTCCAGGGGACTGGCGGTGGGAAGCACTCACTCGCCTGCTTCCCCACAAAGCAGGGAGTCTGGGGTCAGCCGCCAGTGCCCCGCACCCTCCCCCCCCACCGCTCGCCCCCTGGTGCTCCGAGCCCCATGGGTGCCCCACAGCCTGGCGTGTGGTGAGTGCTGTGCATCTTTGCTGTGGCCATTGCAACCTTTAAATCTAGGTCCTTTAGAAAGTATAAATTTGTTTGGTGCTTCTTGATTATGAAACAACCTTTATTTTTATTTTTTAAAAAGATTCTATTTATTTATTTCTAGAGAAGGGAAAGGAGGGAGAAAGAGACGGACAGAAACATCAATGTGTGGTTGCCTCTCCTGCGCCCCCTACTGGGGGCCTGGCCCACAACCCAGGCAGGTGCCCTGACTGGGAATCGAACCTGTGACCCTTTGGTTCGCAGGCCGGTGTTCCATCCACTGAGCCACACCAGCCAGGACTGAAATAATTTTTAAATAGTTGAGCTCCGTTTGGAGAAATGACTTGAGAAAGTACTACAGTGGCTTTAAAAATGCAGTAGCAGTTACCCATCTGCCCCCCAAATAACTACCTCCCCCCCGTGATCTCGGTGCAGGCAGAGGTGGTGACGCACAGGACCCTGTGAACCCCATTTCTGGGGCTTCCGTGTTTCGGGCTGTGGCAGGGGGTGGGGACCAGAGGCCCGGACACCCGGCCTCCCTGTGTGCCCCCCCCATGTGGCTTTTCTGATCTTGTGCAGGAAGGAGCCCCGCCAAGTCCCACTTTGGACCCCACCCGGTCGGCAGCCCCACAGGCCCCTCCAAAGGCGGCTGCGGCAGCTACCAGGAAATCATCGCAACTTCCCTCCTGAACTTGGGCAAAGTCGCCGGGGAGACCCTGGTCCGCGAGGGCTCGGGCGTGCGCCTGGTGCAGGAGGAAGCCGAGGATGGGGCCGTGAGCGATGAAGGGGAAAGGGCCGTCTTCATCCCGCCCGAGGACGCCGAGGAGGTCATTGAGGTCACCAGTGAGCACTGCCGGGAGCTGAGTCCCCAGGCCCCAGAGGGTGTGACCAGTGAGGAGCCCAGCCCGCAGAAAGGCTCCCTGGGCCCCGAAGAGGAAGACGAGGATGAGGAAGACGAGGAAGACGAGGAAGAGGACGAGGACGAGGAGGCGGCCACGCCAGATGGGGCCTGCCAGGACGGCACCCCCCACTCTGCCCCCCAGCAGAGCCCCGAGCTGCCCAGCCCCCGGCCCGACGCCTCGGTGGCGGCAGAGCTGCGCTCCGAGGACAGCAAGGATGCGGTCACGGACGAGTCAGAGATGTATGATGTGCTGACGCGCGGCAACCTGGGCCTCCTGGAGCAGGCCATCGCCCTGAAGGCGGAGCAGGTGCGCGCCGTGTGTGGGCCCGCAGAGCAGGGCCTGGGCGAGCCCCCGAAGACGGCCAGGCCCCCGGACGCAGCGCGCAAGGCCTACGGCAGCAAAGGTAGGGCTGGTGCCGCCGTGCACGCCCGCAGACCTGCCGCGTCCCCTCGGCCGGGGGGCGGGGTGGACGCAGACCAGGGACACGGCACAGTCACAGAGCCGAGGGCAGGAGGGTGGGAGGGACAGGGACAGGGACCTGGCCTCCGTGGCTCGGCCGCCGCCTGGGGGCTCATGGGGTTGTGGCAGGACAGACAGAGCTGGGGACTGACTGGGGGCTGTGGTGGGACCTGCGTCAGCTGCAGCTCCGGAGGCCTCCTGGCTTGAGGATGCCCTGGGCCACATTTTCTGGGCCCGCTCACTCGTGTGGTTCCAGCTCAGGGGCAGATATTCAGGGACACAGCTGAGGGGGCAGAGATGGGGACCTTATTTCAACCTGAGGATACTTGCCAAGGGGAGACCCCCTCAGGGTGGTGCAGACTTGGGGGACAGCAGTTTGGGGCCCACAGCCAGGCCAGCACAGGGCCATGGGCACCAGGAGGCCTGCGTGCAGGGGACACAGACTCAGGGGAGGTGAAGGGTGTCAGTCTGGGGGGGGGGCTGAGGTCCCACAGAGCAGTGGGACATGGTTGGAGAGGGGCATGCTAAGGGGCACAGGGACACAGACAGAGTGACAGCCCCAGGTGCGGGTGTTTAGGGCTCATTCCTGTGGGATGGACATTAGGGTCCCAGATGCTGTGTCTCGCTTTTGGGATGACGTTGAGGGCGTGGACTCAGGGGCAGAAGCAGGGGGCCATGGGACATAGGACGCCTTGGGCAGGAGCCGAGGTGCCGACCTGGGGCATCTGCACGGAGGCCCCCTCTCTGGGAAGCCGGTGTCGGGGGGCTTTGGCGAGCCCACCTGCCCTTTGAGTGTGGCCCTGTGGCTTCCAGGGGCTCCCAGAGGGGCAGACCCACCCAGGTGTTTCTCCGGGCAAAGGCCTCGCTCTGGAGATCGTCTGCGTCCCAACAGGTGCCCTTCGGGCCCCACACACCCTGGGAACCTCTCCTGGCTTGCGCAGGTCAGAGGGGGCCAGTAACTGAGGTGTGAGCTTAAAGTTCTGCCACAGATTTTTCAGTCATGTGACATTGACTACATTCCTTGACTTCTTTGTCCCCTCGTTTTGTCAAATCCAGAGGACATGTCCTGGCAGGGACCTCGTCACATGACCTTCACCTCTCTATGCAGAGGCCGGACCTTGAGGCGTGGGGGCTGTAGGCAGTTTGCCCCAGCTCTGAGGCCGGTGGGGAGAGGGATGGCCCTCTGTGCATCCTGCCCACTGTTTGGGGCAGTTTGGTCAGCCCCTGGGAAGACCGCTGGAGTCACCTTGCACTCCAGCCCTGGCCACTCTCAGGCTCGTGGGCAGCCTGGCCTCTTTGCCCTCCGGACAGCCAGAGAGAGGCTCAGCAGTCCTGCCCCTCCATTCGCCCGTCACATGCCACGCAGCCTCCTGGCCACCTCTGACTAGTGTGTCGTGTCTGTTCAGATGCGTCCAGAGCAGAGAAGCGCGAGATCAAGTGTCCGACACCAGGCTGTGACGGCACTGGGCACGTGACTGGCCTGTACCCTCACCACCGCAGCCTGTCCGGGTGCCCCCACAAGGACAGGATCCCTCCAGAGAGTGAGTAGCTCTGCATAGCTCAGGCCAGCTCTGGTGTTTGGACGGTGTCCACTCAGGGCCCTGTCCCTTGGGTTGGCACCGTCTCAATGCCCAAACTCGAGCCCTACAAGGCTGGGGACACAGAGGATGCCCAGCCATCCACCTTGAGATGTCAGCTTGGGTCAGGGCCCCCAGAAGGCAGCCATGGGCACACACCTCGAGGGGAGACAGGCAGCCAGCAGGGGCTGCCTCTGTGCTCCGAAGGCTCAGCAGGAAGCCCGTCCTGACTTCTGGGCCGGAGGCAGCAACTGTGAACTTGAGTTGACAAGGGGCCAGTCACAGAGCAGCCAGAGGTTGTGAAGCTGAGTTGGTTTTGGCTTCAGGAGGCAGGAGCCATGGGAGCGTGTGGGGACCGGGCTGAGGACCATCACCACAAGCTGCCATGTGCCTGTCCTAGGAAGCTGCGGGATTCAGACCAACTGCATGTCCCCGCCCCCCCCCCCCCCCC
>VMDR010000126.1:0-221908 GCA_007922815.1 Macrotus californicus
CTGAGTCTTTTGATTCCAAGGGGACAGCTGAAAACAGGATGCAAGGCTCCCAAGAAAGGCAGGCTCTTGGAGATCAGTTCATTTCAGTGTTCCTCATACACAGATCTTGAAGGAAAGTGTGTCATACCAAAAGAATGGCTACTTACTGCAGTGTGACAATGTAGTATGAAATTTTAGAGCTGAAAGAAACCCTTAGTGGTTATGCAGCTAAAATGCAGTATTTGGCTGGAGCGCCTGCTGATATGTTTCTTGCCTTTTGGGGTTGAGTTGCTTTTCTGGGCCAGTAATTGGGTTGCGTGTGAGAAATCTGAATAGCCACAGCTATTTCAGACTATGTAGTGACTGGACCAGAGTAGTGACTAGACAGGCTCGGTCTGGGATTTGTGTTTTTGGGTAGACACGGGATTTCTTGCTAGCATACATGGTTTTATATATAGGAATTACTCTTAAATAATTATAAGTAAGTTTCTTAAGAAATGTAAACATTTGCTCCTTTAAGTTTTATACCATTAATTTTCTTGGAAAATATGTTTCTCAAATTACAGAATGCCGTTTATACACTCAGGCCCCTCACATGATTACAGAGTTTTAAACTTATCAGATTCTCTGATACTTGTGGATGCACATATGCATTAGTATATGCACATGTAACAGTAAGGTTAGCATCACCTAAGTGCTGCTTCTTTCCCTGTTAGATGGTTCTGTCTCACGGGTCATTGTTCCTTCTCTGTTACCCAGCCATAAACAAGAAGCCGATGACATCGTACGAGTGGCAAACACGGCCAGTGATACATCGACTGAGGCATACAACCTGCTTTTGAGGACGCTGGCAGGAGAAAATCAAACAGCGCTGGAGATCGAAGAGCTTAATAGAAAGTGAGTGAAATTTGAAAGCGGCTGAGAGCCGCTCAGTTGTTCCTGTAAGTAAAAATTTCACCAGTTCGTGAAAAATTAAATGCTGGCCAGCTCTCAGGGCATGTGTTCGTGGAGCCGGATTTCTTTCGTTAATCATGCTTTTCAAATGGTCGCATAATTAGAGCAGGGGACGGAGAGCGATGGAGATTTTATGTAATCCAGTTACTTGAACTGCAGAAAATGGTAGCAAGACTAGCCAGGATACTTAAAATTCTGCATAAATGCAGACAGAAGAGAAAAAGAATCGTTAACGAAGAGAAAACTTTCTTGAGCGATAAATATTTAAAGTGTGTCCAAAATGAGGAAAGTATAAGGTAAGCCCTGTCTCAGCTATGTTGGTATTAAACAATAGCATTTTAATGTGGCATTTTCTTTGAGGTTTTGGCAATACTGTTGTGGTGATTTCAACTAAAATGAATCCGGTTAATATTAAGATGCCAAAAACAACTGAGTTTTTCACTAAAGCCCATCCCTCATTGCTCAGGTATGAACAGGCGAAGAACATTTCACAGGATCTAGAGAAGCAAGCGGCCCGGGTGCACGAGGAGGCTAAGAGGGCCGGTGACAAAGCCGTGGAGATCTATGCCAGCGTGGCCCAGCTGACACCCGTGGACTCAGGGGCCCTGGAGGTATGGGCTTGACAGCCTGCTTGCACAGGGCTATCACCCACCCTAGCCCTCCCTGCCCGCCCCCCTCCCCCCCACAGTCGGGGTTTGAGCTGTTCTGCCTGCCCTGCAGCTGTCGCTGGGACCTGCCTCCGAGGTCCGCCCACTGACGGCAAAGTTCTGTTTCAGATGCAAAATAGACCTGATTGGAGTAAAGAGTCCTGTGCGTAAAAGCATTAAACAGCAAACACTACTTGTAGTGATAGGAGTGGTCCCTCCTAAATTTTTAATATAAGCCCAGATTACAATACGTTTGGATCAATTAAAGCAGAGTACACCTGGACCATTAATTTCCAGGCACCATCTGGTTGAGAATGAGAGAGAAATGAAAGAGAATGCTTTAAATGGGAAAAAAAACCCAAAACCATCAGCATGCTCGGGGCCAGGGAACATACTGGGATTGGCGGTGGTATTTTATTTCACCTGCGCTCTAATCGTGAATCCTCTTACCAGGCTCTGGACAAACGGTGTATTTCAACACTAAACTTGAAACTTATTATAAGTTTTACCTCTTACATCCAAGGTGTTGACTTGATTTTTACCATAAAGGTTTAGGCCTCTTGAGGCGTGTACATACTGCATGATCTACATAGAGTAGGCAGAGCTCACTGGTAAGGATAAAAACCAGACCAGTGAGCTGCATCATGGGAAAGGTGGGGGTGGAAATTGACTGGAAAGAGACACAAGGGAATTTCCTGGGGTGGAAATATTCTGTATCTTGATTGGGGCGTTGGGGACAGGTGAATATATTTGTCTAGATTCATCAGACCAAGTGTAGTGCGTGTCACCATGTATGAAGTGTACCTTGCTTTTTACAGCAAGGTCCATATACCATGACCGATGCTATTCTTTTAAAAATACCTGTTGAGTAGTAAGTATTGTAACATTACTAAGTCTACCTTTTCATCCGTTTGTTTTATTTTAAAGGTAATGATCTTATTTGCTATTCACAGAACGAGGCAAATAAAATAAAGAAGGGAGCTGAGGAGCTGGACCGTCTGATTGACCAGAGGTTGAAAGACTATGAGGACCTCAGAGACGACATGAGAGAGAAGGAATATGAAGTAGAGAAACTTCTGGAGAGTGGAAAGGTGGAACAGCAGGTTAGTTTGATTGGCAGGTTGCGTCATTGCTTGGGGCAACATTGGAAACCGTCCACTTGTTAGCTGTATCTGTAATGCTGCCAGAGTTGCAAAGGTGACAAACCAGGAGGCCTTCAGAGGGGACCTTATGCGGGACGCCCAGGCCTCACCTGCTGGGTGCCGGCCAGTCTCAGGGTGGTGGCCTGGCGGTGCCTGGTCAGTCTAGAGAGAGGCGGTTAACCTTGGCCTGTCTGCCCTCTGATCTTCCCTGTGTTTGCAGACTGCCGACCAGCTCCTCGCCCGAGCTGACGCTGCCAAGGCTCTTGCAGAAGAAGCTGCCAAAAAGGGAAGAAACACCTTACAAGAAGCCAATGACATTCTCAACAACCTGAAAGGTAGGAAAGGGTCCAATAACAGGGCCCCTTTGTATGCTTCCTCCACAAGGGCAAGTTCCTTTTTTCTTCTTCTTTCTTTCTTAAAATTCTTTATTGTATTTTTCCCCATTGCCATTTAGTCCTCCTAGACTCTCTGATCGTATACAATATGAAAGATTTTATAGTCATCGGCCCTTTTCTGCGGGAGAATACGTTCTCAGACCCCCAGTGGATGCTTAAAGCCATGTATAGTACCCAATACCTGTGATAACTTATAAAGTTTGATTTATAAAGTAGGCACAGTAGGAGATTAACAACAGTAACTAATAAGAAAATAGAACAATTATAACAATGTGCTATAATAAAAGGAATTGAACGCAATCTCTCTCAAAACCTTATTGTAGCATGGATACGGCCTGCCTCCTTCAACGTAATGAATTGTTTCTGGAATTTCCTATTTGATATTTTTGGGCTGTGGCTGCCCATGGACACTGAAACTGTGGAAGGCAAAGCCACAGATCAGGGGCACTGTTGTGGCACACGTAATAAATCCCAGGTACTTGTCGTCCACATTCGACAGTTATGATTTTTACTGTATTTGCTTCATCCCTCAACACCCAGCTTCCATTTTCAGTGAAGCATTTCAGCGAAAAATCCCAGAGCCCATGTCATCTCACCCCTGCATAACTCATAAGAAAAAAAAGGAAATTTTCTTATGGTAGGATAAATATGCATAACCCAGATGTGCCTATTAGCTGACCTCTACTGGTGAATTTACCTTGAATTTTCTCTGCCAATTACATTTCAATCTTTGTGTCTTCTTTCATTGCCCAGGTAAAAAGGAAATGTTCTGAATTCACTGTGTAGCGCTGGACTTGTCTCTGATAAAGTAGCCACAGGCTCTGTAAATATGGTTGAATGTAGGGTCCTGGGGTCAGTGGACTCGAGTTGGGATCCCTGATCCCTGTCTTCCTGGGAACGCTTGGGGAAATGATCTGCCTCTCTGATCCTTGGTTTTCTCACATGTAAAAATGATACAATGCCTGCATCACAGGCAGACAGAGCTCTTAACTCAGCAGCAAACACCTAGTGAACACAGGTAAACTGTAGCTCCTAAAGCTGGTCGAGGAGGTGGTGATGGCGTACTCAGAACCCTGCATGAAAATAAACTTTCAGGTAAGAACTTGCTTTCCAGGATCAGGTGTTCATTCCTGTGACTCTGCCATGTAGAACTGTGTGCTTTGTTCTTCTGAGACTTCCGTCCAGGCTCTTTCTCATTTTTCTCCCCTGACTTTCATCGTTCGTAACATAAAATCCAAGTGGCAGCTCCCCGAATGGGTCTCTTTGGGCTTGTTGAGAGCTTAGTTCAAATGCATTCCTTGAACTTGTTTTAGACTTTGATAGGCGAGTGAATGATAACAAGACTGCTGCAGAGGAAGCACTGAAGAGAATCCCTGCCATCAACCAGACCATAATTGAAGCCAACGAAAAGACGAGGGAGGCACAGCTGGCCCTGGGCAACGCGGCTGCGGACGCCACCGAGGCAAAGAACAAGGCCCACGAGGCGGAGAGGATCGCCAGCGCGGTCCAGAAGGTGTGCCCCTGCTTCTTCTCGAAACAAAGGCTTTGCTCATGGATTTTCTAGTCATTTTCCGGTTTCTTTCAGACCCCTAGGAACCATCTTAAATCTTTTCCTTGACTTCAGTACAGTGATCTGAAACCGACCTTGTTTTCCCCTCTCTAGTCATTAGAGTAGGTAAGCACACTGACCGAGGAGGCAGAGTCACCAAAAGGGTCTAAAATGACACTAAAATATCTGCCGTCTCAGGGGCAGCATCCGAGCTGTGAGGAGGTAGATGGCTTCAGGGACCCACAGAGCCCCTCCTCCAAAAAAAAATTAGGTTCTTTTTAAATAAACATAGTTGTTTGACTTGGACAGTTGACATATTTTTTCAATCTTGTATAGAGAGCCAAGTCAGTACAACTTTCCAGTTGCTCATTCAAGCATGGTGCTGTATCTGAGCCCCACCTGTTTGGAATTTCTGTGGCTCCCATTGCTGGACCCCTCTACCCATTATAAAGAATACTTTCTTTAGGCTGGCTTTTCCCCTGCCCACAGGCCAATCTGTTTGTTTTATTGAAAGGAGAGATGGGTGCTGATTTTAAAATTATGTATTTGAGAATCACACTTTTGTTTTCAGCTTCTTTGAAACGGTCAGTTTCCGATTGTATTGTATAAAACACTCATATTTCTGGTCTTTTGTTCATTATGATGAACAGCCAAGTAGAACAAGACCAGCTTTGAATTTAAAACTCATCCAAGTGAGTCTAATCAATATGATGTGGTGGAAAGCGGACCCCATTTAAATGTTGAGCATTTGCCAGCTGTGTGACCACAGCTAAAAATGGAAGTCATAGAACGTGAAGTTTTCGGGATTAAGAAGAGACAAAAATAAATGATCACATAAGTCCACATACAGTGTAGATTACTGCCCTGTTCTATTGAGCCATTTGACAGATTGAGTAAAGGGAAAACTTTTTAAACCGGTATTTATCTTGGGCCCAGAACGCTACCAGCACCAAGGCAGAAGCTGAGAGGACTTTTGCGGAAGTCACCGACCTGGACAACGAGGTGAACAATATGCTGGAGCAGCTCCAGGAAGCAGAAAAGGAGCTGAAGCGCAAACAAGACGATGCTGAGCAGGACATGATGATGGCAGGGATGGTAAGTGGGGCAGACGCATCTGCCCACGGGCAGGAAGTGAAGGGTATTTCGTAAAAAAGAGTCTCTTTCCTAGGGACTTCTGTTTCTCCTTGTGTTTTTATAGTCAAGAACTGGGTTAGTAACTTACATAGAAGACAAAGAATTTGGACCTCCTGCCAGGTTCTTGCACAATTGTCCTGTCCCGAAGCTGCTCTCTGTTAAAATCGAAACATTGTGTGGCACATCTGAGGTTTGGGGATATTTAATAAGAGTATGCATTTATATTTTTGAATGGGTGATTCACAGAGAGTAGAAAATAAAAAGGAACTAAGAAGGATGTAATGAAAAGTTCATTTCCTTCCTGCTCTTGTTCTCCCAGCAAACTTGCTCCCTAGAGGCAAAGATCAGTTTCTTGTGTAAAAGGACATTTTCGAAGCTGACAGAACATACCAGATTTGCCCTGACCGGTGTGGCTCAGGTGTTTAGGCGTTTTCCCACAAAGCAAAAGGTTGCTGGTTTGATCCCTGGTTAGAGCACGTGCTAAAAAACAGGACTTTCACTGCAGGTCATTTTCACCTTGGGATGGGAAGGAGAAATACTAGCCAGTTATTGTAGGTAAAGAAGACTTTTAGGAAATGATAACAGGAAGCATCCCTGTGCAAACACCCTGTTTTATTATGCTTTTTTTTTTTTTTCGGATTGTCCTCATTTCTGTACCAAGGTGTGGCTCAAATGGAAATTCCCACATAGTAAAAATACGTATTTCTCCTATTTGCTGATGGTCTTGTGGATTTCATCTCTAATCTGCTTGTAGAGACATTCATTTTAGAGCCTCTTGAAAGAAAAGGCTATGTTCTGCATAAACTACAAAAAAAGGTATAGACTCAGTTGAAAGGATGGAAAGAAGATCCATTTTTTTGTTCCTTGTGGTAAATAACCTCTAAGGGACACAAAGCACTGTCACACAGTGTTCCATCCGTGTTTTCGTCAATCCTGAAAAGCCAGCGTGGGGCCATATTGTCTGAGTCTGTAACAGGGTTCGTTTTGTTTTTTAGCAAAAGAGTGCAGGCTCACGGTTGTTCCTGGGTGAGGGGCGGCAGGGCCAGCACTCAGCAGGTCCTAGCCTGGGTCCTCGCGTGCCTCTGTAGGGGTGCCTGGCTGTGATCCGAACAGAGATTGAGCATTGACTTGGGAAGGATTTTTTACCCCTTTGCTTTCTTTTTCTTTTTAAAATTTTGACACTGTTCCTATCCCAAAATATATTGCATCGCCTTGACCCCAAAACTAGGAAAAACAATTACGTGGCAGGGAGGTCAAAGCCTCCCGTTTGTGTCCTGGCTGGGTGTGTGTGTATGAGAGCAGCTGCATTCTGATATTTAGACACTTCCTCTTCCCTGGCCATCTCCTGTGACTCATGCACAAGTATATTTATTCAGGTTTCATGGAATTTTCCCAAATATATTTACCTTGGGTCTATTCTAAAAAGGTACATTGTTTTGCCCAAGTGTGTGTGTCTGTGTGTGCACGCCTGCATGTGCAGGTCGGGGACACAGTTGTAGAAGGGTGTCACATGATTACAAAAGTTTTCTGAGAGTAGGACATTTCCCTTTTTTTATTATTTTTTGTAATCCTCACCCAAGTATACATTTATTGATTTTAGAGAGGAAGGGGGATGGAGAGAGAGAGAAGCATCGATGTGAGAGAGAAACATTGACCAGTTGCCTCCTGTACACGCCCGAACTGGGGATTGAACCCACAACCTTTTGGTGCTCAGGATGATGTTTCAGCCAACTGAGCAACCTGACCAGGGCTCAGGATAGGACATTTTCAACAATCAAGTCCCTAAGAATGTTCTGAAGGACATATTTTGGATCTAAAACATAGTTTTTATGCTCATTCTTTAAAAATAACTTGTTTCTGCTTGATGGATTTTACTATCAGTACACTTTCATGTATTCTTGAGTGAGAATGAGAGAAAAGGAGATAATGTTGATCTTTGAAATACAAATACAGTTAATGTATACATAATGAGTGCCTATTCATGAGGGGTAGGTGAATTAAAAGTAGCGACATCCTCAACATAAAGATATGACCCCCCCAATGAAAAAGAAAACCTACAGTGAGAGATTGTGATTTTATGAGTTAGGAAAGGGGAAAGCATCTGAAATTTGCTGGCTCTGTGGGGACAAAATATTTCAAGAAGATGGAAACATACCATCAGGACTAAGTGCATCATCTGTGGTTCCCCCATACAGGCTTCTCAGGCTGCTCAGGAAGCTGAGATCAATGCCAGGAAGGCCAAGAACTCCGTTACCAGCCTCCTCAACCTTGTGAATGACCTCTTGCAGCAGCTGGGTGAGTAGCCAGAGTCATTTTAGGCCTCCTCTGATCCTTTGTACTGCTCTTGGGATCTGGTCTAGTTGACTCCAAATAGATTTTATATGTAAGGTGAGTAATGTGTGAATTGAATCCTGACTTTACTCTGTATTCATTCAAGAAGGACTTATGCGATCCTTCCAAGGAATCTATCTGACCTCAGTAATGGAGTCTGACTGTGGTCCAGGGACTCACAACATTTTGGAGACGGGCTGCCAGTAAGGGTGGCTGATTTCTGGTCTAGGTTTATGATGCAACGGAACGGTGATTATTCTTAGCTCATCCTGCCAGCAGAGTGTCTTTAAAGGGTTTCAGCGATGGGATAAAAAAACATTCAACTGGTCGTAACTTCACCGCCTGGAATTCTCATTTGCCAGTCGAAGGATGATCTGATGACTTGAGTGATACTTATATACCCAAAGAAAGAAAAGGCTTGATTTTTAAAGGAACCCCTCTTTTACTCCAATTTGATAGGGAGCAGGCGTCACTATAAGACAGATGTACTTTGCTGCCAGCCTTCATTATAAAGGGGAAATACTCCTCAGTTCAGCTTTGAGTCTGGGCAGCATCCGTTAATTTCCTAGCCTTTAAAGTTTGGTCAGTGTTTCCTTTTGGGGGATCTGTCTCACATTTCAAGAATAATGAATTAGGTGCTCGCAGATGGGGTTTAAATGACAGCAAACTAAAAGAGGTAGCTTTTCGTGGCAGAAGGCGCTGGATTTTAAAGTTTGTCAGACTTGGGTTAGAAGCTTTGCTTTGTTGTCGATAAGCGGTATGAACTTGGGCAGATTACTGAACATCTGAGAGTCACTGCTGTACAATGGCTGTGTGAGAAACGATCCCTTGTGGCGTGTCTCAGGTGCTGATTTCTGTGTGGCCATTTGCTTTCATTTGTTACAGAAGCAATTCCTTTAAAAAGAACCTCTTTTTTCGCGCATTTTATGGTTTCTTTTTCTTTTTTTAAGATTTTTTAAATTTATTTTTAGAGAGGGTAAGGGAGGGAGAAAGAGAGGGAGAGAAACGTCAATGTGTGGTAGCCTCTCACACGCCCCCAACCAGTGGCCCACAACCCAGGCATGTGCCCTGACTGGGAATCGAACCACCGACCCTTTGGTTCACAGACTGGTGCTCAGTCCACTGAGCCCCACCAGCCAGGGCTTTCTCACTCATTTTAAAATGAAGCTTTGTAAAAATGATCTCAGTATTATAACCCTGGCCATTTTCCATAGGAGGGCTCCTAAGAGTGTCTGCCTCTTGAGAGTAGGACCTGATCCCCAGAACCAGCCCAGCCTCCCCAGAGTCTAAGCGCTGAGGGTTAGGGGTCTAGCCCACAAGCTTCTGTGTACATTAGATGGCTCTGAAATGACAAACAGATTACATAGATAAGCATGAAAAAGGCATCGTATGTCACCAGATGACCTTCAAAACCACAAATGAGGTTTAAGGTCTACAGCATGGTGGCTGTGTATTTAGAAAACATTTGACAAAAGCCATTTTCTCAGAAGAGAACAGCCAGCCCAATAGTCATTCCATGTTTGTGCCATTCCTGCTGGCATAGGCCAGCGTCGGCGCTTGGCTGGCGCTGCGTACGCCCTTAATCGACAAGAGCCGTCCACGTCTGCAGGCCGCCTCGTCATCGTGGCACCTGTGGGCTCTATACAAAGGTGAGTGGGTGCCTGTGGCATGAAGTTATGATCCTCACCGAATGCGTCTGTTCTGTCCTCTCTGACTCTACAGGGCAGCTGGACACAGTGGACCTGAACAAGCTCAATGAGATTGAAGGCACCCTGAACAAAGCCAAAGACGAAATGAAAGTCAGTGATCTAGACAGGAAAGTGTCTGACCTGGAGAATGAAGCCAGGAAGCAGGAAGCTGCCATCATGGACTACAACAGAGATATCGAGGAGATCTTGAAGGACATCCGCAACCTGGAAGACATCAGGAAGACCTTGCCGTCCGGCTGCTTCAACACCCCGTCCATCGAGAAGCCCTAGTGTCTGCCTTCAGGGCTGGAAGGCAGCCCTCCCCGCTGGGGAGCCGTTGTGAGGCCATACGGTGCCTGAACACAAAGATTACATTTTCAGACCCCCGCTTCTCTGCTGCTCTCCACCACTGTCCTTTCGAACCAGGAAAAGTCACAAAGTTTAAAGAGAAGCAAATTAAGCATCGTGAATCGGGAACAAAGGGTTTTTATCTAATAAAGTCTCTCTTCCACATACGGCGCTCCCTTACCCACACTTTCCCTTCCGAGTCACGTAAGGGTATGGCCTCCTACGTTGGTGCTGTGGTGTAAGCACTTCGTGGGAACCATTGTATGCCGGGGCTGAGCAAGTAGCCCTCCCTTGCTCACTGATGCCAACAGAACCTCCTGTCTCAGTACTCTCGTTTCTATGAAGGAAAAGTTTGGCTGCTCATAGTGGCGTTGTGATGGCCAGTATATCGAGTCAGTAGCTAAAGAAAAGGCATCTCCATCTCCCGCCCCTCCTCCTTTGAAGCAAAAGTAACTAAAACATCCTGTGCCAAAGGTTTTGGTCCTTTAGAGCGTCGGGAGCCATCACCAGTTGTTGTAGCTACTTTGAGTATAGGACACTGAGCCATCCACGGGTAAGGATGCAATTGTTTGTGACAGTCTCCAGGAGAATATGAGACTGCAGAAGTAGGCCAAGCATTGTCTGCTATGGCAGTAATTGACTAGGAAGATCAGCCTCTTTCAGGTCTATGGGCAGCTGATAATTTAAATCTGGATGGGCAGCTGGTACTCACCAACAGACATCTTTTGGTATTTTAATCAGTGGAATTTATGCAGAAGAAATAGGGATATGATAACCACTAAAGTTTTCTTTTCGAAATCTAATTCTTAGAGCTTTGTTAGTAGGTTAGAATGGGAACTAGCGTTGTTATCTGGGCGGAGAACAGCAGCTGGTCCCTCAGATCTTGACAAACAGAACAAAAGAAAAACAAGCCCTAGTCTTTTTCTGGCAAACGGATAAAATGGGCGCAACCTTTATCGTCAGGATCCCGTGTGTCTGTTTTCCTTCCATTGGGAAGAGATGAAACGTTTGACCCTGAGCCTCAATTGTCTTCTGACGTCCCCACCTTCTAGAATCCCCCAAAACACAGGGTTTGCCAAATCCAGGTGGCAGATACTTGCACTCAGTAGCTCACTCAGCTGCCAACACCGTCTAGTTCCTGCACTTTGTGATTCAAACCCGCTCTGACCCTTCCCTCTAACATGTCGAGGGAAGACCTTTACGTGGAGTTTCCTAGTGGGCTTCTCAACTTTTGATCCTTAGCTCTGTGGTTTTCCTTCAAGGTCACAGTGTGACGATTCCCTGCCACACGACCCCTTCCTCCTTCCAACCTGCCTTTGAGATTCATATATAGCCTTTAACACTATGCAACTTTGTACTTTGCGTAGCGGGGGAAAGAAACTATTATCTGACACACTGGTGCTATTAATTATTTCAAATTTATATTTTTGTGTGAATGTGTTTTTTTTTGTTTATCATGATTATAGAGTAAGGAATTTATGTAAATATACGTGCCCCTCTTTCTAGAATGGCACTGTCTGTTCACGTCACTTCTCTTCCCTGGCACAATGTGTCTGGTTACCTCCCCACTTCCGTCTGCAGTTCTTCGGATTGCGCCTGTTCCCCGCTGCTGTGCCCCTTCCCCAACATTAACATCAGCCTGTGTCTGAAGGAACCTAGACCCCTGTTCCGCTGCAGTCCCGGTGACCCTAATGGCAGCATGGCGTTGTGCTTCATGCCTGTTCCGGAGCAGGAGCACCGGGCTGCCCGGGCATGGTGGGCTGAGGTCATTGTGCAGAAGGGTATCTCCAACATCAGGGTGGCTCTAGCTAGGCATGGGCTAGAAAGGCCCTTTCTGTGACGGTTTGGGCCAGATGGATCGATTTTGTGAGAGACTGCATGACTACAGAGAGCACGTAGCATCAGCGATAGTGCTGCAGATGGAGAGGGAGAGCCGTGTAGCTCAGTTCTGCCCCTTCCCAGCTCCCCTTGCGCCAGAGCTGACTTCATATGTTTTCACCTGTCACACCCCTGAGCTTCCACTTGTTTCTCTCCGTCTCTTCCGCTAGCCCAGGAGGCATGGCTCTTTCTTGCCAAGTGTCACATCAGTGTTTCCTAGCTAGTTCCTCTTGTCAAGTGGCCGTTTCCTAACACGTTGTGGTCAAGGTCACAGGAAAAGGACTGAAGAGAGACTGCTAGGGTAGTTTTCCATCTAGCCTATGGGTCAGGTTCACTCTAGTGAGTCTTAGGCCACGGTAAAATTTTTAGAATTTGTTGGCTTTTGGGTTTTGGTTTTTTTTTTTTTTGGCTTTTCTCCTCCGTCTGTGTGGTGTATTTTTAAACAGAATTTTATTTTTAAATAAAAGTTCTTTATAAGATGATACCTTGATTACACTCCTGCAATATAACCATTGTTTTCCTGTACGGTTCCAGTTCTCTGTATTTTACGTTAATGCAGTTGACGGGGTGGCTGCTACGGACTGCTGGGGGTCACGGGGGCACGTGCAGCCGCTCCCTGGGATTGTGTTTTAATTCTAACTGTGGCCCTTTGACATGTGCCTTCACTTCAGCTGTTTGCCTTCCTTTCTGCAGCCTTGCTCTCCAGGGTGGTGAATAAAATGCAACACTTGGCATTTTTTATGTTTAAAAAAACCAGTATTTTATTTATAATAAAATCTGAATATTTGTAACCCTTCATATTTGGTGTGCTTTGAGTACTGGGGGCAGAAGATGTTTTAAAAGGTCTGATGAAAGTAAACTATTCGTTTTCTTTAGGTTACCTTTTCTCCAGAGCACAATTCTGTGTGTGTGTGTGTGAAATTTTTTTCCTTGACCCTCCTCAGATTGGGGTGCTTTGGTATAGCCCAGAGGTTGGCAAATATTTACTGGAGATTTTGCCGGTGGTACAGTATCTGTTACAATACCCTATTGCAAGAGAAAAATAGCTGTGGACAACCTGTGACCAAAAATTGTGTGGCTGTGTTCCAATGAGACTGTATACAAACACAGGCCATTGGTCTGCCGGCCACAGGTCACCACCTGGTGTAATCTCCAAGTTTGATCAGTGACTACTGAGGACTATTTTTAAATCATTTGGGCTTCCTAAATTAACAACCTAGTATAAAAAGTTGTTTCACCTTTTAAATTCACACATCTTTAGCTAAAGGTGGTTTCTTCAGATGATGAGAAACACTCAAACATGTAAAGGAATAAAAAGAGAAGGTAAGGATGTGCTGGACTCACAGGCCAGAAGTAGCGCATGACACCACCCCATCTGGAGGGCTGGGGCAGAAGGAGGCACCCGAGCCCAGGTGAGCGGTGTTGGAACCACAGAGACAGCAGGTGGGCTTCACTTCGCTCTTCTGTTTATAGCCCTGTGTCCCTGTGGATGACATGCCACTTTCCCATCGTATAAATCCTGTGACTGTGTAATCTAAAGAAAAACCTGAACTCTTCCATTCGACTTCCTCCGAGAGAGCTTTAGAGGGCACTAGTTACTTGTGTCTTACACGTCCGTTTGTAGGATCCGACCCAGACACAAACACATCCTTTCTAGTCACCTTGTCAGAGTGGTGGGTGGCATTTTAAAAACTTGCTCCTACTCCTTTGGTTTCAGGGTCAGCGATATCCCAAAAGTTGGTACCAGCTTAAGGTGACTCAAAAGAGCCCCCAAGGCTTACTCCTGAAATAAGCATTGTAGCCCCAAATGAATCTGAATTCACCAACTCCACCCCATTAAGCTCAAAGTGGAATGCCTGGAGAAGGGCCCTGGAGACAAGGAGAGTCATGAGGTAGAAAAGCAGGTGGCACCTGTCTTTGTAAGGCGAGGAAAGACCCAGCCCTGGGCAACATCAAGTCTCCAGGCCCATAGCTGATGGAAACAAATGACACAGTTGTACATGGTAGATAATGCCCATTCACACACTACGCAGGTTTAAATGAAATGAATATCAATAGTTGGGGTGAAAAATAAAGAACTTTCTAGTTAGTACTCTGTCCTCGAGGCTCCACTGGTTCAGCAATCCTCCGCTAGAGCGCCTTATGTTTGCACTGGGTCTCCTAGAAGGGTTCCACCCACTCTGCATGAATGAATAAAATTCTAAGTAGAAATCAAATGCGTGCTTCAGAAAGGGGAACATTCAATATTTAGCAGAGGTCCAAAGAAAAGCTTAAAAGTCCCTGACTTGCAGTTCAAATGCAAGAGAATCCAACGTTTCAAGTGCTGTCATAAAACCTCCCTGTCTTTGTTTTAACTGTTCTTTCTGCCTAGAATGTCCTTCCCCTTCCCCATTACCAGAAAGTCACCGCTCTGTTGAAACTAGCCAGCCCTTCCTTGTGCCCACTGCCCCTCCCAGCCTTGTACTGGCTTCCAGCATGGTCCTTGGACCCGTGTTTATTGATCAGGTGTCTCACCCATGTCTACCTCCCTCCTGCTCCGAGGGGCGCAGGTGCACAGCCACATCCCCAGGGCTGAGGAGGCCTCATAGTGTCAGGTTGTCTTCATGAAGTGAAGGGGACCAAGCTTCCTCATCTGCCTTTTCTCTGATTCCTGTATGTGTTCCCTGCTGTGAGCAGAGACTTGGGGGGTGGGGGAGAGGGCTTAAAGATACTTGCTGGTGTCCAACACACCCCCCTAAGCAGGGATTTGCAGGAAGAGAAGCGCGACCACTGTCGCTCACCACGTGGCACTGCACACAGCACGCACCACCGTGCAGTCTATGACCTGGTCTGCCAGGCCCCTTCCTCCACCTTCTTGCGTCTCCAGAGCCGCGCTGAGTCCACGCGCATGTGTCTGCCACTCTCACCCACAGCCCCTTCTGTGGGGATCCCTGGCTTCTGGCCCAAGTTACAAAGTAATTCCCCTTCTCTTTCTCTAGCTCCTCAGAAAGCCTTGTAATGGAGGCCACAGTGGCATGGCTGGTGACTAATTCATGAGAGTTTGCGTTTATTTCCGGGAAAAGTTGAGCATCACACTGCGGTCAACAGTGTAACCCTCTATTACAGCGTTGTTCCCACCGTAGTGGCCCAGTCAATCTAAGTGGTTTCCTGTGAAATGTGCCTACTCACACCTTTAAGGACCACCCTTCCACCTTCCCACAGTCCCTTTTTACCCTGGCTAGTAACAAAAAAGTCTACGGGAGCCTCAGACTGATGCTTTTGGTCTGCTCTGACACTGAGGTCCTTTGTCACTGCAGTAACTAACCACGATCATCAAATTTTGAGCCACAGCAATTAAGGGTTAAGAATTTCTAGTGCAATTTCTTTCTGAATATTCAGTGCCTGCCTTCTAGGATGTACAATCCTGATTTTCCTTGCTCTCCTCTGTTACTTGATCCCCAGCATTTCTTCCGTGGATGCTTCTTTTCTCCTGAGCATGATTTCTAAGTTGAGGTTCGTGCGATGTAAACACAAGCCAGCCTCAGCAGAGCTGTCTGGGGTGGATTACACGCTCCAGGGTTGCTGAGCCAGCGTCCGAGATAAAGGCTCGAGACAGACAGCTGTGATTTCCATGATGACATGTTTAGCCTGGTCAGGGAAGTTTGTGTTAGAACCTGCTGATGTCTCTTGGCTCAGACAGTCTGCCCTCCATGCTGTCTCCGTCGGGCTGACATAGAGGCTCAGAACTGGCCAGAGACGTGAGGTTCACCATGTAGATTGCAGATGGGCTGCCCTCTTTAATTAAGTTTCTGAGGACTTTGGAAGCATTGGCGCTTTCAAGACAGCTTGCTTGCATTGTATGCAGGGTTTCGCCTTTGTAATTATTTTCCTCCTTTGGCCCCTCATTGGAATAGGGTCTCCGTTTGCTCCGTGAGGAACTTCAAACATGGTCTTCTGCTCCATCATCCTAATCACTATTTTAGCCTGTTGCCCTATTCTGTCTCGTGATTTTGTTCTATTTTCCCTCCAAGAACCTCTACTATGCACATATATTTTATTATAAGTTTCCTCAAATCCCTCTCTTTTTTTTTTTTGGAGGGATCAAGAGAGAATTGAAATACAAGGGTGGGGCAAAAGTAGGTTTACAGTTGTAAGTACATGAAACACACTTTATTCTTGTATTCATATTTATTAATTATTATATTATTTATTTGTATTACAACAGTAACCCTACTTTTGCCCACCCCTGTATATTAGTAACTTGCCCAATATTAGGGGAACGGTTAGTGGCAGCATTACTTCGGCCTAGCCTGGGCCATGCACACCACCCAGCTCACACCCCTCTCCTGCTGCTCTTGGCGTGTTCCTTCCTTTCCCTTCCCCCTTGTTACGTTCAGGGATAAGGAGTATAAAGCTGGCACACCCATCTCTACCTTCCCCTAGCTTCCTCTAATGTTAACATGTGATCAAACCATGGTACATTGATCAAACCTAAGAAATTAATATTGCTAGAATTCTCTTAACTACAGTCTTTTGCCTGCTTTTAAACACCTTCTCTTCCAAGACCCTCTTTTTAAAAGTAATCCTGAATTTTAAAACAGAAACAGAATACTCAACATTAATGCCCAAGCTACGGGGCAATAGGAGGGTGGAGTCTGAAATCATTGATTTCACTCTCATAATACACATAAGACTCGTCAATGTATAATGTATTCATAGTACATTGCAAATAATGTCATTAAACAAGTTGCTAAAAGGTTCTTAAAGCCTCAAAAGAGATTTTTAGAGATCCATCAAAATGAACATGCCATTCCTAATAATATGTGACAAACTTAAGTATTCATTAGAAGTGGGAGATGTACTCACAACGAAGATGACGTTAACATTTCTTATTACTAGGTATTTTCACAGTTACAGACAAATTGCAGGAATAGTATGAAACAGGCTTTGATATTGTTTACCCAGATTCCCTCAATGTTAAGATTTTACTACATTTGCTGTTCTGCTGCTCTCATTCTTGCCCTCTGTGGAGAGAAGGAGGAAGGGGGAGAGAGAGAGAGAGAGAGAGAGAGAGAGAGAGAGAGAGAGAGAGAGACTGTCTTAAATTGCAGGCCTGCTGCCCCTTTACCCATAAATACTTCATTGTTTATTTCCTAAAGACAGGGAACTTTCTTAGAGGACGGCAGTGCAGTCTTCCACATCAGGGAGTTACCATTGCTACACCGCTGTTATCTTACCTACAGCTCTTATTCAGGTTGTACCATTCGTGGTAGGCCGAACCATGGGCCCCCAAAGATATCCACATGCTGATCCCCACAGCCTGCGAGTGGGTGAGATTATACAGCAGAGAAGAATTTCAAGTGATCTTAAAATAGATTATTTTGGCTGCCTTGTGGGCCAATATAATCATAAGGATTCTTATCACTGGAAGAGCGAGGCAGGAAAGGAAGTAGAAGTGATGTAAGAAGGGGGCGGGGCCAAGGAACACGCTTGGGGCGGCATCCAGGAGATGGAAAAGGCATGAGTGGGTTCTCCCCTAGAGCCTCCAGCAGGGAACAAACCCTGCCAACCCCTTGATTCTAGCCCTGGGAGACCCCAATCAGGCTTCCCACCCAAAGAGAATATAAGATCATAAAGCTGTGTTATTTTAAGCCACTAAATTTAGGGTAATTTGTTACACAGCCATAGACAACTAACACACCATTTATTTCAATAATGTCCTCTATAGAAAAAGAAAATCTGAACTTGTGTGTTGTGTTCGGTTGTCACATCTTTTTCCTTTAATCTGGAGCCGTTCCTGAGTCTTTGTATTTTATGTCAACATTTTTGAAAACTATCAACAGTTATTTTGTAGCATATACTTTGATTTGGTTCATCTAATATGTTCTCTTGATTGGATTCAGGTTATGTGCTTTTGGCAAGGAAATCATAGAAGGGACGTGGAATTTTTTTTCAATACATTAACTCAGGAGGCATGTAATTCATTCCTGGCAAATGTTAACTCTGACATTTGATTGGGATGCTGCCTTCCAGCTTTCTCCGTTGTAAAGTTACTGTGATCCTTTGTAATTAACAAGCATCTTATGGGGAGATAGTTTGAGACCATATACATATTCTGTTACTCCTTACACTTCTGCCCACTGGTTTCAGTGTTCGTTGATGATGGCTGCCATTTCCTAATTCCTTCCTTCTTCCTAAATTGAATAACCGGCGTTCCACTGTGAGGTAGAGCCTTTCCTTCTCCCCCCGTTCATATATACATTTATATCATTTATATCATTTTAAAGTCATGGCTTCCTTTTTAATTGAATGAATTGCAATATGTTCTTGAGATTTATTTTAATCCTTTTTTACTTCTTTTTAAAATTTTAATTGCATTGATTGGGGTGACGTTAGTTAATAAAATTGTATGTTTCAAGTGTACAATTCTATAATACGTCATCTGTATATTGTACTGTCTGTATTCACCACCAAAAGCCAAGCCTCCTCCCATCACCATTTGTTTCCCCTTTACCCTCCTCTACCTCCCCGAACCCCTTTTTCCCTCTGGTAATCACCTCACTGTTGTCTGTGTCCACGATTTTTTTTTTTTCCCTTAATTCCTTCCCCTTTTTCACCCAACCCCTCCCCTCAGACAGCATCTGTCTGTCTATCTTGATTCTCCCGTGTCCCTTATCTGGCCAGTGAGAAAACCTCAAATACCCTAAAGCTGACCCCTGTGGCCTTTGGACACGTCCCGTCTGTGTGAGCACTGCCTTACTTTGGGCACACCAAGACATTTCAGATGTATCTTCTACTTTCACTGCTTTAGTCCTGAAACGAGCCACTTCTCCAAGGAGAAACATTAGGTCTTATTAAGGCCCAAAATGTCAATAACCAAAAGCAACAATAAAATCAGACTGTCAAATGTGTGCAAAAACTCTCAAAATGCCTTTTAAACCAGTTGTTTGTCAGGCTGCTTGGCTCTCGGCTCTGTGGCCTGTTCTCTGCTGTAGGCGACTCCTGCCTTTTAGTGCAGCCTGGACTAAGGTTCCCGGGGCCCCCACTGCGCGTGCCCCCGGCCTGGTTAGTGCTGGTACTGCGGGTCTTGCAGTGCAGCAAAGGCAGTTATTCTTGCTTTGAGAAATTTATTTAAATGGAGAGGCAAAGACCAAAACATAAAAATAGTACAAACAAAAATGGAAGAACACATATCTCTATAAAATAAGAATATTGGTAAACAGATGCCTGGGGATATTATATGTATATTTTATGTTTGTAGGTTATACAAAACATATAATGTCAAACATATAATCTATAATAATACTTTATATTTTACATATATTTTTATATTTCTAAAAATATCAATATAATATGTGTTTATATGCATTTGTTTACATATATAATGAATGAATGCTCAGGACTGTTCATTTGGGGAAGTCTTTGGAGAACAAATCAGACTTGTATGACAGGACATATTTTCAGCTGTGTTGGAGAGAACATGACGTGGAAATGGGCTTGGGGACGTTGACCCAGACAGGTATGAAAACGCATGGACAGAGACTTCCGTGATGCGCAGCTGAGTAGTTGAGTTTTCCTCCCGCCCATCGCTTCCTGCATATCGAAGGTGTTCTGGAAACCCGGCGCTGTAGTCCCTCCTCCCACGGAGAGCTCCTGCACTCTCTGTGCTCATTTTCCAGCTTCCAGCTTTTGATTGATGATGCTCAGCTACTCTTGCAGGTGTGATGTTGTCATCTCACAAGACCTATGCCGACATGGCAAGCTATTTGGTTATTTCACACTCTCACTGCTTCGTGGAGGCTCGAGGGGAGTGCCTGGTCATTTATCCTGGCCCAAACCAGAAAGATCATGCTGAGATCAAATAGGGGGGTTACCAAACCACTGATAGGCTATTGGTGTCTCCTTAGATTCTGAGAAGGGCTGGCAAAAACTACTGTGGGCTTTATTGTGCCCTTGCATGGAGCTTTATGAGAGCTGAATATGCAGTAAAGTGAAGTTTATGTTCACCTAGGATTGTGGACTCAGAATATCTCCTAGAGCAGTGGTTCTCCAAGTCAAGCCCCGGGACCAGCAACACCTGCCTTGCCCAGCACCTTCTTAGACATGTATATTCTCAGCCCCGCCCCAGAACCACGGAATCAGAAATGCAGGGCCTGGGGGCTGTAATCTCTATGTTAACAAGCCACCTCCAGGGAATTCTGGTGCTGTCTTGAGCATCAGAGAGTGTGATGTCGTAGTCCTTAACGATTTTCCCCTTGTGTTAGTCTTCATTGCTGGGGTATCCTCTGTGTCTGCATGTTGGACTTAACCAAGCAGCATCTGTACTTTTCTCCACACTTGCTAGGAAACAGGTTGTAACTTCTTCGAATTGGGAAGGAAGGAGATCAGAGAGTGCCTGTGCTAATTATAGCATTAGATGCAATCAATAATAATTCTTCTCTGTGCTTCTTAACACTGCAAAGAAACTCTAAGTATTTTATAAACATCAAATTGGTTCCGTAATGAAGACATTCCTCCAAGGAGTACAAAAGCCTTCACAAAAAGTAGGTGGAGACTGACACATCTATTTTTAAGATCTTTTTAATGTTAGTATTTTCATTGCCAATTGATTCTCCACTCTCCACAAGATCTTTTAAATAATCATTTCTATCCACTAGCTATGAACAGCCCAAAAGATCATGAGATAGACTAGCCTTTCTATGAGTCATCATCCTATGTACTGCTATGAATCTGGTGAGCTAGTCCTGAATGGTTCCTCAAGCATAAAATGAAAGAGAGCCAAGTCATTTAATGTGGGCAATGCATTTGAAATCAGGATAACCAACAAATACGCAAAAGACATCAAAAGAAGTTCAAAGGAAACCTCAGTCCCTATCAAGTGGCCACAATTCACGGACAAGTTAGTGACATGCCCTCAACTAAGACGGCTTTGCCTGTGTTCCCTGGAAATGGGGCCGGCACAGCCCTAGAGAGCTGTTCCCGTGAATGGGTAAGTATGTGAAACTACACAGAATTTAGTGTAGTCAGGTAAGCTAAGTTATGGTAGGGCCCAAAGCTTGTATGATTTGGGGCCTTCTTTTAAAACAATATATGGGATCACAAATGCAAAATGAGGTGCAGGGCTGGGGAGGGGCCCGTGAACTCCATCACCCCCACTCGGGAGATCCAGCAGCAGTGTCGATGCTGTATTTATTTTAAGCCAGAGAAGGCAGAGCACTTGCAGCCTTTGTGTCACTGTGTCATTGGGCGTGTGCGTGACTGTACTTCCTTTGTGCTGCAGACACCTCAGCGGCCGTCTGGCCAGGAGAACCTGTTTGCTGCGCTCACTGCATGACGAGGTGGGTGCGGCTCCCCAGGGAGTGCCTGGCCTGCAGAATGTGCCCAGAGGCTGCAGAATCAGACTTCTGCCTGAGGAAGAAAGGGCACCCCAAGGTGTGCATTCACAGGGGCCACAGGGTGTGGCTGGACTGGGCAGAGCCTTTGCTAGCTTCTCTGTTAATCTTTTTATCTCAGACAGGGAAGAGGCCAAAATGACTTCTTAAGGATCACTTCTTAATAGAGAACTCTATCCACTTCTGTCCTCAGGAAACTGCATACCAGAGACAGCCCAGTACTGGGACCAGTACTGGTTTGAGCTGCTCTTAGGCCCCCGGCATACTCTAAGCACACCCCATACTTCAACCATGAACTCTGGGCAGGAAGAGCCTAGACCCTGACCTTTCAGCCAGGATTTGATGATAGGTGTATTTTTATTAAAACAGAACAGCAACGATAACAGAAGTAAGGCTGTTCCAATGAGTTAAAGGATGTGAACTCTTAAGTTGACCCTTCTGAGTCTATTTTTCCAGAGCCCATCAGATGGTCCAGGATGATAATAGTGTCTTTTATTTGGGGATCTCATTTCACTGGGGACCCCAGAGTACCCTCGGGGTATTGGCTCTCTTCAGGTGAGCTGCGAAGAATATTCTAGTCAGAAAGGAGCTTTAGTGTAGAAGTGGCACACCTCGGTGAGATCCTTTGTATCACAGGAAAATGACTTCTGATTGTTAGTGATCTAGCAACAGCGCCAATGCGTGCCCGCTAGCAGGCTGAGGGGCTATTCTGTGACTTTCTGAAATACCCAGGAGAGACTTGCCAGCTGTGGGTGATTAACACCGATGTATCTAGGCCCATGTCGACGTTGGCACGAGGTAGACTTGAACTTTTGTTTGTGTGCTCATCATGACAGCAAGCAGTTTTCTAGCAAGTGTTTCTTACTGACCCTTGAGAAGAGAAAATCTGATGAGCTGCCATTTTACAACTATATACTGAGAAGCTCTGTGTGAAGCCCCGGCCTGCGCGGTGGGGACATAGCAGTGGACAGGACAGACAAAAGCCCTGCCCGGAGGCAATTTACCTTCCAGTGGAGGAGGCATAACAAACCAAAGGTGGATGAATCATGTAAGCTAATTACGCGGCATGCAATATATTCCAGATGCTGTTCTAAGAACTTAATATGAAGCCTACAGCCTGATGGGGTGGGTACTATTATTGTTATTCTCATTTTATCGATGGGGAAAATAAAGAACAGAGAGATTCTATCTTGACTCCCTCAAAACTGACACAGCCAGGCCTGGAACTCAGGCAGATGGACACCAGACCTACCTGTATCTCACCCCCGACATCACCAGACCTACCTGTATCTCACCCCCGACATCATAACCCCTCCAAGTAGCACACCAGCATCTAGCAGGGCAGAAAGTTCTATGGAGAGAAATAAAGCAGGGAAGGGGAAGATCATATCTGGGGAGTGGGGTGGAGCTTGCAATGTTTATACCAAATGGTCAAGAAAGCCCTCACTGGGGAAATGGCATTCAAGTAGAGACCTGAACCGCATGGAGAGCAAACTCCCACAATGCAAGCAGACATGTGGCTGGGGGGAGCAAAAAGGAGGACAGAGAGAGAAATAAGGAGTAGGGTCCTACATAGTGTCGGATCTTGAGGCTCTTACAAGGACTTTGGATTTTATGCGGAGTGAGGTGGAATGCTATCAGAAGCTTTTGTAATGAAGCATGATGCAATCTGAATTAAACTCCAATGGGAGAAGTCTGGCAGCTGTGTTAGGGCAGACTAAGGCAGGCCAAGGGCAAAAGCAGGGGGCTGAAGTGGGAAATCTATCACCATCTTCCATGCCAAAGATGAGGGGGGCTTAGATTAAGGCGATTACAGTGGGGCTGATGAGAAGTGATCTGATTCTGATGATGACCTGAAGGTAGAATGAGATGGCAAGATTCTCTGGGAGGGAAAGAAGTCAAGTGCTTGGACTGAAGGCCCAAAGCGTGAGAAGACTGAGGCAGAAGAGGCATAGGGGGCAGAATATGGGGAGCTCAGCTTTGTATTTATTACATTGGGGAAATTAATTACCCACCCACATGGAGATTCCAACTAGGCAGTTGAATATGATCTTAGGAGTTCAGGGGAGCTGTGCAAGCAGACTAAAGATATAAATCTAAAAGTCATCAGCAGATATGCTTAAAGCTATGAGACAAGCTGAGAAAACCATGGGGGTGAGTATAGACAGAAAGCAGATGAGGTCCAAGGCCTGAGTCTTGGGTGGCTTCCTTTATACCAAGAGTGCCCTTCTATGAGGTCAGAGAGATGAGTAGACCAAGAAGGGGTGCCTTGTGAGGTAGGAGAAAAAACACATGAGCATGCAATGTCCTGGAAACAAAAAAAAGGGTTTTACGGAGAAAGGAATGATCCATTACGTTTGATGATGCTGATAGATCCCAGAAGATGAGGCTGAGGACTGGGTTCCATAACAGGGCCATCCCTGAAGGCCTTGGAAGGGGCAGTTTCAATGATGTGGTGGAAATGAAGGTTAACGGCAGGGGTTGGTGGAGTTCCTTGAAATCTAACTGCAGCAATTCCAAGAGAGACTGAGAGGAAAGGAACCAAGGAGCACAGTACTGGCAACTCTCTCGTAGTTCATAAGGGAGACAAGGCTAAAAGGAAGCAGAAAAACAGGGCAGAAGCTCATGAGCAATGTGGGCGCAAGGGCTCGCCCTTGTTTTTTAAGATGGGAAAAACCGAGAAGAGAAAGAAAAGGCAGTGACGCCGGAGAGAGGATGAAGAATCCTTCTTCAGAGGGTGGGATGCTGTCCTTGACAAAGGGGAGGGGTGAGACCCCTGTGGACCTCACATGGGGCACTGTTAACCTGGAATGGCAAGACAGAAATGTGATCGCAGGAGCGAGTAGCTGAGTAGGGTGTGTTTTGCCCGATCATTCAGCTGGTTAAGCAGTCACATTTTTCTCTTGCAGTTCTGTGCCTGTTGAAGCCACCTTCATAAATTGTCCAAAGTTTCATTTCTCAAACAAAGCCCAGTGAGATCCTCGTTCGCAGGCAGCCCATAAGTCATGAATGACCCATCATGACTCACGGATGCCCCGGCTCTCTGCATTCTACACACAGATAGATGACTGGGACATTTGATGAGATTTCGTGATGGAAAGGGATGGGTTTGAATTCCAAATAATCATTAGCAAGCACAGGTATCAGGGTTGATGAAGTACACTTGAGTAATTTCTGTGAAGCCAACGGTTTATGATGGAACACTTGATCTGCCCTAACCAAATATCGGATTACTACATTTCCCTTCGTGGTTGCCATGCGCTTCCTGCAAATTGGCCTTTTAAATGTACCTCTCCAGGCAGAGTTTGTAAACCATTTACCTAGAAATTCTTAATCAGACTGGAATCCTTAATTTGACTGGATGTTTTTCAGGACTGGAGTTCATGGAAAAGAAAAATATCTCAAGAATATAAACTCATATCAATGACCTCACTGAAAAAAAAAAAAGACAAAGAACTATCCAAAATTTTGAAGTGAGGGTGGACAAAAATTCAGCTTATACTGTCTCCATTAACTATAAAGCTGAAGGGTAAAAATAATGATTAAGAACAAACAAGATCCCAAATATTCCAGAAAGATGACAGTAATCACACTTTAGACAATGTGGGGGACACTGAGAAGACCCCTAAGTTGTTAAGTGAAAGCATGAAAACTTCAGTTTGGAAAGTGAAGCACCACACTGTAGAAATAAATGGTTAGCAGGAGTTTATTTAGCCAGAAACCATATTCGACCCCAACAGCATCTGTCCGGAACTTTCTGTCTAATCTGGGATCCTCCGTTTGTTCTGTTTGTAGGAAGGGGGAGACTGAGGAGACTCTGAACTGGCCAGAGTCATCCCTTTAAGAAGTCTGCAGCGAGGACACACTGGAGGTGGTCAGAGGCTTTTTTCTGCCTGCTCATTGCAGTGGCCTGAGACACCAGATCAAAATGAAGGCCTATCCTCAGGGCTCGTGAACAGGAATAGACAGCAGGTCCCTGCTGGGGAACAGAGGCTTCTGTGCAGTGGGTGGGCTTCAAAGAAACATCTCAGAACCCCTGCGGCACGGGGTGACTGGGCTGTGCGCCACCTGAGGGGGAGTGAGAGGGACCCGCTGAGCACACGAAAGGTCTCTCTGTCTTGGGGGAAACTTTGAAGAAATGATCAAACACTCGCCTACTTCTGTTCACTGATGCTTTGCAAACAAATTTTGAATTGCTTCAAGAGAAAAAAATATCCTGATAAAATGAAGACAATAGTCACTAATGTCTGAGCCAACCAGACAAGATGTAGAAATCTGATAGGCTGAGCCAACAATCTTCTCAGCCCCCATCTTCTTTCAAATGAAGAACCCCAAATGCACACTTCTTAGCTTTACAAGAAATCTTCCAAAGGAAGCATCCAAGTGGATTTTCAGCTACCCAGCCAGTTATTCTAATTGTAATTATTCTAATTCTAAGACATGGGATGTATGCTCAAGTTGTATGGTGGGTGTGTGCGCGTGGGTGACATGATCTTTAAGAGCATGTCAATGCGAGAGCAATCTACAGGTCTGAGTTGCAGGAGAGACGGGAAGATGGCTTCCTTTCTGGGAGGGGCAGGATTTCCGGCTACAAAAGGAACCGAGTGGCCTGGACACCGAGAGCACATTTTCAGAACACGCTGAGGTAACCAGTTTAAACTTGCCAATGGCTTCTTCTCCACTTGGCTCACAGCTTTTCATTCATATTGGTTTGGACTATACCACTTGTTTTATTTTTAATTCCTTATTCATTTGCAGGCCTTTCCATATAAGGGTTAACAAGGAGCTGCTAAATCCATTGCTGGCATTTGTTAACCAGAAGATTAACTCATGGTTGAGAAATCCCGTTTTTGTTACATTCCCCCCCATGCCCAGCTTAAGAACGCTCCCGAGTCTTAATGCTTAATTACAGAAAGGGGTGTGTGTTGAGGACATCAATTTGGGGGACGTTGGCTACAGATAATTTTTCAGTGGGGGTTAGTAAAAATTAAATAATTCCTTCAAGCAAAGATTAGACCAAAAAAAATTACTTGAGGAGAAAAGACACCTCTCCCCTACAGAAGAATTCTAAATAATTTACATAGCTACTCTGCTCTCAAGGAGGTAGAGGGCAGCTCACTACTCCTAAATTGTGGGCCATGTATAGTGACTTTCTCCCGAAGAGTCAGATCTGGAAAGAGGGGGGAAAGAGTAACTTCACAGTGGAGAAACCTGGAACAAACCCAACCTCAGCTAGGTGGTCAAGGTCAACATGAACAGCGATAACGTTTGTTGATAATCACGTTCCTTTCACATGATGAAATGAATTGAAGATGGCACTTACCTCCGCGGTCTTCCGCCCCAAACCCTTCAACCCCAACCTAATGATGAGAAAAATATCAGACTAAGCCCACCTGAGGGACATTCCACAAAACAGTGACCAGCACTCCTCAGAACTGTCGAGGTCATCAGAAACATGAACAGTCTGAGAAAGTGTCAGTCAGGAAGAGCCTAAGGAACCATGACAAATAAATAGTGTGATAGCCTGGATGCGATCTTGGGACAGGAAAGGGGTATTAGATAAAAAAAACTAAGGAAGTCTGAATAAAATGTGAATGATAGTTAGAATAATGTGTCGATACTGGTTCATTAATTTAACAAGTATATCGTTCTAATGGAAAGGGGAAAGTGGATGTGGGTATGTTGGAATTCTTTGTACTATCAACTCAGTTTTTCTCTAAATCTATAGTTTTTCTAAAAACCAAAATCTATTTTTTTTTAAATTTACTTGAGCCCTGGCCTGTGTGCCTTGGCTGGAGCATCATCCAGTAACTGGAAGGTTGTGGGCTCGATTCCTGGTCTGGGCACATGCCTGGGGTACAGGTTCGATCCCTGGTCCAGCACTTATAGGAGGCCACCAATCGATGTTTCTCTCCCTCCCTTCCTTCCTCCCTTTCTCTCTCTCTAAAAGCAATGAATAAAGGTCCTCGGGTGAGGATAAAAAAATTTAAAAATGAATAAAATTTATTTGACTGGAAAGTAACCTCGACTGCTGTCAGTCAGTCTGATGCCAAAAGCCTCATGATGAACTGGGCAGCTCTGGGTGGTCAGAACCCTGTGCACATGGGCCACGCAGGCAGGCAATTCTGTGAAGAGAAGTATGTTCCAGATCTCCCTGCTCTCCTATTCTGGACCCTTTCCCCACCCCAAGAAAATAAGAGCCCAGGCTTACATAGGATACTATGATAGGTTTTCAACCCATGTATTGCCTTTCACCTTCACAGCAGCCAACACTATGAGGTAGGTGAGTGTTATCAGGTCATTATTTTATCCTTGAAGGTAATCAGGCCGAGGGGGTTTCAGGAGCAGAGATCAGTCTGTCTGTCAAAATGGCGCTAGAATACAAACCGGGGCAGCCTGGGCCCACAGTCAATATTCTTTTAACCTCCATCATCTGTGTGCTTTCCTCCCATGTCCACTCCTCTTCCAGGCCTTTGGGAGCTCCTGTTTCTTCAGGAGGAATTATCCTTAGGATAGGAATGGCCAGAGTTCTTTGGGCCCATGGCCTCAGCTGGATCCTGTGTGGACTCTGCAGAGCAATAATGGCTGTGGGCCGGGTGCTTCGAGCAAGGCGGGAAAGCACCCCTCTCTGAAGTCCTGCCTGCATTCTAATCACGACGTTGGTTGGTCCGGATCCCACACTCAGATCCCAGCAGGCACTTGGAATGACGCTGAATCCCATCCTGTAGTCAATTCTAGCCCTAAACCTCAGTCGTACCCACCTGACGTCTTGGAAACAGCCCAACCTTGGAGCATTTTTAAGTGGTTTCTATAATGAGCATGAGCAAACCCACAGGTGTGCCTAAATGAGGATTTGTGAGGTAGAGCAGTTTCCCAACCCTGTACTTCAGAAAGGTGGCTCCCTTTTATTTACAAAATAAGGTGCAATTGCACATACCAGCCCAAATGGAGAGAAGCAGGTTCTCTTTCATGTTTGCAAAAGATGTACGTGAGGCACTGAGAAAGCAAGTGGAAACAACCACTTCTCCAGCTCTGCCTGCCCTTTTCTGGAAACGGTCAGGAAGCCCACGGCTTGCTAAAGACGCTTAGGAAGGCTAGTCAAAGAAGAAACCCATTCAGTAACTTCGTCAGTACAGGGGGCTACAGAGTAAACTGTTCCATCACGACTTCCTGCTGGAAAAGTCGAAGCTCATTGAGCTCACTTGGAGAGAACACTGCACCTCTGGAACACGCTGCAGCATGTTTTAAATGTGCCCTGGGGTGTGGGATGGTGACAAGTTTTCTTTCTTTTTCCCTCTTTGGTTATCTGTGTTTTCTAACGTTTCTACAGTGGACAAGGCCAGCACCTGTCATAATAGTCATAAACAAGAAAAGCTACGGAAAAAGAAAGACCAGAGGGCTGTTTGGGCAGGAAACGGCTTACCTAGAAAAGCATGATGTAAACGTGGGCAGGAGTGGTTCTTCCTGTGACTGACCAGGAGGGCAAGGCCCTGGTTTGCGGGAGATTTCTTCTGTGATGGCAGCAGATCTCTGGGGAATTCCAAGTAACCCTCCCGGTGGGCTGGAGGTCTGGAAGAAAGTTTGAGCAGCCTGGTTCCATGAAATTGACAATGAACTTGAAGACAGTTCAGAAAAAAACCAACCAAAGAACCGAAGAACCGCACAGCCAAGGTTGGAACACAGATCAATGTCAGAAACTGCTATCAATGAATCTGGAAGAGAGAAGTCAACGGACTTCAAAAATTAGGGCTTTCATTCCGAGGCTGGTGTGTTCGTCTGTTTTCTGTGCTACTCAGAAAAAAAAAAAAAAAAACAAGAGAAAAAAACCCACCTAGGTTGGCATGTGGGGGACTTCCATGGGTCCCGCTGAGTTCAACTTCTGTCATCGTGTCGTGCACCGTGATTAGGGGACTGAACTCAGCTCCAATGTGGGCCCGCGTTGACCCAAACCAGGGGTTGGTGAACCTTTTCTGTAAATGTCCAGATAGTAACAGTTTGAGGATTTCTGAGCCCTATGGTCTCTGTTAGCAACTACTGAACCCTGCCTTGCCGTGCAGAGGCAGCCGTGGGTAGTGGGTGGAGTGTGATCGTGTTCTACAAAGACTTGACCGTGGCAGCAGGTGGGCAGGGTTAGGCCCACAGCCTTGTTTGCTGACCTCTGGCCTAAGCCAATCACAGTTCTCCCCAAACTCTTACCAGGGATTATGGTATTTAGGCATAAGCCAATCAACATAAAGCGTTTTCCTGGTATAGTTACTGGTTCAGAGACAGGCACATGACCTAAATTGGCCCCATAAAGAGGGAAGACTTTTGTTTGAAGTTGGGGGGAGAGGGTTTGATCTCTTCCTGCCTACGTGAATAAGGAAGCATATAACCCTAATTGTATTTAACTGGCCACCAGTCTATAGTTATGAGAGCAACCAGCCTTCACATGAAGTGTTCTCTGAATGATGGAAGAGATAAAACTTGCATCCTTGATGGTATCATTGGACCACAGGATGATATAACCCTATGTCCCACCCAACCTCTGGATTTTCCATAGTGTGAGCCTATTGGTTTGCTTATTGTAGAAACCACTTTGAGCTGGGACTTCTACTACTTGCAGCTAAATACATCCTAGCTGATAGAAAGCTTAAAAAGAAGTTTATGACTCTCAAAACTTGCAAAGCCTAAAAAGAGTTGACATCTGTTTCTATAAAGGCTCCTTTCCACCATTAAAAAAATATGAATAAAACTACAATAGCTTTATAAAATTACCTAGATGGGTGAGTATGGGCCTTCCAGGGGTCAGCAAAGATTTGATTCAGTGACCTTTAATTTATGAAGTGTCGGGGTTGGGGATACTTTCTCTGAGATGAGACTGAGAATATGGACACCAAGAGAGGCGGAGGATACGGACTTCCTCTCTCTCTTCCATTAACACCGTCGGTGTTCACTTAAGGTCTCTTCCCTTTGTCGTCTCCAAGCTCTGTATGTAAGAAAGTCCTTTTCAAAAGCACATCTAATACCGAAAGGATGAAAATGACATTAAACCTTAGGTCTTAATAAAAGAGCTTATGAAGAAAATAATAAACCACTTATAAAATGTTAAAAAAAAACCTATTTTCATATGCAACATCTCATGTTGAAGTTTAATGTTTCTTATACCATTCTTATAGTTACATGTCATTTTTTTAGATCTGTTTTAGTCTCTCTTAGTTGTAGGAATTTATAGCTTTGGTGATATATTCAATTATTTTAATAAAATAAGAGAATTGGAGTTCTAGAATTGTTGTTGTTCCAATCAGGCCAAATCTCACCGTTCTGTATCTCAGTTTAAATAGTGATGTGACGGAAATGATACCTTACCTAAAATTCCCCTTAAGGATGTGGGGAACAGGACTGTGAGTTGTGCACATCCAAATGGGAGAATCTTTCACAGTCTAGTCTCTGTGTCAAGACTTTCACAGGAAACTTGGAAACATTCTGAAAAGAGCAGCCAGAATCATCACCAGGGCAGGCTGCTAGATGAGTCTAAAAATGGGATTTTTCAGCCAGAAACACAAAGGGCCATATAGATAAAGCTTGCAAAGTCATACAGTATTGGAAAATGGTGAAATACGCTCTTGTCCAGCAAATCCTAAAGTACTAGCACCAAGGACAATTCAGAGGCCATTGTAATATCATAAAGTTTATTTTTAAAGCAGATCAAAAGTTCCTAGAAAATATAGGTATTTTTAAAAGACAGCTGCTTAAATTTACAGACACTAATGCCATCATATGCTAAGAAGCAAATCTTAGGATGTTTTGAGCTGTTATCCTAAACACTTAAGGTTAGTGGCCTGGACACGACCCACCCCCAAGACATCCGTGGGTGCTCCTGTGACGACAGCCGCGTTCCGTGTAAGGGCACGTCAGCCCCAGTGAGCCCGGTTTCATGTGTTGTCGCCCTTCTGTCTGTCTTTGATCCGGACAGAAGCATTGGTGTTGTGGCTGAGTGGACAGACAAGATCTGGTTCTGAAAGGAAGCTCATTAAGTTCAATTTTATGAATATACATTTGTTTATAAAGTTAATAATTCTTCAGAAACTTTCAACAGGAAAGATGAGACTGCTGATAGTATCGGTACAGTTTCCGCTAAGATGGCTTTTCCGTCAGGCCCTGGAGGGTCAGTACGTTTGGAATGGCTCCCCACCCTGCTGTTGTTTAATTCCCTCCCAAAGTTTCATGTGTGTATGTGCACTGCCCTATAATACTTTAAAGTTTTTTTTTAATTTTTCAATTACAGTTGACATAACAATATTATATTAGTTTTGGGCGGACAACCCAATGATGAGACATTTATGTACCTTATGAAATGATCACCCCAGTAAGCCTAGTACCTGTCTAAACACCACACATAGTTATTACGGTGTTATTGACTATCTTCCTTACGTTGTACTTGATATCCCCCATGATGCTGTTGCCCTCTTCTTGGAAAATATTGAATATAAGATGAAAACCTAAAGAGAAAACCAGCCAGATAAAAGCCCATAACTTTTACTCAGAAGGACATTTTTCTTCTGTGTGTGTGTGTGTGTGTGTGTGTGTGTGTGTGTGTGTGTAATCTTTAGCACGGGTATAGTTCATTTTAAGTATAACCTGAAGCGTATAAAATATATTCGGTTCCATGTAAACAATTCTTCTGAAAAACCAAGTAGCCATACTCTGCTTTTGCTGAGATTTTCTAAGTTACTTCCAAGGGCCGTATTAAAAGAGGGCCTTGAGGTGAGAAAACAGCAAAAGCATCAGTAGCTTTTGATAAAGCAACGGCGACGGAATCTTGCTCTGCTGTGTATTGGTCCAATAAAGAGCCGAGCATTGAAACAATTGTCCAAATGATTCAGGCCTAAAATACAGTCACCCAAAGCAGCAGACAGGTGAGAGCAACGTGTCATTTGGCCTAAGTTGTCTGAATCACTTCGTTCATTCTACTAAATCCAAGCAGACTATGAGAAATACTTCGGTTGGCGAGGACTGCCTTGATCTTTCCTGTGATTCTCAATAGCTCTTTCCATAATCGCGGCGGTCTAAGCGCCTTTTAACCGAGGTCTAATCCAATCTGCAGGCTTCCTGAGAAAGAACCACCCAGGAATGTTTGGGGATTTTCTGTGTAACCGGCCCTGGGAAAAGCTGAAACCGGGGAGGTGGCTACTAGATTCTGGAGCTCTTTCGGGCCTCTCAGACTCCTTGCTCTACGCCAAAAGTAATTTCCAGTTATCCCAAGGAGCTCAAGAATTAAATTACTCAGTAAAGTGTCCTTACCTGGATTAAGAAGTCAGACCAAGAGAAAACCACGGAGACCCGATTGGGTGGCGTAAAAGGAAGTTGCATAAGCATCTGAAGTCACTGGACGCTGAAGAATTTAAAAAAGGTAATGTGAAAAGAAAACATATCCCTAACAACCAAACTTTCATTGCAGGAGAGAAGTCACTGCAGAACGTAGTATGTGAAGACTTGGAATTTCATAATTTATTTGAAGATCCGAGTCATGTTGGTTTGTTTGTTTGTTTGTTTGATGGGAGAAGGCTGTGTTTATCCAGTGCGAGGTTTAATTCTTTTATATAGTAGAGTTCAGTAATAACTCTATATAGAGGTGTTGGCATGGATTTGTGAGGAAGCCTGAGTAACCTCAAAATGAGTTTAAGAACAGCACCTGCTGCTTCCCAGGGTGGTGGTGAAGAACAAACTCCCAAACCCCATGCGTTTTCCCCGCACTGAGCTGGGCACATCCAGAACATTCCATACAGTTTCACGGTCAGCACTGCAGTTGTCAAAATTATTGCTAGATGTTTAAAATGCATTCAACGTTTCTTATCTCAAGGCGGAGGACTAGACTCTAAATGCTGTAGAATCTTTCAGATTTCATACGTGAATTGTGAAAGGTGGAAAGTTCCAGATTGAAATGAAGAAGCATGTTTAGAAACGCTGTTGCCCGGACTCCTTTCTGGCTTCTGAGCGGCAGGGCTGGGGAGCTCTGATCCAAGGGTCCACCTTGTGCAGCCCTGACCCCCACCAATGAAGCCCAGGGAAGAATCTTTGGGGTGGTGGGTTCCTTCAAACCTGGTGGCCTCTCGTTTGAATCTGAATATCTCTGGTCCAAGCATTAGAGTGGCTGAGGAACCACGGGCAGTGTTTAATCCACCACTGGACATTTCACACAGGGGTGGGTGACAGGATTCCAGTCTCAAGGAACATGACAGCCAGCACATCCGTAACCCTACTGAAGTTCCTGCTCTCGGAATCTTTCGCTCTCTTGTTGTTTTCCTGTTTTGTCTTTTTCCTGAGCATGTGCCCTCTCCTCTCCATCATCTGCTGTATTGTGACTATTTCTGTCTGTAGTAACCACATCAAAGTGGATGCAAATGAAGTCTTTGTGCATAGCTGTGATTTCCCACTGAGTCCTGGCCCCGGTATACCCCCAACCCACCGCAGAAAAAGGGTTGTCTCCCCTTCAAAAGTCAAAGGCTTTGCTTGAGTTTGGGACCGGCCCCTACAAGCTCCCCGAGAACCAGCTGGGGGAACGCCACACACATTTCTGCAGAAAATGGAAGCTTGCCACTTGAGCTGGGTGCTCACTTCAGAGAACGCTGTTTCTGGAGTCTGGCCAACCTCAGAGAATTTGCCCAGCCGATCCAGGAAACGCTGCCTTTCCATTTATGGACATTTTCCTTTACAGTTAAGAACATGGGGAGTTGTTTTTTTTTCCCCCTCTGATTACTTTATTTTGCATTTAAGATTTTTATGCAAAGCCGACGTCATGAGCACTATCTGGGGAGGTTAAGGACAGGAATCAGGTCTGCTGCTGGCATGTGAACAGCCAGCCAGCGCTTCGCTTCTTATCACAAGTGAGTTTGAAAGTGGGTGACATGCCAGACATTCCTTCTGAAAGTAAACTCAGGTTGATGGAGCTCAAGGTGAAATCAACATGTCACTTGCAATTTTATTGGGGAGGTTGGGGCGCAGAGATGACCATTCTGTGAGGTGATTTACACAGCATCGTAAAAAGGAAAGTCCCAGGGTGGGTGGGGAGAGGGGGCGGGGAGGTGACTGAGCTGCAAATGAAACAATGGACAGAGGGGACTTCCAGGGCTTCAGTCTTCCTGCCCTGCCCAGTGGAAATGCCCCATCCGTCTCCCAGCACTGGGGAACTTCGGCATGGGACGTTGTCCCTCACTGACACCAGAGCTTACACTCTAGCTGAATGTGACACCTTGGAGAAAGATAAGAGGAGAATCCAATGCTGACTTCCTAGAACAATATTTAGACAGGTTTGAAATTCATGCCCCTCAGCAAACATTTTCAAAAAAGCAACTCTTAAGTTTTGTAAATTGCCAAAACAGACAGGTTTCCAGAAGGAGGGGTCCCCCCTGCAATTCTTGGGTGGTATTTCTGCCTGAAGGCCGGAGATGGCCTTTGTGCCCGAAGCTTCTGAGAGCTCATCAGAACCAGAGAAATTCAAGGTTGGACTCACCCTGTGCTGGGCTGTGCATCTCATAGCTTATGCAGGCACTGTTTCTGGTTCTGGGTTTGAGTCTGTGCATTTGAATTAATGTATCATCTTAATTATCAAAGTAGATTTTTTTGAGCTTTTCCTCTTTTTTATATTAATTTATCATGTCTAAATTAACATGCAACTTACACACAATCAAATTGACCTATTTTAAGTATACAATTTGATTATTTTTGACCACTGTTATACTTCATTCCCCGCCCCCCTTCCCCCAACTGATCCTCACGCCCCACTGCAGTCAGTCCCCTACCTCTGGTTACCACCGATCTGGCTTCTTTCCTTGTAGTTAGGTTCACCTCTTCCAGAATTTCATGCACGTGAAATCATACAGAATCTGTTTGTCTGTGGCTGGCTGCTTTCCCTTAGTACAACACTTTCAAAATCATCCATGTCCGGTGCGCATCAACAACTCACTCTTTTTTATCGGTGAGCATTGTCAAGTTGTGCTTTTTTCCACACTTTTATTGTGTGAAAATACACATAACATAAAATTTATCATCTTAACCTTTTCTACCTGTACATCAAGTGGATGTTTGTCTGTATTTGAGAAAAAGATTTATTTGGGTCATGTGGAAAAGCGAATCAATTTTTTTGTTGCCTTTTTGAAAAGCACGTGTTAATTGAAGTTAATCATAAGAATATATTGTACCCATCTGACCTTTACAGTTCCCCTGGGTAGAAGATCCCACCACGCCATATTTAAAATGAAGCTCTAAATGCACACATTTTAAGCCATTTCTCAGGCAAATCGGAATGTGAAAAAAATTTCCAGATACGTAGCAAAAATATTAACTAATTAACAACTTTCAGGTAAACGTTGGTAATTAGGACATAAACCTGGGTTAGATCAGCAGTTCCACAGATGTTTGGGAAAACTTCATCTGTCTCATATTATATTTGTTAGTAATTATAACAAGAAAAATCTGATGATGCTTAGTGATAATATTATTATAGTTTATTTACGTAGTGCTTGTTGTATGCCTGATGGTGCTCTGAGCACTAGATAGATCATTAACTCACCTAATTTTTCCAACAGCTTTTCCCGGTAAGTGTCCTATTACTTCCCCCATTTTACAGAGGGAGAGACTGAGGCTCAGAGGAAGCTAAGTAACCTGCCTTGATGAGAGGTAAAGCCAAGATTTGGCCCTGGGGTTCTACTCCAGAGCCTTGACTTTTTGACCATGAGAGTACTCTTAACCCCAGCAACGCCCTAGAGAAAAATTTCCAAATTGGCGAAGGGGGTTGATATCATCCCTGAGCAAGGTAGGAGATTAAGCTAGAGCAGAGGTTGCAAGCCTGAGCCAGACAGGTGTTTAGATGTGTGAAGAGGCCCCGAATAAGGCAATGAGGAGAGGGAGGAACTGAGAAACACCGGCACATACTCCTTTCATAAAAAAGACTGCTGGCTGGCCTGGCGCCCAGGGCCCTGCTGCCCATTTTCTCACCTGAGTCCAGGTGGCCTCTGGGGGTTCTGTCCGAGCTAACATGTTAGGAAAATCAGAAATCTTTGTTCAGAGTCCATGTGACTAGGCTTTATTGACGTGGGCCAATAGTCCACAACCTGCTTGGGTTGTAATGCAGACAAGTAACCATTGACTGCATATTGAATTCATTCAAAATTGTCAATTTGTCTCTTTTCTGGTGCTTTGTAATCTGACCTAGCAAAGGGTTTATGGGCTCTGGAACTAGATCGCCTGGTTTTGAGCCTTGGCTTTGCCACTTGCTAGTGGCGTGGTTCTGAGCACGTGACTCGATCTTTCCAAGCCTCTCTTTTATCATCTGTTAAAAGGGGAAATTAATAGCACGCCTATTTCATAAAGTTGTTTCAAAGACTAAAGGTCATTATGGATAAAGGACTTACAGCAATGATAACAAATAGTAGGCACTATGTATATGCTAGCTATTATCATTCTCCAAAAATGATGATAGATGTAAGTATCTGTTCCACCTTTTGAGATAAAATAAACAGAGTTGTCTGTACTAAAATAAAATTTTAGTATGGAAAACTTGAGATTCATTTTGGAAGGCTCTGTTCTTTGGTCCTGCGGACTGTGGGACATTGCAGATGGGTGGAAAAACAAGGAGCAGAGGATGCAGGGACATGAAAGGACAATGTTGGATGTACCCAGATTTTCAGTTTTCTAGATTTCACTCACCTTACCTAGCACGGTGGACTTGGATGATATTCACAGCTGGTGTCAACAAACGTTTTCTAATGGGCCGGTAGGGAATGGCCAGAGAAATATGGCCTAAGATGTAGAAAGAGTAATACATCTGCGTCCTCTTATTCAATTCGACAGAACATCTATTTTGAACAGAGCCAGATGCTGTACCTGTTGTTAGGGATACAGAGTGATATCTCACCTTCATAAGGGGGCCCACCTGTCCACGGGGGATTTAATGAGTTGTTAGCCCAGGTGATCAGGAAGTTATGGCAACCCAGGAGAGGAACCGTTAGTCCTGGCCTGTGATGGTGAGGGAAAGGATGAGGTGTCAGCAGAGTGGGTGGGCTGGGGTAGGGCTGCTGTGTTTCCGAAGGAGGTTGAGCCTAGGCCGGAGGAAGAAGAGGACCCTGTTGTCCCTCTCCGACTGCCCTGTTCTCCTCGATGCCTTTTAGACCACAGCTGATCAGGGCTGCCGATTTATTTCTGAGTTTGCGCACTTGAGACTGGACCTCCCAGTTTGAGGAAGGGGCGGGTTGCTAGCTCCCTCTGTACCCCTGGACCACCCCGGGAGAGAAGGAGGCCTCTGGCACAGTCCTCCAGAAGGATCCCTGGGCCGCAGCCCTGGCACCACACCCATGGCCGGGCCAGGTGTGCGCGAGGGGGGAGCCCGCGGCTGGGGTGAGCGCTTTTACAGCTCGGTGTGTGCTGTTTGTCTGCCTCCCGAGGGCTGGGTCCTCCTTATTCACAGGTGAGTCACACCCTGAAACGCAGGCTCTCTTCCTGTCAGGACTGAGTCAGGTAGAAGAGTCGATAAAACCACCTGATCGAGGAAAAAGAAGGCACAGCGGAGCGCAGAGTGAGAACCACCAGCCGCCAGGCGCCGGGCTGCGACCCCTGCAGCGGCGGAAGGCGCGCCGGGCCGGCCCGGCCATGCCTGCGCTCTGGCTCAGCTGCTGCCTCTGCTTCTCGCTGCTCCTGCCTGCCGCCCAGGCCACCTCCAGGAGGGAAGGTGAGTCGGCTGCCAGGAGGAGACGTCGCAGCCTCGCCTCGGGCTGTGAACTGGCCTTTGCGTGCGGACTGTGCTGGCTGCAGGCAGCCCTGAGGATGCCCACTTTGCCCGGACCTCTTCAGAGCTCCCTCCCCATGCCTCTCTGGGGCTTTCCCAGAGACGGGATGTCACTAAGACGAATATTACCTTATAAAGCTGTCTGCCTTAAAAATAGGAAGCCAAGAGGTGTGCCAAATCAAGGTTTTCCTTACTTTAACGATGTTCCTTGACTGCTTCTTCTGATCAGGGGACCCTGTACGATCAGTAGTATGTTGGTGTAGAAATCCTTTTCCCGCTGCGTGCTTTTATTGATGGGATTTGGGTGGGCATGTTTTCTGTGACTGAACACCACTGAGATGGCACACGACCCTCTTCAATATTCCTTCTGAAATTCCCGTTTCATCTTGGAGATGGAAAATGAGGCTTAAGACTCTTAAAGATGGTTTACTTTTGATTGTTACTTTTCATAGTATTTTCACATAGTATTTCTTCAACAGGCATTGATTCGGCTCATATGTCATAGACCGTTTGCTCTTCTCTGTAGCGCCCCATAAGAAGCTCAGCAGATGTAAACAAAACGCAGACAGCCTAGCAACCGTTTACTGTCCGCATGTATCAGCTATGACAACCCCTAACCGGTGTTTTCCTTGTCACTTAGTTCTACCAGTGACACTTTCCTATGTAATTACCCTGAATTTTCATGTTTATATTGCTTTCTGCACCTGATGGCATTCCAATAATCATTGCAATAGGGCTAAGAACTGTTTTCACACTTGTGTATGTGTGAACTTGAGACAATCTTCAATGGCATGTGGGGTCATCTTAGCTAGTCCCTTTATTACGGTGCAGTCTGGGTGACGCTGGCCTGAAGGCATGTGACTGGCATGAATATTTTAGCATGTGCTTAAATGCATTGATACGATCCTTTTTTTTTTTTCTAAAATATTTTTGGAATTCATTTCCAACCCCATCATTGTGACTATTGTGCTAAAAACTGTTTATGAAAATGATCCCGTAGGTTATGTTCCCTCTGAGCTGGAATAAATAGTCTTAACCTAGTGAAAAACATTGTAAAAGTAAGCATAGTCCCTGAGTGTTAGAATCCACAGGGGCGGCCTATAGATCAACTAACTACTAGATTCTGTTGGCTTAGGAAAAATGAGAAAATGGAAATGGATTTGCACAAAGCCACACAGGCAGCTGTTGGCAGAGACAGAGTTAGAGTTTGATTCAGGGTTCTTAGGCCGAAACTTTTGGGATCACGTTACAAAAGTAATAAGGAAACAAGGTCCATATTTACATAATGGATAATTATTGAAACAACTCTCCCCTTTGGCTATAGTTGAGAGTGTGTGTGTGTGTTGGCATTAATAAGAGAAACAAATGTGTGGGATGCTATCAACTGCTTAACAAAATCAGACTCAAGTGGACAGAGCTTGGACTCTCCCTTCTCAAGGAAGGACCAGCTCTGAGTGTTCTGTCTTCTGGACCATTGAGTTGGAAGCGGTGTTCAGGCTCATTTCTAGACCTTCCTCGTCTTTGGGGGTGGACTGCTGAAAGTATTCGACTCCCTCCCCAAAGGGCATCGTTTTGGGGGTCAAGGAGAGTGAAAGATTTGGTGTGAGGGCGGAGAACGCGTGCTTTTCCATTCATGGGACGCTGGGATGAGGTAGAAGTGGGACGGAAAGCGTGGAACTTTCTACCTCCCAAAGTGGCCAGCTTTGTGCCTCCTGTGGGCTGCACCAGAGAGCGTCTAAAGTGACAACACTGCTTCTTGGTTGTTCCCTCGAAGGCAAGATCATGGTGTTAGATGTCATCAGCGAGACTTTCAGGGTTGGTCTCAGCTGAGGCACAGGGTTTAGAGTCAGCCTGATCTGGCTTCGAATTTTACCTCATTCACTTACTATGTCCTGATAAGTAATCTTTCAGGCTCCTCAGCAGCTTGGAGTCTGCTCCTTCGCCTGTCAGATGTTAGATGGAGATAGTAGCACTGTGCAACCCTGTAGAGCTATCGAAAGGATGAGCAATTATTGTAAAGTGCCTTAAAATGCCTGGGACCATAGATTTTTAAAAAGTGTCTCAAGTGACTAAAAAGTGTATAGGTATAGTGAACTCGGATGTCCGGAGATCAGTAAGGAAGATAAGTACTCTCACTCAGGGGCTTGCAGTTGGTGTGAGAGAATGGAGCTCCGATGGTCTGGATCACAGTTCTCAGGGGCAGGTATGACTGGAGAAGGGGCTGGAAGGACCCTAGAAGGGTAGCCAGAAGTCTGGTCCTGGAGAGCCTTCCATGCCAGGCTGTGCAGTCCCTGAAGACAAGGAAGTGCTGATGGTTTATAAGCAGGGAGTGGGTGAGTTCACTCGCTCAAGGGCTTAGAGGATGAAATTGAGCTAGGAGAGGCTTATGAACAGTCACTGCAATAATACAAATGAGAGAGGATAAAGGCTTTCATCACAGTAGTAGAAATAGCCAAGAGGAGACAAGTGACAGAGACATTTAGAAGGTAAAATCAAAAGCACTGGGCCATCCAATAAGTGTGTGTGTTAGGAAAGCCAGTAAGGGGAAATTGGGAGGAATAAGCATTCAGGATGGGTCCAGGGCTTCAGGTCATGTGATTGGTTAGATGGTGCTGTCACTAAAGGAAATGAGGATTGCAAGAGAAGTATGAGATTTAGGAACAAGGCTGAGCACTGAAGAGGAGGGACTGAGTTCCTGAGGGAACTTGAATTTGAGATGAGAGTAGAGATGTCCGGCAGCCCTGGTTAACAGCTGGAACTGTGATTTTGAACGTTCGGAGGAAAGTTTGAAATATAAATCGGGGAGCCCAAAGGTGGAAAGCAAAGCCTTGATGATAGATGAGACTACCTGGGACACAGAGGTAAAAGAAACCTCAACACTTAACAAGGGGATGCAAGAACAATGAAGGAGACTCAGGAGGAAATGAGCATTAAGGAAAGAGGAGAATGAAGAAAAAGGTGTGTTTTGTTAGCCAAAGAGTTAACAAGAGTTTCAACCATGTAGGAGTGACAAATGGCCTTCAGGTATAACAGTATTAATATACAAAGATGAGAACAAAAATACCCTGTTGGATTCAGCCAGCAGGTAAGTGTTGAAGTTTTGTTCTAGAATCATGAACTCAGAGTCCAAGATTATTATAGACCACTAATGTGGTTTCTCCCATCGCCGGGTGCTCGAAAAGAGGCGCTGTGGATAGTGGGGAGGACCCGTGGAAAGGTTTGTACTCTCCTAGATTCTGTTATTTAAGTGGTTTAAGTGGTATAGCATCATGCCTAAGAGTGTGGGCTCTGGAGTAAGATGGCCTGGGTTCAAATCCTAGCTCCGACATTTACCAGTGGTGGGATTTAGACAAGCTGCTGCACTGGCTCCTCAGTTTCCTCATCTCTAAGATGCTCATAACAATAAATGGTTGTGATCATTACATGTCAAGTGTTTCGCACGGTGCCTCGTAAGCACTCACTATGCCATCAATATTATTATGTAATGAACTAGCCTGCCAAGACTGAATATCAGTATATTGCCTTCTCAGTTTTAAGTGGTGGCATTTTTGAAGGCTCCTCGGAGTAGCTCAAGAAAGATGATGAGGGGCCCTCTCTTTAAGCTGAAACAAACCCTAAGTTTTACCCAATCGAACGAATGACAAAGAATCTGACAAGGAGCCCAAAGCAGATTGGAATTTCAAGACTGGGTTTTATACCATGTCTTCTCCTTGCCTGTTGCCAACCAACTGCCAGACCTCATCACACACAGATCGAGCAAGTCTGTTGCTCCCTAGAGCACCCCCAAATATGAGGTGAGCCCATGGAAGGTGGGCTTTCACTTCTTAATAGTGAAGATCTCCCCACTATTTTCCATTCCTCCCACCACAAAAAATTTTGGCCAACTTCATTATGAAAATATTTAGCAATATAGATGCAGTGGTCACACGTCTCTTTATATTTAATTTAGTAAATTAGGTACACAAACATATTTAAAGGCACATCCTTTATGAACTACTAACTTAGAAGTACTGGTTAGTTCATTCGCATTTCATGAAATGATGATAGTCAAATTCTTTCCATTCAGCTTTGGGATCCCTAAAGACACGTTAATACAGTTTCTTTTTTTTTTTTCCAACCAGTTTTATGTTTTATTTTTTTTAACATTTTTTTATTGTTGTTCAAGTACGGTTTTCTGCCTTTCCCCCCAGCCCTCCCCACCACCCCAGCCCTCCCCACCTCCTTCTCTTGTTTCCACACCCCCCACCCCTTGTTATTGTCCATGTGTCCTTTTTCATACAGTTTCTTCTTCACTTTAGACTAGGTAGCTTGAGAAACAGCCCTATTTGAGTCTTTTTTTATGCTGTCATTAGAAAGCACACAATTTTCAAAATATTTAAAAGTCACCTTTAAGCGTACATTGCGCTCGTCCCAACGTAATCATCTTGAAAGGCTTATTTATGACAACTTTCAGCACTGACAACGGTAAGATAACAAAAAAGTTACGAGAATTGGCCTCTTTCTCACGGATAGCTCTCCAAAACATTGATCGGGGTCATTTCAAATTAATGTGTCTTCCCCAAACAATGCATTCGTTTGAAAATAAAATCCTCGACAAAGCGCCCTATGATACGAGAGATTGTGCAAAAGCTTAAATGTGACCTTTTTTCCCCCTGAGAGTAAAAAATTGAAAAATAAAAACCTTTACCTTATACTCAAATGTGCACAATGAACCGGAGTATAGAATTGAGTTGGAGTATCAGTTGGAAATTTCTATGTAGGCTTAAGTTCTGGGCGTCCTGAATGAGGGGTAACCAGCCACTGGCTTAGCTCCGCTGGTCCAAGAAGCTGAGGAAGAATGTGGATTTGTGATCAGTATTTATGAGGAATTCAGGAGCGTGAAATTAAGGTGTCAATCCTGGGACTGTTTGTTCCATTTCAGTTCTTAGTGACTCAACTCTGCTGATGCTCCCCACCACCCCCCCTAGAGAAATTTGCAAAGACTTGAATCGTCTATTACCAGTGTAGACATAGAAAGCCCATTAGATTCTAGAATACTCTAATTTAGTCACAAATTAGACCTAGTAGATTATTAGATCATTACTGGGCTGTGTTCTAATATAACCTCCAGGTACATGATGTAATGTCATACCCAAATCGAAAGCTAAGTCTTTTCTGTGTCTGTGGGTGACTGTATGTCTGTGTACGTGCCTCCCCAGCCAGCTAGGCTTCTTATGGCACAATTACAAAAGACAAAAAGAATGGTTCTCCCAACGCTGACCCGTGTAAGAAGGGTTTGAGCCCTCCCCTTCCACTGCATCAGAAAGGATGTAGAGTTCAATGGAGCAACCTACCCTGGGCTTCTTCAGGCTTCTGCACCATTCACAGAATTCCAGCTATTTCTCTTCCAGATTTTATTTTCATTTCTTGTGGGAAGATGATCTTCACATTCTAAAAAAAATTACATTGCCGCCAAGTCATTTCTCACACTAACTTAGGCTTGGGAAAAATTATGCAGATCTGCTGCACTTATGTGGGGCATTTCTTGCCAAAAGGCTTGTATGTTTCACCACTTTCTTCTCTTATTACAGCATCTTGGAGCTAAGTGGGAATGGGCCACGGGGCTTCTCTACAAGAGCCTCTCATTTTATAGACAAGGAAAACGACACGCAGGGAGGTGAAGTAAGTGTCTGGATTCCCACAGCTGGTTGGAGCAGAGCTGAAATCAAGCATGTGTGAGCCTCACATACAGATGGGAAGGGCCAGGCCCAGAAAACTAATTGCCCTCACAAGAACCACACACAAGAAGCCTGACAACTGTCCGGACTTCAGTTGCTAGTGTTCTCTAACAAGAGACCTCCTTGGCTTATTTCTAATCCTTCAGAATTTTCACTTAAATTCATTTCAGACTTGATGGAATCTTGATCTATCGGTATCATGGAGAACGTCCCTTATGTTTCTAGGTGGGGCATCTGAAGTCACTGTGTGTGTATGTGAGTCAACATAGCGGCCATTCCTTCAGAAATGTGCAAACGACAGGTTAAAAATAAGGATAAACTCTAGTTTGTGGGGCATTGACAAAAGAACAGATTTCCAATAATCAAGCTTTTTTTTTCCTCTCTCTCTTTTTTGGTACAACTCTGTTGTCAGGGTTTCATGCAGCTTGGAATTGAACAAGTGGCTCAGTTTTTCAAAAAGGACAGTTTAAGGGACAGTGGTTGGCCTTTCAGTTTTATCTGTCATTGTTCTTCAATGGCTGTGGACATTTTGAATCTATACATACAGATTTGTGTCCAGTTTATTTTTCTCTCCCTGTTGGAGGCTATGGGTATACATTTTGGGGTCTTTCAGAGGCGTGTCTATGTACTGATGGAACATTGAACACGGAGCCTTTACACATATTTACTGCCCTTTCAAATCACTGCCCATTTTGCTTTTGGTAAAAGGAGATTCCTAATGTTTAAAGATCATTTCTCATCTCAAACAGACAGGTCTATTTGCAAATGGGTCCACCAGTGACCCTACCTTCTGCTCTGGCCTCGTAGAGGGGGTTATCCATGGTGGGAGGGGACCTCCCGTGCTGAGCTCTGTGGGGACAGAGAGGAAGTGACAGTGGAGCTGTAACACATTTGCCAGCCTGAGATCCAGGACACATGGCTGCCACTCCCTGGTGAAGGATTCATGGTCCAAACCCTCCTGGGAGTATTCGTTACTTGTAGTTATGGATATATAAAAATGGCTGGGCTCCTACAAGGCCATTTAATTCATTTTCTGACCCTAAAAGGCCATTTAATTCATTTTCTGACTTTAAGCTGTAAACTTTTAATTTATTGTTTTCACATGCATTTTTTTTTCAGAAAAGAGTCTTTAAGAAAGATGTTATCAATACACTCCATACATATTTTCCCAGCACAGTAAGTGGTCCATGAATTACCATTGCCCCTTCTGTCAAAACTGGGAACTGTAATGTGTGTGTAGTGGGCACACACATACCTAAAAGTAGGCGTCTTTGTGAAGGGATATGGTGATGGCAAAAAACCTGTGGCTAATCTCCATGTGCAAAAATATGCTGTTCATAAAAGCAATGAAAGGTTTAAAGAGGGAGAATTAGTAGGCAACTTTTTAAAGGAGCCAACACAACACAAATGTCGATGGTTGAAATACCACATGTAATGGATACTCCAAAAATTTCAGTACAGATCAGAATTTCAGTCCAAATCAGAACTTCCTTTTCACCTTTTCTTCATTCAGGTGCCTCCTACCTGATTTCTGTCCTTTTGGTCTTCACTTTGGTGAAGTCCTGGACTCTCTCATCTTCTTTCTTTCAGCTGCTTTGTAAAGGGGCACACGACACACTTGGCTGGGCCAGATGAAACTGCTCTGTGGACATGGTGCTGTTTGAATAACAATCAAATGTACTTTCTATATTGGAGTATGTTTCTTTATAGATGAACTTGGAGAAATACAGAAATTGCTCTTTCTGTGGCTAGACATGTGTGGGGTTACATGTGTGAGGATGATGAATACTTTCACATAGAATCCTTACTGTGGGCACAGATAGAGTCTCCCTGCCACAGCTGACACCAGCTGTCTTGGGGGGCGGAGCTCTTGAAGGTGCCAGGTGTGAGAGAAGGGGAGGCTCTGCGGGGTCTCTTGCATCCTAGTCTTCTCTTCCCTTTCCCTTTGAACTCACTCAGACTGAGCCCTTAGTCTCCTCCTTTGCCCTCAACTCCTTTGCTAGTCAGACAAAAATGAGTTCCCCAACCTCAGTGTTCACTGGAACTTTCTTTCCCTCTTTCCACTGGCTGCCTGGACCCCACTGGGGAAGTAGGGGAAGACATTTCCAGGTGTGGCTTCCTGGTGTCATCTTCCCTAGGCTGAGTTATCTAAGTCCACATGTGCCTTTTCCAAGTCTAGGTTATAATAACACGTGCTATAAACGCAGTGAAAATAGGTGATTCCTTTTCAGCCGTAATCTTTCAAAGGAAAATGAGGTGATCTGAGTTTCTTGGTCTCTTGATGACTTTGGACAATTTGGAGTTGGAAAGATGTGCCCATATTTTATCATTGCGAATGGCCCATGTGAGCAGAAGGCTGACCTCCCCTGTCCCTCTGCTCGGAGCCGTCCCGGGTGCTCCTTGCCCACCCTGCTTGAGCATTTGCATGTCCTGGAAACTGAAAGAATCTGGCAGCATATGGTTCTGGCTGCATTGGCTGAAAAGGCAGCTGTGAAAAATGTGGGTGAGAAAACGGAATTCAGTGAAAAGATTCTTAGCAAGCAAAGTGCTGGTTCAGCTTTCTTATTCTAATTAGAAGACATGTTGTGACATACCCCGAAAAGATAAAACTGGAAGCAGTCACACGTTAAACCATAAAATTCAAGATCAGTTTCAATGATGAACAACTGTTCAGATTTTGTTTTAAAGTACTCACCCAAGTTGAGAACCATATTAAGCGGCGGAAAGAAAAATTTCGTGTAGGAGGTTTTAAAACCAGAAAATACTTCTGAGCATTTTCATCATAACATGCACGTGGAATATAATACTCATCTTGTCATCCTGAGTATCTCAGATTTAGAGACTTTGATTTTTAAATGTACTTACTTTAATTTTTTTCAATTACAGTAGACATATAGCAGTATATTCATTTCAGGTGTACATTGCAGTGCTTAAATATTCATATGACGTATGAGGTGATCACCCCAACATGGAGACTTCGATGTTTTGCAAGTGGGATGATAACTTCCGATGCTTTTGATACCAAACTGATAGGTGTCAGGTATGTGTCTTGCTGTAGACTTTGTAGGTAATGGGCAATTTGAATATTTGTAAAAGTACATTAGAATAGATTGCTATTTAAGGATACTTTCAATCATTGCTTTTGTTCTGAAAGTAAGCGTTTGTCACTTTTTAAAAAGCCAACACTATTCTCAACTTTAATTTTATTCACTGTTTTCAATCTAGCTATTTACATGGAGGTGACAGTTGCTACCTCTGAGCATAAAAGGGTTGTCAGTTTACATGAGGCCAGTGTTTTGACTCCAAGAAAGGGAATGATATTCAATACGATAAAGTGATGTTTCATGTTTAGTGTGACTTCTCTGAACAAACAAAACAGAAACCGGCGATTAGGATTGTTAGACCCAGCTCACGTCTCCTCACCGTGATGCGTTTCCTTTCACAAACAAGAATTTAAAGACGCAGAGGGAGCGATGTATGAAATGAAGTCTAAGTGAAATGAATGGGAGGGAGAAAAGGTGCCTCTGGGGGCAGTGTTTTGGGAAATCCAGCTGGAAAGGTGTGTAGGATTAGAGCACGGACATCTTTGTGGCCAATGTTAAGGAATTCTGGTATTTACCCTAAACGTAAAGGAAAGGCATCAGAGAGTTTTAAACAGAGAGGTTGTAGTAAAATTTGTACTTTGAAAAGATTTTGTGACTACCGAGTGGAGGGAGGCAAGAGAAGATGCAGGGAATTCAGTTAGGAAGTGATGGCAGGCCGGAGATGACTGGGCTTTGGTCTAGAGTGGCCATCGTGGAGGTGGACTTGGATGGACTTGAGCTATTTACTGGGTCATAGCAATAAAATGTGGTGTTGAACAGCATACGGTCAGGTGAGAATGCTAGAGAGCCTATAAGGACAGCTTCCAGCTTTCTGACTTGATGGGGTGACAATCGTGAGTTTGCTTTTAAACGTGTTTTGTGTAACGAGCTCTTGAGACAACTCGTTGGAAATGTAAAGCGGTTGGCAGAGCACGAGGGTCTAAAGTTGAGAATGAAGTCTGGGCCAGGGAAGAGTCTAGGCATGTCAACACCTGTCACGATCATTGAGGGCCTTGGCTAGGAGGAGAGATTTCTAGAGTGAGGATCATGGAGGTTCGCCATGACTGAGCCTTGAGGAACACCAACATTCCGGGCTGGGGAGGGAGAGGAGCCCACAAAGACTTGCGTGTGGGTGGGGGACAAGGTCAGAAGCCAAGAAGAAATCTGATAGTATAGCATCATGATATTGAAGGGAAGAAAATATCCAAAAAAGAAGGAGAGAAAAAGATTCAATATCCCAGAAAGGGAATGAGGGGCACAAAATGCTGGAAAGGAAAAACAGGGCACATCTCATCCCTTTGAAAAAGGAAGAGACTTGAGTGTCCTCTCTGAATGGTTTATACTTGGGCTCATCCTCGAGGGATTCCAGGTAACTTATTTTATAAACTTGCTGTTGTTTAACTGGATCAGCATTAGTGCACGAAGCGGCTGAAATGGAAGTGAGAACAGCAAAGCTCTACGTAATAGCAGCCAGCACACACTGTCAAGTTCAAACTTGAGGCTCAAATTCCTAGCTCATGAGCTAGTCCCCCACACCAGCCAAGTACATTACCTGTCAAGGCTGCCAGATCACTGCAAACTGATCTCATGGTCTCAAGCCTGCCTCCTGGCCCTGCCCCTCCTCCCACGCAGCCATAGGCTGGCTGCCCTTTGAGTTGGCAGGCAGCTGGTCTTTGCAGCTCCAGGCTCACAGACCACGGAAGGGCAGTCAATCCTGGCACAGAAATAGTTCATCTGGTATGTGCAGCTACCTCAAAAAACGTCTGAAAGTCTCAGACACTCCTTCAAACTCAGAGTACCACGTTCCTCTTAGAATTCTCTCTGTTCTCATTTCACTCTGGATTGATTAATTGATTTTTGGGTTGAAACATTAGCTGTTTTACACTGAAAGCCATATCTGTAGACAATGCAATCCGAGTTGGGTTCCTGGGCTCCTGGGAGATTTCTGTATGTTCTGGGTCTTGGTTGGCATTTTTTAGAGTCAGATTCCCTTCTTTCTTCCTTCTATTCATTTTTTCCATTTACCCTTCCATCCATCCATTTGCCCATCCATCCGTCCATCCGTCCATCCATCCATCCATCCAACAGTCACTGTCCCAAGTCCTGTGTTCCATCCTGTGGGGAAGTAAGGCACGTGCACAGATGGAGATGACAGGGGAGAGAAAATGATAAATGCCCAGGGAGAGGCAGAGGTGAAGTCCTGTGGGCACTCAGGGGAGGCAGAAGCTGTGGAAGGGTTATCAGCAGGGACCCTGCAATCTGATTCACACTCTTAAAAAGATCACTGTGGTTGCTGCCTGGGTTGAAGGAGGGTGGGGCGGGTAGAGCCCCAGGCAAAGGAAATAGCAAACGTGAGGGCCTGTGGTAAGGAAGAGCTTGGCGCATCCCAGGTTTCTGTGAAGGTGTGTGCACTGGAGGCCAGAGAACAAGGGAGGGACGGAGGAATAAGATTAAAGTTGCAGAGGTCAGCAGAGCCCCATCTGCAGTGTTTGGACAAAAGTTTGAATTTTTAATTGTGTTGTTACGGTTAGAGCACCAAAACCACGATGATTCCATAATTTATATGATGACGGCAATGAGGTCACCTGGGTGATGAGCAGAGCATGTTTTTGAAGTTCAGAACAATAGAGCGAGGATCCGCTTCACACGAATGATCTGACGGATGCCAAATCGTGAAACTTTCTCGGAATGGCTGGCAGCATTTCCTATGGAAAATTTAAAGCGGGGTCTGGATGAACTGCAGCCGTCAATGCTGATTATTGCAAGGCCTTGTACAACCCAAGGAGATATTTTTGGTTTCCTTCCATTCTCCTAAGGATATAGCTTGGAAACAGCCTTTGCCCTGCGCTTCCTGCTCCAACCTGTTGGAGTTGTGTGTTTGGGGGAAGGTGGCAGTATGAAGTGAGCCTGGGGGGCTTCTGTACACCTTGCTCCATTGTTGGTGGAGGGTCTCCAGCTCCTTGGGGGTGTGGTGGGGGTGGGCCTGTGTCTGGCTGCCTGGTGGGCTTTTCTAAGAAGCTCTTTGAGGATCGGCGACGGTATGCTATAATAGTTATTATTATAATACATACTTAAGTGCCGAAGAGGGAGCATTCAGCGTAGGCAGACACAATTACCACCCACACTTTACTAGATTGAAAAAAGATGTGAAAAATCTGAGTCCGATGACTTGGTTTTAGATGTGTTTATGGAGGGCTGGAAGTAAACGTGGTGACCCTCTTCCTTTAGCTGTGGACAGAGCCCGGGCTGACAGAGACAAGGGTTTCAGGGTGTTGGAGTGAGGGGACAGAGAGAGGACAGGACAAATTTGTGAAGAGAGGTCTCTAGTTTGGAAAGAGTACAGTACGAATGAATAGTCCACTATGAGAAATGGATGGGACCTGGCACCTACAGTACAAGGTTCAGAGGGAAAGGGAGAAAGGCCTGCCTGTCTTCATTCCTAGACCCGATAAGACTCAGGACTGATCAGGGTCCTGTCTGATTTGTATTTTCTGGTACAATGATGTCCTAAGGCCAAGTCCCGGACCTATGGCTGGTGAAATGAGGAAAACATGGATAATGTGATGACAGTTTGACAAAACCCAACATATATTAAGTAAGTATATATGTTATGTTTTATTTGACAAACTAAAACCTTGGCAACTTCCATTTTTTTTTTTTAAATTTTGCTTCTTCATGAAGTCTCAGTGTCGAAGTGCCCAGCGCAGCCTCACCGTTTGGTGTGAAGTGACATTTATTAAATGAACGAACTATGTGTACTCTCATGGACTAAGGACAGAGGAAGGAAGGGAAAAGGAGGAAGAATCTGTGAAGCAAAATCGATCAATGAGTTACTTTGGAGAGAAAGGGGATTTATCAGGAGGGACAAAGAGAATCTGCAACAACTGAACAGGCAAATAGTTTGATCCATTTGCTATCCAATAAGTCATGATAATTTATAAGAAAAACATGGTGCCTAGGGGATAAACGGACACAGAGCATGAACAGAGCAGTATCAAAATAGAAGTAAAATAGGAAATGGCCATATGGCACTTTGCAGCCCTCTCTTTCTTAGCTTCCTTACTTACCCCTTAACTTTTAGTTTCTTTTACCGCTTTCTGTGTTTTCCCTTAACAAATATCACTATCCCAATATTCTCTCTATATTTATTTATTTTCTTTCCATCCCATTTGCATGAAAACTCCATGAGGGCTGGACACCTATTGGTTTTGTGGACTGCTCTATCTCCCCCATGCTTAGAACGGGGGCTGGCATGTAGTAGATGCTCAGTATATACTTGTTGGATGAATGGATGAATGAATGAATGAATGAATGGACTGAAATGGCCAAGACCTTCATCTTTATACTCCCATCACTTGCTTTTGTGTCAAGGCTCTCTGATGGAAACCGTTCAGGAAATTTGCTGCTGGCCCAGAATTTGAAAGAATTGCAAGTAGATTACAAAAGGAAAATGAAAAAATTCTAGACATAAAATTGAGTAAGACTAAACATAAAGCAAAGCCAGGATAATTTAAAAAAAACCTTTTAGACTTTTGTTTAAAATGTATTATAGCCTTGTATTTAGGTCTATTTATCTAAATAAATCATCGTATTATAAGTTATTGAAAATGCTTTTTTCTAGACTGGGCTTCTGTGCCAAAAAGCATCCTCTCCAGGGATAGGGAAAAGAGCGTCTGCTGAATGTCGGCATTTGTGTTTTTAAGGCATGTCCAGCCGTGTGTTGATATGTGGGGTCCTTTGAATGGTAGAAACACATCTAGGAGTTTCCTGAAGTTTAAGAGAACACCCATTCACTTGTTCGTTAAAAAGCATCCAATTCCTGCTATGGACCAGACACTGTGCCATAACCTAGGGCTTCCTTTTTTACTTTTTTTAAAGCATGGGAGAGTTTTCTTCCTGTTTAAAGAGCAGGGTCAAGTGCAAAGATTTGCCCAGCTTCGTTTCAAAAATACGTTTAAAAATATTTTTTGTCAATATTTAAAAATCAGTACATTTCCTACACAAAGCCAGATTTCTGCCTTCTTTAAAAACCCAAGTGGAAATGCTGGCCATAGGGGGAGGCATCATTGCTGTGTAGCAAGACTGGCCGGGGGTGACCTGCAGCTTCTCCCTTTAGCCCTTTTGGCAGAGTCCCCACTGCTCCCTGTTGCCTTGTTCCAAGCCGGGCTGCGCCCTTCGGCAACCAGTGTGTCCATGGTAGTGATTGGGCAGAAATTGGTCACAGAATAAGAAAGACCAGGCACAAGCTGTATGAGGCCCATTTGGAGGAATAGTCTGGAATTTGAAACGCGAAGATTTTTTTTTTCTCAGCAGTAAGATTGAGTAATAATTGGTTTTAGGGGAGTTAGTCTAAATTTGAGTGATGAGAAAGACCGTGTTTGAAATGCGTTCGTGACAAAAAGTGTCATTCCGTGCAAAGGGGCAAACGCTGGCCCCGTGTTCTCTGGGTGTGAGTGTTCAGAAGACTCAGTATTGAGCCCGGGGCAGTGTAGCTAAGTACTGAGCTCAGCCCAGCTTGCTAACTCCCAAGTCCCACAGACAAGGCTGGAGGGAGTGTCTTCATGGAATTATCACATCATACAGATACAGGAGGCAGTGTACTCCCCAGACCTGTGGCCCAGGGGTCCTCTCAGCCCAGCCAGGCTAACCCTGGGCTAGAACGGAAACCCATGGAGAGGGAAGAGGGCAGACTGGCAATAGGTCTGTAACTCACTGGGCAAGTTCCAGAGTGGAGATGCTGGCAGACCTCCCCTTCTGGAACTGTAATCCAGCTCCAAGGAAGGCTGTGAATGTAAAGGAAGAACACAGATCTTTCAGAATAGAGCTTGGACAGAAGGAGAGGAAGGTGGTAAAAGAAAAAAAAAAGACAATGACAGAGTTTTCTATTTTTTTCAATATTGCTCTAATTCAATATATCATGAGCTGTCCTTATGAAGCTAACTATTACCAGCAAAAAAGTTTGTTCTAAAGAAGAAAGGCACAACGAAAAGTTCATAATTATGTTGAGATGGCTCTGCAAAGGTGTGCAGGGCCATACAGGGGCACTGGCTGTCTGTGATTAAGCTGAGTAATCACACAAGCATCGTTGGCTGGTGTAAATTCAACAGCTCTTGTATGTGTCTGATGACATACTCGGAAGAAATTTCACAGCCCATGACAGCTGTGTGGCACATCTGTCCGACATCCACAACATCAGTTGCACAAGCGTTCACTGGGGAAGGTTCGCCTTGGCACCAGTTCTGTGAAAAGCCCTGGGAGCTTGAATTGAGTGCAAACTGAATAGGCTGTAAGTTTAATGAAATGTTAGGCTGTGTCCATGGGATTGTACTATCTAGACTTGCTGGAAGCTGAGCTGTTCAAACCACACTTGAAGGACTGGAATTAATCCTGGTCATTTGAAGAAACACATTGAGAATTGGAGCTTGTTCCTAGAAAGGTAGTCAAGGAGAATCTAGAAATCATGACAGGGGAAAACGGTTGAAGGTCTTCGAGACGATAATCTCCAGTTTAACGTGAAGAAGAGAAGGAGGGCAATGCTATAGCTAGTATCTTCAGATAGTCAAAGGCTTGGCCAACGCTGTGCCTTGTAGAACAAGGTCTGAAAGAAATGCCTGAGGAATAAATAAATAAATGGAGAAGAGAGTAGATGTGTGTGTGTGTGTGTGTGTGTTGTTTTCCAGGGAAGAACAAGAACACACGGTAAAAATTACAGGGAGGGAGACAGATTTAAAACTCCATACAAAATTTTTTATAACAACCGGTACTGTCTAAGGAGGAACAGCAGATCGTACTAGGTTAGGGAGGATGCGAAGGGCCAAATTGATAAAAGAAATGTCTACGCTCCGTGGTAGACCAGAGGCTTGAGAAGTAGGGGTAAAGTGGAAAGGAAAGGGCTTTGTGGTGGGACAGACCTGGGAGCAAATTATATCTTTGCCCATTTAGCTGTGTGACTTTGAACAAGATAACTACCCTCTCTAAGCATTCGTTTCTTCTTCTGTTAAATAGGGACAATAAAACTCATGTTAAAATGTTATTGTGAACCGATGCACGTAAAGTCCTAGAAATAGAGTGGGCTCTGGTAGATGTTTGTTGACTTTCCCTAAGACTAGATGGCATCCAAAGTAGCCCGAGAGAGTGTTAGGAGCTGTTAAGGAAGTCACATAGGAAGCTTGTAAGATGTACTGAGTCACCTTTGTGTCTTCAGAGCCTGACTCGGCTTGCAACGGGCAGTGGCTCGGTGCGTCTTGGCACACCCGTTGACGTTATTGTCAGTACTCTGCGTAAAACATGGCCCTAGGCACTTCTAGAAACAGGCTCTCCTTGGGGTTGCGTGGCCAATAGACACAGTGTGCCTGGAGGAAGGAAAGTGAGCTTTGGCATCAGACAGGTTCAAACCCCAGCTCCCCACTGAGTCAAGTTATTTAACCTTTCAGTGCTGTGTCTTTCTCATTTGCGTGTGTGAGGGAGAAAATAGCCGAGGTGAAGGACTAATATTCTTTTCTTGGTGGGACCTGCTCACCAATCCAGGAAGGCAGATTGTGCATGTTCATTCATAAGAGAAGAGCCAGGATTCAGAGAGTTCAAGTAATTTGCCCAAGAAACTGGCAGAGCTGGTATTGGACCCAATTCTTTTAACCTCAAGGTCCATCATCTTTCTCTTCCACATGGTGACTGAGACATTTCCTGAGTGTCTGCTGTGTGCCAGGTCCTATGCTAAGTATTTCCACATGTTACCTCCTTGGCTGTTTAGGTGCCACGTGGAGATGTCACTCCATGAGTCTCTTTGCAGTATCTACAGGGTAAACTTTCCCGGACACTTGGTTCTCTTGTTACCTGGCTTTGAGAGGATCACGCCAGGCACGGCGAGCGGGGCAGGAGATACCTGTCCAGGCAGTCATATTAGCTCCTCAGCCTCGACCACCCCCAGAGGAATGGACATGGTGCGTCTTGAACAGATGACACTACCAGTTGTTCGGCCTCCAGCCCGTAGACTTTTTCTATGGTATTGAATGGGGTTTTTAAAATGAGTTACTTGAAAAATATTTAATTCCAGAATTTTCACATAAAAACACATCGTAGAAGACTTTTGAGGACTTGGCCAGGTGGATAACCCTGGACTCTTGTTCTCCCTGGCAACACCCCACCAGCACTGCACAACTGCTGCTTCCTTCAGAGGAAGTGAGAACTTACCCTCACCCGGCCCCTTTCACGCTTTCTCCTACCCCATCAAGGTGCTGGAAGTAAGCTGTAGACCCCATGCACGACTTGCATTAATGAAAATACAACATGTGTGCAAATTGTCTGTGTTCTCTGCTAACGATACCTTTCTTTTCCTGATCCTCAGTCTGTAACTGCAACGGGAAGTCCCAGCAATGCGTCTTTGACCGGGAACTTCACAGGCGGACCGGGAACGGATTCCGCTGCCTCAACTGCAACGACAACACGGCGGGCGTTCACTGTGAGCGGTGCAAGGAGGGGTTTTACCAGCAGAGAGAGAGAGACCGCTGTTTACCCTGCAATTGTAACTCCAAAGGTATCTGGGGAAAAGGGCAAAGGAAGAGGGAGATGGAGAAGGGAAGAAAGGCAGGAGGGCAGGAGGAGGAGAGGGAGGAAGAGAGAAGCCAACAGGCCAAGAGAGAGGCTTTTAACTTCTAGGACAATCAGGCATCTGAAAACAAACGTACTTTTCTGAAGTTTGGATCTTAGGAACCAGCTGGTGTCTTTAGGGTGCATTGACTTGAATTCTAGAAACAAGAAACACAGGATTACTTGTCCTTGCAGGTGACAGTCTCTGACCCAGGGACAAAGGCAGCTTGCGGTCTTCCAGTGCTAGCTCCTCATATCTACAACCATCCTTTGCCCAACCTCTCAAAAAGTAAGGGATTAGAAAGATCATTTCTGGTACTGTGCTAAGTGCTAGGGACATAAAGGGTACTCATAGAAAAGACAGAAAAATAAATAGGCAGATTAGTGTCTTTCACAAGGTTGTTAACAAGAAAAAGTAGAATTAACGCACGGGAGGCACTTACCATGGTGGCTGGTTCATAGAAGGGCTCTTTTTCGTTGTTTTGTTTTTGTTTTGTAAAATGTGGCGCCCAGGGCTGTATTTGCAGAACTGCAGGTAGTATCATGTACACAGATGTGTACAATGTACTGGATTCATGGTGGGCAGGCAGTGAAGACAGGGTAGTACAAATAAAGAGGGAGAGAGCCAGGTGGTTCTGCTAAGTAAGTTGAGTTTTTTCTTTTTAAATGACCATATTGTCTATTATCTTCGCAGGGTCTGTTTCATCCCTTTGCTAGAAAGTGTTAACAGCATCATATGATAAATATTAACCCACCTAGAGGGTATTTATAGGCTAGCATGTGGCAGTGACTCAGAGTAGCTCAGCAGAACCAAGTCACAGCAGCAGCTGAAAGCATCTGAAAAGAAGCAGATTTTGGTTCGACTAGGCGTTGCTGATCGAATGTGTTGAGGAGTCTTATAGAAAACTGGGGTGCCCTTGTTGTGATACAGACCCACATTCCAGAAACCACTTCCACACCACAAGAATTGCTGTGAGGATGTGGTTTGATCAGGTTTGCTTCACTTTGTGGTATAGAATCGGCATCCAGAATCTTTGGGATTTAGCAGTTCTCCCTAGGAATCAAAGAATTTTGTAAGGAAAGGCCAAAAGAAAAATCATTCCCCCTTACTGGGCATTTAACCTCTCTGAAGGGCCCACATCCCCGTAGGTTATGCAGTCTCATTGCGAGTCACTGGAGTTGGGTGTCCCAGCAAAGCGATCACTGAGAATGGAATTAGAAATGTAACTGGCTCAGCTGGAGAGCCTGGCCCAAGGACAAGGAGCCTGCTGCGGAGCAAAGAGATGGTACTGAAGACTTGTAGTCCATCACCCGTCCAGCAACATTGAGCCTGGCTCTGTCTTTTTCCTTTGGGGAACAGCCACCCCAGGCTCAATGAGATCAGCCTGGCAGAAGGAAGTGGAGCCCAGCGATGACTTACATCTTGTGTGGCCCCTGACATGCGTCACTCTCGCTTCCTCTGTGCCAGGCACTTTGCTAGGTGCTTTTATCCAGTAATTAATTTAATCTCCATAAATAACCTCATGAAAAGGGTGCTATTATTATTTCCATTTTACAAATGAGGGAGCAGAGGCTTAGAGAGGGAGGCGGGGAAACTTGTGGAAGGTGGTAGAACTCTGTGGGGTCCAGCCCCGGGTGTGTTGACATCAGAGACCATGACGTGGAGTAGAGGGGTGGGTTTTGGAACCAGACAGCCCGGGGCCAAGTCTTGGCACTGCCACTGCTGCTGTGTCACCCTGGGCTTGCTCCTTAAGCTCTCGCTGCCCCAGTGTCCTCATTTGTAAAAGGGCCATCGTGCTATTTATGTTGCAGGATCTCATGAGGATGAAACGATGTTTGTTAAGCACATGGGAGACAACTCAGTAAAGTGATGTCATTGTTTTTCTTATTAGGGCAGAAGTCAGGTCTCAATCCCCTGGAACACTGGCTTTTTTAAAAAAAGGATTACCTGCCAACTTAGAAAGAAGCCTTCATAAAACTATTTATTAACATCTTATCATGAACATCCCGAAATTGGCAGTGAATTTTTCAAATGTTTTTAACAGAGTTACCATGTGGCCTGAAACCTCCCAGCAGGCGATTGATTACAAGAGCCGAAGTTGTAATGCAGGTGTTCCAACCCAGAACTATTCCCTTCAATTCCCTCCACATGAAAGAAAAAAAAGTCAAAATGGTGTCCTTTTATTCCCAACAGCAAATAATTAGATGTTCAGAAGAAAATGTCATGGATATTATTTCCTAAGATCTGGGCAACGCTGTATATTTTTCCAGAACACTTTCTCGTACTATGTCTTCTTTATCTGTGTATTAACACACTCCGCCCAGCGTTTCAGAGATGAAGAGACAAGTTCCTGGGCCCGAGCTGCTCAAGCTGAGTGGCCTGTTGGTGACAGAGACTGTTTCCCCCATGTGTCATCTCCAACTACACGTTGGCTCGGCCGCATAAGTCACTAAGCCAGTGGCACAAGATTAATTCCCAATGTGATTAATCCTGTGCCCTAATCCACCAAAGCATATTTTCCACTTTCAAATGATAACTTCGCAAGGGAACTCCTTGTATATTCAAGTTCCAATGCAGGAGAATACATCTTACTCCAAAATGCTATCACTCCATGAGTGGCAAATAAAGCCAATAGTATTAATAATCCCTAGCGTGGCCACAGATATGGATTTCACCTCAATTTCCCATAAATACAACGCAACTAGACTTATTTTTATGTGATGACTTTGCGGGCTCAGCCACAAGGCTGAATTATCTTCAGTTCTCATAACTGCACGTGCAAGCCCTGATACCCTTTTGTCACTACTTTGAAGTTCCCTCTGTGTGTGTGGATGGGTTTCTTTCTCCCACGACACCTACATTCTTGAGATCTGTGTGGACAGCAATGATAGTGGAATTATTCTCTTCATTTTATTATTTTTTACACAGCTTTGACCCTGACAGTGGGGTACTCAGCTTCTAACATTTAAAATGTGCCCTGAGTTATTTAATTATCATTAAATATAATTATTCAGTGATAGTCATGTTATTGTAAAATGCAAGTTGTGTGTTTTCTACATACAGGGTTCTCAAGAGGAGGTATACTCTCTCAGTTCAAATTTTTAGTGTTAATCATTTTAGGATACTTCCCGAGTCCTCAGATGTATGTACACCCTATGCACATAAATCCTAAAAGTGCTTATCGGGACACAGACTTAAAACAGGAAGCTTTTCTCATCTGTTCTTAAAAGCCAGCTGTTCCCAACCCTCTCATGATGTAGGAATTGGGACAGGTGTTTTTATATTAGTGAGATGCTTTGGAAATCTGGCGCTGAAATTTTGGACACTTTGGAACATGAAATAAAGGAGTCATGTTCACGGCAGAGCCTGTGTGCTTTGCGAGTCTTGAGGGAGGTCTAGAGATAATGTACAAACTGCATTTTCTGAGCATCTGCTGTGCATGAGATACTGAATTGGGCGTTTTATGTATTTTAGCTCAAAGGCTTACGACGGCTCTACCAGGCATAGGTTGTTAGCCCCTCTTCAAAGAAGTGATGAATGAGCAGTTTGCCCAAGGACACAGCCCATAAGTGGCAGAGCTGGTATTTGAAGTGAGGTGTGTTGGACTTCAAAGCCTGGGCTCTTTTCATGACCCCCAGCTTCCAGAGCTGTATTCTCCAGATAATGTCCTAAGAAACACTGTGTTCCTCAAGATAATAATAGGTGTTTACTGTAAGAATTCAAATAATGTTTGGAAACACAGCCATTAAAAAGTTAAACTTCATGTCTACTGAACTATTAGGTTATAAACCTTTGAAAGATTTAGTAGGTACCATTCCCCAAACTGTTTGGAACACAGAATGCCTATTTTCATGAGATGACTGTTAATAACCCTCGGAAGGGTGTTTTATAGAGTACCATTTGGGGCTATTTGGGCCAAACCCAAAAGCAAAGTACAGTCTTCATCTTATAGGCATAATTCATCTCTGAAACACTGTGGAGGAAGTTTTCTTAAGTCAAAACCATAATTTCCATTAATTTGAGTGGGAAAAATATGTTTCTGAGTCCCAGATCAACACCCATTTGTGCTGAAAACAACTAAATTATATTAAAGAGATATTTCTTCTATGGAATGTTACTTGTCAGAGTATAATTTCTAAACATTTTTAGCTCGGTTTGCTGTTTGTAGAGCAGTGAGTGAGCGTGACCATCTAAATGCCAGACCCAACAAGTAGCCTTTCTCCATTCTCATCTTGTCAAATGTCCTCTGGCCTTAGATCAGGGGTGTCAAACTCATTGTCACCGGGGGCCACATCAGCCTCGAAGTTGCCTTCAAAGGGCTGAATGTAATTCCAACTCCTTAACGGTTAAGGAGTAGTTATATTTATGCAATCCTAAAATTATTCCGGCCCTTCGAAGGCAATTGCAAGGCTGATGTGGCCCCCGGTGAAAATGAGTTTGACACCCCTGCCTTAGATCCTGAAAACTGTCCCACCCTCCTCGTCCTTTAATTCTCCTTTAAAACTCTCCCTCCTTGGCATGTGCTGTCCTGAGACCACTTCCCTCTCTGGTCACCCTTTCCCTCAATCCATGGGGTTTTGTTTCTGTGCCGGGTCCTTACCCTGCCTTCTCTATCTGCCCCCAGGGCAAAGTCATGCTTCTTTGTTCACCCTGAAAACTTCATCTCCAGCCTCTTTCTTGAGTTCCAGACTTACATTTCCACCTAGTGTGCCAGTAGAAACTCAAGTTCACGATGTCTAAACTAAACTCAGTATCTTCTCTGGATGATTCAACCCCAGACCCCACTCCTCCTTTCCCTTCTCTTTGGTCAGTAGCATCCCATTCCATCTCATTGTGCCCTCCAGGCCCTTGGTGTCAGCCACGTGACCCCTGCCCCCCATCACCCATTTCCCAGAGGTCACCAAAGTCTGCTCATTCTGCATCCACAGTGGCTCTCCCAGGGTTTCCTTCCTCCTCTCCTCCCATGCCTCCTCTACTCCAGGCCATTCTGTCATGGAGAATTTCTTTCCTAGGAGGCTGTTGGCCTTTCCCGCCCCGAGCCACCCTGCAGATTGCTCTAGAACTATCTTTTTAAACCACAGGTCTGATAGTTCTGGAACCTCAGATAGTTCCCTATTACCCACAGATGGATCTCTTATCCTCCTGCCAGTGTTTAATTCACTGGTAGCTAGCATGAGCTAATACATACAAAATGCCTAACTCAGTGTCTCACATGTGGGTGCTCAAAAAACGCACTTTAGACTATTACCACTGAGGCTCCCCAAGCCTTCCAAAGCTGACCTGGAGTCTTTCACAGACTCTAACTGTGAATGGAACTAATTTATTTCATGTTCCATATGTGGCATAAAAGCCTTTATGTGGGCACAGAGCCAATACTTTATTGATCTGAGTTGTACCTAGTAACAAATTTCAAGTTCACAGAGGATAACAGTCTTTTTCTTGTTGCTCCTGGTTTTTTTTTCTAAAGGAGCAATTGGTTAGTGTTCTGTTGGCTGTACGGAGAATGGGTAGCCTCATTTTCACAGTGGAGATATGCAGATTATTTTATAATTCTGCCAGCCGCAGGAAAATTTGAAAGTAGGTGAGGTATACCTCTAGCCAGCTTCCACCTCATCATTTGGCTCCCACCTCAGTCCTTTCACAGCAGCCCCATCCCTTTCTGGGCTTATGTGCATTAATTCAGCTAACTGCTGGGCCTCTTCTTTGTGATGGGCACTGTGCTGGGTGCTGGAGATCCAGTGAGGAACATGAGCTGAGGTCATAAGTAAGCAGAGCTAGGGACTGGGGTAGGGGCGGGGCTGATGGTGTAGATATGGGAGTCAGAGAGGGTCTCTCTGGAGAGGAAATATTTAACCAAGACCTGAGTGCTGAGAATGAGCCCACTTAGGGACATTCTGGGGCAGGAGCATTCCAGGTGCAGGGAGCAGCAGGTGCAAATGCCCTGAGGGGGGCAGCTGAGGAGCTGAAACCTAGTGAAAGAAGGAAGGAGGGGAGGTAAGAGAGGTTGAGGCTTACGGGCCATCATGGAGTTTGCATTTTATTCTGCTCATAGTGGGAAGCACCTGGGGACTTAGATGCATAATATGATCTGAACTCCATTTTAAAAAGAGCCCTCTGGCTTCTACATAGAGGCCAGAGCGTAGGGAGGCAAGGGCAGAGGCAGGGAGGTGAGGGCGAATGAGGTGGGGTCTGGGAGTATTGGGGTGGTGGAAGGGCAGGTGGGTTCCAGAGAGGCACATCTCCTTGCCTGAACACCCCTTGCCTTTCATCAGTATTCCATCTGAGAGGACTCACTTACAAGGAAGAGCGTGTCTATAAAAGACCAATGACAGGGCAAGTCCCTGGTACACTAAGTGGGAAAATGCACAAGCCCCTCATTGCTCATGAGGAGTGATGCTCCAAGGACAAAATCGCTACCCCTCTGGGCTGATAGAGATCCTTTTGGTTAAGAGGCCTTTTTGTCCTCTTTAAAAAAATCACACCCTTCAAACACTAACCCCTCAAAGGTGGCTTTTGCCTGCCAGAAAGAGGGGAGAGTGTGGCTCACTTTCCCGTGCCCACTTTTTCCAGAAGGCTGATGCCCACTCCCAAATTTTCCCTTTTGGTGAGAGCTCGAGGATTTGACAAATTTCTTTGAAAAAGCAGTGGCTTGTACACTACTTAATATTGAAAGGAGGCAGGTATACACATTAAAGTGCTTTCAGGAATCATTTGCATTCCTTTCCCCAAAGAAGACAGTCTTGTCTGTTGAAACCGTCCCTGGTGGGCAGATGCAAACTCAGTCGATGTGAGAATTGCTAGAGGCAGCAGATGGTTGTGATTTCTTAGTATTTATTCATACCCTAGGGTGACAGTTGCTTCCTAATAGCGTATAAATTACATATTTCCTCTTCTTCTTTCCTTTCCCCTACCTTGTCGGTTACAGGTTCTCTTAGCGCTCGATGTGACAACTCTGGACGGTGCAGCTGTAAGCCAGGAGTGACAGGAGACAGGTGTGACCAGTGTCTGCCAGGCTTCCACACACTCACAGATGCCGGCTGCACCCAAGACCAAAGGCTACTGTAAGCACTGCACCTGCCACTGCTGCCTCCGCCAAGCGTAGTGACAATTGTATTAACAGTCATGACCACTGACAGTTTCTGAGCACCTACTGTGTGTCAAACGCCGCTTTGAGAACTTCATGTGGGGTATCTCACTTAACCCTCATAATAACCCTAACGGGTTGGGATTACCGTGATACTCATGTTAAAGATAAGAAACTCATACCAGGAGAGGTTAACTAAGTTGCCCAATGTTACTGGTGAAGGTGGACGTAATAGTCAGGCCCACAGTCTTGCCTCAGAAACCCATGTTCTTCACCCTGACAATGACCCCTGCCTTAGATGAACAAAGATTGGGGTAAGGAGTTCAAATTCTTACCCGGGACCTATTGCAACCCAAGTGAACTTGGAGTAGAGGACTTTTGTGCATCATTTCAATCCCTGTGAGTTTGAAGCAGCTTCTGCCCCTCCTCCCATTCTTTCCTGAAACAAAGGGGAGCATACCCTATAAACCACATACATAATCCGCAGAGATGCAGGGCTGGCAGGGCATTGGCGTGGCCTAGAGGAAGGGCAGCTTGGTAGCGAAGCCATGAGCTAGAAGGTCGCCCGCAGAGGAATCACGTCCCCGTCGCCCCCTTTTCCAGCCCCTTGCCCATATGAGAACAGCCCTCCAGCCATGCTTGGTCTGTCGCGGTCACCATTGTCCCAAGTTCTCTTACCCTCTGGGCCTTTGCATGGACTGTTCTCTTCCAGCCCCTCTGCCCCCTTTTCAGTTGCCTTCAGAGACCCTTCCATGAACCCAATCCCCTTTTTGTAACCCTTTTAAAGCATGAAGTAGATGGCCCTGGCTGGTGTGGCTCAGTGGATTGAGCGCGGGCCTGTGATCCAAAGGGTGGCTGGTTCGATTCCCAGTCGGGGCACATGCCTGGGTTGTGGGCCAGGACCCCCGTGGAGGGTGCATAAGGGACAGCCATCCATTGATGTTTCTCTCCCTCTCTTTCTCCCTCCCTTTCCCCTCTCTCTAGAAATAAATAAATAAAATCTTTAAGAAAACACGAAGTAGATAGATCATATCACTTCTCTGTTTGTAACCCTCTGTTAGCTCCTTTCTGACGTAGAATGAGTCTAGACTTCTCATTCAGGCCAGTAAGGCCCTGGGAGATTCCCCCACCCTATCCACCCTCATCATAGGCTCCCCCCAACTTCTTGCCACTCTCCCTCAGGCTCTCTGCACTCCAGCCACACCAGCCTTTCTTCCCTCCTTGAAAGGAGCCAAGTGTGTGTGACCTTGCCCTTGGCCTAGAGCGCTGTCCCTGCCCCCAGAGCCACACAGTGCTTCCTGGGGCCCCATGCCCACTGCACCCATCTCCTCACGGATGATAATTTTTTAAAAACTGTCAACTGAACCAAACAGTCAGCCAAATTGAACAGCTCAGCCCTGACCTTGGCTTCTGTTCTGGCACAAAGCCCCTCTTCTCTTCAGGGGTAGGTAGCAAACAGTTCATGGCCTGGCTGCCACCCCAAACCACACTTGGAGTAGCACCAGCATAGACAGAAGGGTCCTTAAAGGGTCAGAAGGGCATGAGTATGACAAGGACAGCTAAGAGAGGCCTCATTGAAAGTGAAAGATTTGCTCAAGTTTGGTGACATTTGCTAATGAGCACTTGATCTTTATGTGGAGAGTTGCAAAGCGTTTGGAAACATCCCTAACTTTTGTTTTCTTCTTTCCCAGAGACCCCCAGTGTGACTGTGACCCAGCTGGCATCTCGGGGCCCTGTGATGCGGGCCACTGTGTCTGCAAGCCAGCTGTCACGGGAGAGCGCTGTGATAGGTCTGTGTGAACTGTGACCCTACAGTCACAGCGGGGAGAGTCCCTTGGCAACTAGCAGAAATTGTCCTCTAGTGAAATTATGGAAATGGAACACTTAACAAATGTGGATGGCCTTCTTCTTTCCCTCTGTCCTCAAAAACTAGGCTTTTGAAAAATACAGTTGAGTCCCCAAATCTCACTGGACTCCATGCTTTTGCCGTGGCCCCTTCTCTTCATTTGCACCAGGGTAGAGGCACAGGGCCCCAGGCAGTTCTCTTGCCCGCTGGCTCCAAATCCAGGTGCTCAGGTGCAAGGTGGTGTGCAAAGATGAGGTCACATGACTCAGCTTGCTGCCAGGAAAGGCCTGACCTAATTAAACATGTTGGGAAAATGCTAGTACAAGGGAATATCGAAGTGCATGGCCGTATTTAACCACCGTGCGCAGAAAGGAACCACCCAGGGATGGCATGGTGGCTGCGTGCACACACACGAACCAGGGAGATGGGAGAGCCTGCTGGGCACCAGGCCAAGCCTGGGCAGGTGGCCCCGTGAGCCTAGATCCACCCTCAGCTGCTGCTGTAGGACATTCCTCCCAAGCAAACTGCTCAGACTCAAACCTCAGCCCGCCCCTGAGATGGTTGCGGGCAGAGGGCTGTGGCTTGGCTCCAGAGGTAAAGGCTTCCTCCTCGTTTCCTTACAAGTAAGAAAGCAGCTCTTGGGCATCCTGCCACTCACTTCTACCTGGGCAGGGGCAACGCCAGACGCATTCCCAGCTGCTGAGGTGGGGGCGGGGAAACACAGCTTTAGGGTTAAAAGAGGAGTCACTCTGTGAAAATGTTTTTAATTTCAAAATATAACAGAGAAATAGAAAGCCACACGAAACCAGTGTTGTCAGCACCACCAATTATATAAAACAGACCTTTGCTAAAAGTGTGCCAGCCCCAGAACATCCTCCCTCCTTCCCTCCGAGAAGCAGCCACAGTTCTGACCTCTAGGTCCTCATTTCCTTACCTTTATAATTTGTTGGGCGAGTGCATCCCTACAAGCACTGGTGTTTAGTTTTGCCTGCTTCCCTTCCCTTGCCTCCCCTGCTCTCCCTTCCTTTCCCATGCCCTCTCTGCCCTTTCTGGACCCCTCCCCACCTCTCTTTCTTTCTTTGTTTTTAAATGTCTTTAATCTACAGGTTTCTTCCATAGAAACCATAATGATTTTTTAAGTCCTTTCCCCACAGAGAAAAAAAATGCTTATTTAGTCACAGCTGTTCTCTGAAGCATCACAGCTAACTGGCTTTACTGTGATTTTGCAAATGAACATACTCCCAACTTATGGTCCAGTGGGTTAGACCCCAGGATTTAGAAACAGATGTACTTGAGCTTGAATCTTGCCTCAGCCACTTACCAGCTGAATGGCCTTCAACAAGCTTCATACCCTCTCTGGGTCTCTCCATCTAAGAAAATTGGAAATAACAATTCCTATCTCATAGGAGTATTATGAGGATTAAATGAGGAAGCACATATTTGGTGCCTGGCATAGCATTTAAGTACTAAAATAAATGATACTTGAAACTATCCTTCTTTCATGTAGAAGGATGTAGTAAACTTGAGCAGAAAAAAACAGGTCTTCCCTAGCTTTCCCTGCCTTCTTCTTGGTGACCCTAACTAACATCTGGGACTTGTCTGGCAGCTGTGGTCCTCAGCACGACCACTGGACTGCTCGAGCTGGAAGAGAAATGGGGCTCCAGCCTACACTTTGCTTTTGTAGAGAGTCTCTAGCCATCCTTTGTCATATCCTCACCTGCCCCTTTCCTGGGTGGGCCAGAGTCCAGGAACAAGGAGCAGGGGTAACAGGCAACCTTGAGTTCTGGCTGGGGTGGGGGGTCAGTACAGCAGAATGGGTGCTGGGGCTGGAGCATTTGCTTTCCTTTGTGGCCTCTAGTTCCCACCCTTTTGTCCCCACTAAGCCCTTGCTCCATAGCCCTGCCCCACCCCATGTTGTCCATGTGACCTCCACTCAATTCTTCACCACGAATGGGAAGAATCACTGTTTCCTAACCACCAATTCAATCATGGTTCTGCTGTAGCAGAGAAAGAGGAAGTGAATGTCCCTCATACTCTGTCACTGGGATGCTGCGGTTGTCCCCAGGTGTTCTGGGAATGGGGGTGGCATGTGCAACTCAGTATTTACCACCTTTGAGAATGAATAGGGCTGGGTGGGAGAGAAAGTAGAGAGTATGATCAGTCATCATAGTCTTTATATGGAATAAGAAATAACCTATAACGTTGTCCTGATTTCTAAAATGCCACTGCAGGTGTCGACCAGGTTACTATCACCTGGATGGTGGTAACCCTGAGGGCTGTACCCAGTGTTTTTGCTACGGGCATTCAGCTAGCTGCCACAGCTCTGGGGACTACAGTGTCCATAAAATCACCTCAGACTTCCATCAAGGTGAAGTATTCTGTTTTCTAGAATTGTTGCTTTGCACATTGTATGGAGCTCTGTGCTTACAGATAACCACCTCACCATCCACAGGATGGGATTCTCGAGGCAGCTAGCTTTTAATGTGCATTATTTTTATAGGGCAATACCGCAGACTCTGGAGTCTTGAGAAAGTTCTAGCTGAAGAGTTTACTCAGACCAGTGTGTGAATACCTTAAAAGGATAACTAAAAAGAGACCAAGTTTCCATCTCCCTGCATTTCCCACCCCATCTGTTTCAAAACCACAAAGAATCATTTATTGGATGGGGAGGGGTGGTTATGAGCATCTTCCTGGAATTCACGTTCACTAATAATACTGCTTTCACATACATGAAATGAGTTAATTTGTGTGAAATTTGTTCCCAAGCAACAAAGCACCATAAAATGATGGGAGATTGATATGATTCCAACTCTGAATTTCTCTTTGAACATACTGGTCCCTCTTACCTCGCTAAGGCCAGACACTGTTCATGTAAATAAAATAATATTCCAAATCTCAGGCAGATGAAAACGTGCTCTGTTCTTACAAGAGACTCAAAGATGAGAAGTCAAAGCAGCTGAGGGGTTGGGGGCAGGTCAAGTTGAGACCCAAGCAGAGAGGTGCCTGAGGAGTTTTGAGGACTGCACATCAGTGTGGAAATGTTAAGAAAACCCCACTCATCGCTAGGACTTTTTGGCGAGCGAGTATTGCTTTGTTTTACCTCACCCAATAGATGGTTTGCCCTAATGCAGAGGGGTTTTGTCTGTCCTCCAGATGCTGATGGCTGGAAGGCTGTCCAAAGAAACGGGTCTCCTGCAAAGCTCCACTGGTCCCAGCGTCACCGGGACGTGTTCAGTTCAGCACGACGATCTGACCTTGTCTACTTTGTAGCTCCTGGTATGTGTGGCCTTTGTTCTGTAGAAGCCAACTTATGAGGCTGGGAAGTCAGGATAGAAACATGGGGTTGGAGAATGGAAACTGTATCATTCAGTGTCCAGGGCAGCAATGTCGCCAGACTTCAAGGTTAGGGCTTCAGTCCAGTTTGATGAAGTCATAGCATAATAGAGTGGAAGTGGGTGTCCAGGAGGTCAGACCCTGGGGGAAGTTCCTACTTTAATTGAAGGGGAAGTTTCTAGGTTTCCCATCATGATAAGATATAAGAACTGTGGCCAAATCTGTGGGCCTGTTGAGAGGCAGATGGACAAGGAAAAACGAGGCATTTCTCAAAGCTTTAACCACTTGTACGTGTAAAAAGTACATATTCATCAGTGGTGATGAAGAGCTCTGGCTCGAATTCTAATCCCAGTTGTGTCCTTAGCTAATAGGTGATTCCTGGTGAGCATCCTCTCAACCTTTGTAAACTTCAATTCTCTCCACTGTTCAGTGGGAATGACAAGGCTTACCTCTGAGAATTATTGCCCTCAAATGTGATGATGTTCGTGAACGCATCCTCTAAGCTCTACAGAGCCTAAAACATTAGGTAACAAATGGCCCTATTGCCGATATGCCTGGGATCTCAACATATTGGTCTGGCACAGGGCCATGCCATGAGTCATCTAATACAGTGGTCCCCAGCCATTTTGACACCAGGGACCAGTTTCATGGAAGACAATTTTTCCATGGACTGGGGTGGAGGATGGTTTCAGGATGATTCAAGTGCATTACATTCAAGCTCACCTCCGTCTGTGCAGCTCGGTTCCTAACAGGCCCAGACAGGTAGCGGTGGTCAGCAGCCCAGAGGTTGGGGACCCGTGCCCTAATAGAGGGAATTGTCTGATCACGAGGCCCTTGGAACATTTCAGTAACTAACCCGCCTTTGTAGCCGATAGCAATGTGGCCACGTCCAGTGCCATGAACTGGCTCTTCTGGAAGGGTGTGGTTTGGGACAGGGTGGCAGGTGGGTGACATAGGACTCCATCAGAAATTGCCAACGTTAGTGCAAACCTGCTCGCTCGTTTGCTCCTCCAGTTTTACACCTGATCTCAATCTCTTCAAATTCCATTGCACAGCCAAATTTCTTGGGAATCAACAAGTAAGCTACGGGCAAAGCCTGTCCTTTGACTACCGCGTGGACAGGGGAGGCAGACACCCATCGGCCCATGACGTGATCCTGGAAGGCGCTGGTCTACGAATCACAGCCCCCTTGATGCCACTTGGCAAGACACTGCCTTGTGGGATCACCAAGACTTACATGTTCAGGTACGAGGAAAGACTCAGTGGGTGGAATAGAGCGAGCTGTGACTGCAGCCCCTTCCTTTGTTCATTCAGTCAGTCACCGCTTGTTCATTCAACAAGCTTCTCTGAGCACCTTTTGTGTTCCAGCCATGGTGTTAGGTGCTGAGACAGGACATGGTTCCTGCCCTTAAGCCCCTGACGGGCTGATGGGAGAGAAAAAGAAACAGGTGGTTACAGTGCAGCTTGTGAGTGATGCTCTACAGAAGGTGGGCATGCGTAGGCACAACTAACCCACTGGAGTGACCAAGGACAGTGTCTCAAGAAGATGTGACAAGGGAAGAGCAACTGTCTAAGGGGAAAGGCTAACAAGACAGAGAAAATGCCATGCTTGAGGAGTTTTGTGATTTAGGGAATTCCAAGCATCAGAGGAGCCTGGAGTGGGGGAGAGGACTAAATGCCCTGGGAAGTGAGGTCTGAGGAAGAGGCGTGAGGGAGTTCATAGGATGACCCTCTGCGTGTCTGGGGGGTTGCACATTATCCTGTGGGTGGGAATTTTGACTGGTGGATACAGAGAGGTTGGGGCAAGGGGCTGTGCCTTCTAAGTACTCAGTACTGACTGGAAGCTTGGAAATCAAGATGAAGAAATATGGCCTTTGTCCTTCAAGAGTTCATGGTCTAGTAGGATGTGTAACATGACAAAAAGCAAACCTAATACAGTACAAAAATGGCTTTCGTGGTGTGCCTGTTCTTGGGGACTGGGGAGGAGAGGAAAGAATGCCTGATTCTGTGTGGAGGACAGAAAGAAGCCCAGGACTTTCCCGGGGACAAAATGAAGACAACCTGTACCTGTCAGTATATGTGGGGGTGTGGAAAGGCATAATACCGGGGAACTGACTAGCAATGCATATGGCTGCTACCCAGCATGTGCAGGGGAGATGGGTAGATAAAATTGAAAGATGGAAGAGGACCCATGTAGTGGTCCTTGTATGTCACGTCCATGTGCTGAGATCTTGTTCATGCCTGTAAGATAATGGAAAGCTTATTAGGACAGTGGAGGTTGGGAAGTGGTATGATCGGGTGTGGGGGATAGTTCAGCTGGGGTCCTTAACGAGGCCATCAGGACACATACACCGTGGTTCAAGCGAGGTCTGCTGGAGGCATAGCCCAGGACAGCAGTAAAGCAAATAGAGTTGGAAGACCACTTAAATAACGGAGTGTAACTTATTCCCATGGTACATGCACACAGCTCTGCTACCTCTGATTCCCATCGCCCCCCCCCCCCCTTCTCGGCTTGTTGCAACTACTCTTTGAGATTTAGCTTACAGGTTCTTCCTTTGCGTTAGCCTTTCAGAGTCCCAGGTGAAGTTACAGTCACCCCATGGGTTTCTGCGGCATCCTGAACACACGCTCACTGCCCTGTGTCGGGGTTATTTGTTGGCCTGCCGACTCCACTGGCTGGGCACTGATGACCTTGCCCCAGTGTCTCAGTGTCTGCCATCCTAATACATCTTCTGGCCCAAACCAAGTGCACAGTTGACGGTTGTTTAATGAATCGGTGAATGAAACAAAAGGGTTAGGGCTCTTCCTGGAAGAGCTAGTCTAGGAAAAAAACCAAGAACAGAAAACCATAAAGCAGAACAGTTCAGGGGCCGGTGATGTGATACAGTGAGGCACTTCAATGACAAATTAAGGTGGATTCGATGTAGAAGGCAGAAGTTGACTTTTGAAAGGAGTAACTGAAATGTGCTCAGATAACAAATCATTTACACAACAAACCCAAATATGAACGGTAGCTCTTGAGCATCAGAATTGAGGATCAGAGCTCCTGGACCTCAGAGGTGTTTGTAACATTAGGTTTTGCGTGACCGAGAACAGAAGCGGTCTCGGTAGCCTTGAACCCTGGAGTTCGGCTTCCTCCCCAGGGTCACCCTCCATCGCGTCCTGTGGGGCTTGCGCTTCTACAGAGTGAGGAAGCTCCATGCCTGCCTACAAGCATGTGGCTGCTGATCCTTTGCCCGTCCCTAAGCAGGACTGTGAAGGGGCTTGATTGCTCCCACAATCCCATTTGTATCGAGTGTGCAAATGATAAGATTTGAAAAGAGTTGGGTTTTTAAGCTTTTGATTTTTCAATCATGCAGATTGAATGAACATCCAAGCAGCACTTGGAGCCCCCAGCTGAGTTACTTTGAGTATCGGAGGTTACTGCGCAATCTCACCGCCCTGTGGATCCGAGCCACCTACGGGGAGTACAGTAAGTGATGAGGACAATGGGTGTCCTTCTTCTTAGGGTGTAGTTTAATTCACTTCACCTCTCTAAGGTTCGGCTACCCAAACAAGTAGATAAATAAACTCCTGGATGGTTTCAATGTCGAGTCTCTAATATTAAATCCTTAGATTCTAGAAATTATTAAAAAGGAATGTTTCTCTAAAAAGTGCCAAGAATCTCTGAATTTAGATGAAAGCTGAGGATTTGAAGATGATCTGCAGCAAATGGGCGCATTCCCCATGACACAGATGTCACTGTTCCTGGGGAGCTTTTCTTGTGCGGTTGTACTCAGCGCCGCCCTGTCCGGACATCATCAAGCATCCTGTTAATTGCTCTTATTGAACTTCACACGTTGTGTCCTCCTAGTCCCAACTGAAGTTATTTAAGTGAGAGTCCCTTTGGCTTGTTAGCATCTGCGAGTAAAGGAAGCGGGGCTGCTCCCTCCATTCCTGTGTCACCGATGCAGCGTCTAAAGTGGGACGTAGAAAATGTGTTTCCTGACAGGTCATTGAACCTTTACTACGTGCCAGGCACATTATAACACACGCATGGTCTCATTCAGCTTTCACAACGAACGTGGGAGGTAGATACGCGCACTGTTACTTCCGCTGTTGAGGAGACACATTCATGCAAAGGCAGTGTGACTTGCCCGGGTCACACAGCTCACGAGGGTGGAGCCAGAATTTTAAGCTCTGATGTTTCTGACCCCGGAGCCCGTGCGCTCAGTGGTGACAGGCAGCTGTACCTCCACACGTGGCACAGGGAGTGAACACCACCTGTCTGTGATAGTGAGCCAGGAAAGATGAAATCCAAAGACAGGCCTGCTGGACCAGCTTCAGACCTCACCACCGGCTCTGACTAACCTGTTCTCTCTGTCGCAGGCACTGGGTACATTGACAACGTGACCCTGATTTCAGCCCGCCCCGTCTCTGGCGCCCCAGCACCCTGGGTTGAACAGTGTGTGTGTCCTGTTGGATACAAGGGACAGTTCTGCCAGGATTGTGCTTCTGGCTACAAAAGAGACTCAGCCAGACTGGGCCCTTTTGGCACCTGTATTCCATGTAACTGCCAAGGGGGAGGGACCTGCGATCCAGACACAGGTGAGTGAAATGAGCACCTGGACCAGGGGGCAGGGTGCAGCCAGGTGACCTGGCCTCCCGTGGATGAGACAGAAAGGCTGTGAGAAAGGCTGTGCCTGAACTCATCTTGGAGATGGGAAAGGATTAGGGAAAGCTGGACTGGAGTCGGGGACCATGCACACGGGGCTTTGTTACACTCAATCCTTTTCATTATGGAAATGCCACAAGGCTGTGGGAAAGGTGCTAGGTTACAGGAAATGGCTGTCGTGGTTCAGTGCTGGGTGGGGGGCTGGTGTCAAGTTGCAAGGATTGTGATGGGGAGATCAAAGGCAGTGTCAGGGCCTGGATGAAGGTGCCGACAAACGGTGTCAGGCCAGGGGGCAGGGGCGCAGTGTTAGGACCTTATGGAGAGTCAAGGAAGCGTCTGTCTCCGCAGCATGGGAGAGGGAGGGTGCGTGAGCTGCAGGTTCCCAGCCGTGTGTAGAGTCGGTACCAGGGCAAAGGCGAATGCCCGCGCTCCAGAGAAAGCTTCAGAAAGGAAGACTTTGGGTTCCTGAGCTCTGACCCCAGACAGCCTCAGTGCTCCAGGACGTGGAGAGTTTTTCCCTGCTCATCTCCCTGCCTCTCCATTCTTCCTCTGCCTTCCAGGAGACTGTTACTCGGGGGATGAAAATCCTGACGTTGAGTGTGCAGACTGCCCCCTCGGTTTCTACAATGACCCACACGACCCCCGAAGCTGCAAGCCGTGCCCCTGTCGCAATGGGTTCAGCTGCTCGGTGATGCCTGAGACAGAAGAGGTCGTGTGCAATAACTGCCCCCTCGGGGTCACTGGTAAGGCCAGCGCCTGCGTCACCCGGTCCTGATGCCGTGAGTTGGTGGACAAAGCTTCTATTCCAAGGAATTTGGAGGGAATGATAACTACCTAGGGCTCATCTGAATGGGCCCATGCTAAAGATAAGGCCATTTCAATGCCCGGACAGGTGAAGCGGGTTGAGGAAGGGCAGGGTGTATGGGAGGAAACCCCTCAAGGTGTCTGAGGAGGTTTGTATTTAGAAGACGAAGTTTTCAGACAAAATACATGCTTCAGCTCCGTTTTAAAAATATGAACCAAGGCCAAGAAGGAGCACTTAGTGACTTCTGAAATGTCACATCTGTCTGCTAGTCAGTTGGAAAGAAGAGTTAATTTTTCAAGAGCAGCCTTGGGCATAGTGCTCCAAATCGGACTTTGCCCACCGTCTGTTAACGGGTGGGAAGCCTCCGAGGGGTGCTGCTGTGTTCCAAAACCTGTGACCTCCATGGAGGGCAAGGGCCGGCCCCTAGCCTGGGGCCTGCTCCTGAGCCCATTGTTCCGGGTTTTGGGGCGGAAGGGTTTCTAGACCCCACAGGTGCTTTCTGCCTCTGCGTGTGGCCTTGCTGCTGAGGGGTGACCTGGTCTGTTGACTTGCTGAGGGGTCACCATCTATGACTTGGCCATGTGCTCCTTCCAGGTGCCCGCTGTGAGCTCTGTGCCGATGGCTACTTCGGGGACCCCTTTGGGGAACGTGGCCCTGTGAGGCCTTGTCAGCCCTGCCAGTGTAACAACAATGTGGACCCCAGTGCCTCCGGGAACTGTGACCGCCTGACAGGCAGGTGTCTCAAGTGCATCCACAACACAGCTGGCGTCTACTGCGAGCAGTGCAAAGCGGGCTACTTCGGGGACCCCCTGGCTCCCAACCCAGCAGACAAGTGTCGAGGTAGGACTGCATCCTCAAATGGGTATGTGTGCATGCACATGGAAGAAGATACAAATCCGCAAGGCCAACAGCAGGTGACATGATGACATTACTTTGGTTTCTCTGACTAGTGGGCCCACGCACAGCCCCGACCTATCCTGTGTTGAAGGCCTTAGACCAGTTTCCCCTGCAGCAGGGCTGGAAGGCAGAGTGGGAGGGTGTGGAATGGGTGATGCTGGGGAGGAGATAGGAATAGGGTCAGGCTGACATTCCTAAGTGGAAGAGGAGCTGAGAGGGGGCCACACCCTCTGCCCAGTCCCAAGGCTGCTGGGCAGGCACAAGGCTGCCACACCTGTTATAGGAGAGTAATGAATGACCAGAGATGAAGCCTGCACGCACAGAGGTGCGGAGAGGAGCGGGCTGCAAAGGAGGTTGAGACACCCTCTCAGGAAGTCAATGGGACTGATGCCTAGGAAGGTAACAGTCAACACGCCTCCTAAAGAGATTCGGCTTCAAAGCAGCAGCTATTTGGAGCATTCCTAATGCTGCTTCAGATCAAAGCAAGAATGTGCAGACGGGGCCTTTTGCTCAGCCCTTCTTTCAAACCTCTGCCCAGGTTATATTCAAGAGGCAAGTTCAATTCTAGGGAGCTGGTCTCATCTCTTGGTCCCAATAGTCTCAGACCAGGCCTGGTGCCTGGAACTTAGAAGCTTGTTTATTACAAGGTCCAGAGTGGCCCTGGGGACCCAGATTGGAGGACTCCCAATCCCCCAGGAGTTCTGCAGGGAGCCCAGAGCCTCCACTGACACCAGAGTCCCCAGACCCCTGGAAGTGCCTGAGGACCTCGTACAACTGGGGGCTTCTCCCCAGGGGCACGAATCCCACCTGCCCTGATCCCAACCTGTGGGTTTGCGGTGATGTGCTAAAAATACCCGACGATAGGGAAAGCCCACATGCCTTTGGCAGTACTGAGTTCAAGTCCAGTTTTTTAACATACCTATTGTATTATTCTGACTCTACCAATTAATTTCTCTGAGCTTCAGTTTGCTCATATGGATGAATAATATTTAACTCAATGTGGTTGCAAAGATAAGACAGCACAGAGAACATACACTGTAAACTATGTAGTTCTAGTTATAAAAGGCTATTAGTAGGGATTTCACTGGGTTTGGACCATACGTTTCTTCACCCAGCTCTCTTTTGTCAAGCACCTACCCAATGTGGAGCTCGATACTGAGGTCATAATGATGGATAAGTCAACCCCAGCTCCCACAGATGCCAATAAGGAAGACCCAGATATGTGAGCAGATAATGGCAGCACAGTTAGGGGTATGAGTATATGCTGAGTGTTTGTGAGCACTGAGGATGGAGCAATGCAGAGAATCACTGGGCCTCCATTAGAAAGATGTCTCACCTTCTGTTATATTCTCAGCTCTTAGAACAGAGCATGACACATAGTAGGTGTGCAGTCAATTGGACTGATTGAATAAAGGTATTGCTTTCTTACTGCATTTCATACAAAAAAAGGCAGAAGGACAGGAGGAAAAGAGCATTGGCTCTTTTCAAGTTTTCATCCCAGCTGGCCATTTACTTGCTGTGTGACCTGGGACAACTTACGGAACCTCTCTGAGCTCATATTCCTCATCTGCAAAATAGAGGGAAATGTCCCTGTCTGGCCCATATTAGGCCTACAGGAAGTGTTATTCACCTTGTGAACAAAGCCCGAGTGCTTACTGAATATCCAATAGGCTTATAATTTCACAGGAGGAAAACTATAAATGCTACCAGAAAGGATGAACCGTTGTAATATGTCTTCATCCACACACACAGCAAACTTGCCAGGTGACTCCCGAGACCTAACTGTAGTAGGGATGTGCTTGGAGCCAAAGCCAAGAGATGAATCTAATCCCGTGTGAATCAATGACACGCTGTGAATGCCGACTTGACCTTTTTTCCTTTTATTTTGCTATGCCTCCGATTTCTGGAATTAGCTTGATAGGAATGCTTCCTGTTTGTCTGCCTTTTGTCTCTAGCTTGCAACTGTAGTCCAGCGGGCTCTGAGCCTGTGGAGTGTCGCGGTGACGGCAGCTGCGTTTGCAAGCCAGGATTTGATGGCCTCCACTGTGAACATGCAGCGTTAACCAGCTGTCCAGCTTGCTACGATCAAGTGAAGGGTCAGGTGCGCATGCTAACCACCCCTTACCCTCACGAGTGACACCTGTGAGTGTCTACCGGGTGGCTCTGTCACCGATCTAGGAACTCCTTATCTCCTTGGGGATGGGGTTAGGGTTGCTATCATTTTCTTTAAAAAATTACTGTATTGAAAATTCTGTATAATAGGAACATTACTTCAGATTTACGTCCTTATATATGTGTCATTTTCCAAACTCCTTTTGTAGATTTTGTTTCATTTGGTGTTCACGATAACTTAGTCCAGTTGGGAGAAAAAGCATTCTGACCTCGTTTTCACTGAGCAAACAGTCTCAAAAATTTTGCAGTTTTTTAAAAGATTTTATTTATTTTATTTTTAGGGAGAGGAGAAGGGAGAGAGATAGAGAGGGAGAGAAACATCAGTGTGTGGTTGCCTCTCACATGCCCCCTACCAGGGACCTGGCCCACAACCCAGGCATGTGCCCTGACTGGGAATTTAACCAGCGACACTTTGGTTCTCAGGCTCGCGCTCAATCCACTGAGCTACACCAGCCAGAGCAAATTTTGCAGTTTTTTAAAGCCCCATGGCCAGGTGGAACTGAGAAGGCCACCCATGTCCCCTGCCTCCGAGTTCAGTGACCTTTCTGCTAAAATGTGCCACTTCCCAGGATTCCTTCCAAGAGATGTCCTCATGAAACAAATGAAGAAAAACATCAACATACAAACGATATGAGGACTTGAGAAGGTTCCAAGGCTATCTAAACTGGAATGGCTTCCAGAAATTTCTCATTGATTGTCCAAAAAGAATGAAGTAGATGTTGTTATTTATTAAATATTATCTTGCTGGAGTGAAGAGTAGGGAGAGAAAGGGCCCAAATGGAACCCTAAATGTAGGACAAACTCAACCCGCTTTTAAAATGTATCTATTTATCCAGCCTTCTATAGCACTTACTTGTTCCTGGCCCTGTTCAGAGCACTATAAAAATATTAACTCATTTAGTTCAAGTAATAACTATATGAGGTATTATTATTATTGGTAGTAGTATCCCCATCTTATGGATAAAGAAAGTGACATGTCCAGGGTCACATGGCTGGTGAGTAGTGGGGCCAGGGTTCGAACTCAGAGTCTAGGCCCTCGAGTCTGCACTTTGAACTTCCATGGCATGCTAGGCACTTCTGGCCCTTTAGCTTTTGTTCCCTGGGCAGCTGGGATTCGCCCACATCATCTGTTCTGACCCTCTCCCCTGTGCGGTTTCAGATGGATCAGTTTGCGCAGCAGCTGCGGAGCCTGGAGGCCCTGGTTGCGAAGGCTGCAGCGGGTGGTGGAGGAGCACCCAATGCAGAGCTGGAAGGCAGGATGCAGCAGGCTGAGCAGGCGCTCCGGGACATTCTTAGAGAGGCCCAGATTTCAGAAGGTGATGAAGGCCAATTTCCCTTCAGACAAGAGAGCATTCACAGTCAGAGAAAGCATTGCCCTAGTAAAGGGTGCAGACTCTGCTGTGGGCGTCAGTTCAGCAGGTGTCTCTGCCCAGCCCTTGCAGCGGGAAAAGGATGGTCTGACATTCTCCTGGGAAGTGAATGATGGAGATTAAAGAGCAGTTGCATGCATTCACTTACTGGGTTTTCACCACTTTGCCATAGGCCCGTTCAAGGCACTTTTCAGCCCTTATTATGTTTGATCACTGTGCTGACTTCCAAAAATGCTCATCCTCCCTTTCCTTGTTGGCGTTCAGGTGTTATGAGGTCTCTCAGTCTTCAGCTGACCAAGGCAAGGAGCCAAGAAAATAGCTACCGGAACCGCCTGGATGACCTCAAGAGGACTGTGGAAAGGGTTCAGGCCCTGGGCAGTCAGTATCAGAACCGACTTCAGGATACTCGTAGGCTCGTCACTCAGATGCGCCTGAGCCTAGAGGAGGGCGAGTCTTCCCTGCGAAACACGGTAGGTGATGCTGCGTCAGGGTACCGAGGCCACAGCTGGGTGGGGAGACCCAGCTGTCGGCATTGCCGGCTCCCTGGCTGTTTCTCAGGTTTTCTAGCCCACCTGGCAGCTATTTGAACTTCTCTCCCCTCCCCTGAAACAGTCACGGACAATTTTGTGTTCGTTAGCTGTCTGCAGTTTCCCATTTGACTGCTTTATGTTATTCTCCCTAATTTGTCTCTTGCCAACCACATCTTCATCTTGGTGCTGCCTCTTCTCCCTTCTCTCTGCCTGTCTTCTAGCTCGTCAGCTCCCAGAGAGCAGGATGTCACTGGGTTCACATGTACCTCCCCGGCCCGTAGCACAGCGTGTGGCTGTGATGTTTGCTGCATGAATGAATGAATGACAAAAGCACAAATGAAAAGAAAAGGAAGAAAGGCAGGGAGGGAAGGAAGCAGGGAGGAGGAGCCCAGTGAAGATGGGGTTCTGAAAATGGGAAATAAGAGGCGTCACCCTGTGATTATCTGGATGATGCGGAACGCAGTGCGGAGGGAGGGAGGTGGTTGAAGGAGCACTCTTGTTCCAGAATGAAGAAGGCAAAGGTGATGATTACGTCAGTGGGTGCATGGGGGATGACTAAAGGAAATTAGAAAATACTCAGATATTATGCTGAGGGAATGAAGGGTTTGAAAAGATGATGTGCATTCAATAAAAAAATGAAATAAAAAAAATAATGTGTATTAATTTTCTTCTTATTACAAAAATAATGTTTTATTGTAGAAAATTTAGAAAACAAGGATCCCCTTGTGACTCCATTACTAAGAAATAACCATTAAAACTACGTGTACGTTCTGCTGGTTTTTAAATACGTATGACAATATCAACCTGTGCATATTTTCGATGCTTCTGGACCCATATCCAGACATTTTTTGAACATGAATTTCCACTTTATTCTTGTCTATACTTTTAAAAAAAATTGTAATGACCATGGTGACTTGGGACTCCATGTTTCAGGGTGTAGAGTGCCGCGTGGTTCTGACGGGACAGGTGCAGAGCCTTTTTAGGCTCCATGGCCAAGTGCGAAGCCTTACCTAATTTTCCTTTTTCACAGAACATCCCTTCCTCAGACCACTACATGGGGCCAAATAGCTTTCAAAGCCTGGCTCAGGAGGCCATGAAATTGGCAGACAGGTGAGCACCGTAGGGGCCACCCCTGCTTCGGACCATCTCCGCGATGCTGGACTTGAACAACACTGCGTGGCGTGCACGCCCTATGCATCATTTCCTCCAGGCGCCTTTGCACCCTTCCCCTGTCTTACGGCCATTTTTTAACCACTTGCCTTTTAGCATATGTAGGTGGCCACTGGACACGGTCATTTGGCAGAAGTTGGGGATCAGGGTGTTTCTTGCCTAGATTTTTCTATGACTCAGGACATAGCTTTGGTGTATGTCAGATGTGCTTCCTCGTGCACACCCTGTGAAATGACTCAGCCCTTGGAAAAGAACACGCTGCAGCTTTGAGGGACTCCCAGGCTCCCACACGGAGCCTGGGAACAAGTAGCAACAAGTCTTTACTGGCCTGTGGGGGCTGTGGCTGTGGGGGGGTGACTTCCTCCTGAAAATCAGCCCTGCTGGCCCCAGGTGGCAATAGGCAGCTCCTTAGTCCTCACCTGACTCTAAGCTGCCATGAAAGAGGTTCGCTCAGAGCCCAGTGCTCAGCAGGGATGCACACTCCATGGATTCCAAATGGAATTCATTCTTCAGAGGGGCTGGCTTGTGTTCTGTAGCATTGGCTACTTCCTGAGTCTGTTTTTATCACTTTCTAGATCCAGAAGGACAAGCACATGTGGGTGGGGGGGGGCTTTTATTGACAGGCTTTGTCCCTCCTAGTGGTGGCCTAGTTTTGAGTTGCAGCAAAAGCAAGTAGGGGGTGGATAAAATAAGACCTAGGGTCTTTTTTTTCCTTTCCTGCAGAAAACAGCTTATGCATGCAATATTCTATCATCCTGGTCCCACTCCCAGCCACCTCCACCCCGCACCCCAGGCCTCTCCTGACTATGCCATAAATGGGAGAGATCACCAAAAAGTCTATGGCATGAGGCTGCTCCTGTGGAGCACCTTCTGCCTCTCAATAGTGCCTCTAATTCCCCGTAACTGGGTCACTTCTCTTTGGCTTCTCTAGCCAAACCAGTTCCCTTGCTCCCTTCTCTGCATTTAAATAAAAGGCCTTAAGGAAGCTCTTGCTAGGAAAACTCCAATTCTTTCTTTTTAATTCTTTCAGCCATGAGGAGTCAGCCAATAACATGGAGCAACTGGCAGGGGAAACTGAAGGTTATTCCAAACAGGCTCTGTCACTCGTGCACAAGGTACTTCAGGAGGGAGGCGGCAGTGGCGGCCTGGATGGCCCTGTGGCACAAGGGCTGATGCGAAGGTAAGTCTCAGCAGGTCCTCCTGGGGACCAATGTCATCTGCACCTTCCTAGGGCATAGCGCAAACCACGTGTCTTTAAAAAACATTAATAATAAGAGGGATAACCGAATGAGAGTGTTACTTTGGGGAAAACAGGTGCCTTTCAGGCTGGAAGAAGAAACGGTTGGCTAATCTAAGCTAAGTTTGTGTTTGAGAGGTTGTGTTCTTGGAAATATGGTCCTTCTCTGTGGTATTTGAAGGATGTGAGCAAATCCATTTGATGGCATGGAGGATATAAAACTAATATATTTATATTATCAAGAATTGGGAAACTTGGGTTGAATTTTCCTGATCCAACCTGTATTAGTTTTAAGGCTTATGTTTCGATGGTAGAGTGGAGCCCATGTTTGACATAAAACCTCATTTGGTTTTTCTGATAATGCTAATTGCATACTTTTAAGACAATGGGATGGAATTTTTTACCTTTAAAAATAAAAAGAGTGGCCCTGGCTAATATGGCTCAGTGGACTGAGTGCTGGCCTGTGAACTAAAAGGTCACCAGTTCACTTCCCAGTCAGGGCACATGCCTGGGTTGCAGGCCGGGTCCCCAGTGTGGGGTGTACAAGAGGCAACCACACATTGATGTTTCTCTCCCGCTTTCTCTCTCCTTTCCCTGCTCTCTAAAAATGAATAAGTAGATAAAGTCTTTAAAAATATATAAAAAGGTTGAATTCTCACAAAGTTCTCTGTTTTCCCCTCTGCAGATTGGAGCAAACCAAGTCTCTGGCCCAGCAGTTGTCCAGGGCGGCCACTCACATGGACATTGAAGCGGATAAGTCTTATCAACACAGTCTCCGCCTTCTCAATTCCGCATCTCAGCTTCAGGGAGTCAGCGATCAGTCCTTGCAGGTAAGAACATCTCACCTGTGGGCTGAAGTACAGAAGAAGAGCCATAGCGCCTTCTCCTCTGGGGGCTCCATAATATTGTCCAATCGTTAAGTCGGGTCTCCATGTTGACCTTTCTTGCTTCGATTGGGAAGAGTATGTACCCTTCTCATTGTCCATGTCCATGTTCTTTAACCCCAATCTTGGTCTTTGAAAAGGCCTTGGCTCACATCCTGAACCAATTAATGGATAAAAGTTTTATATCTCTTCCCTATTTCTGGGGACTGCTGAAACCTTGTGGGGAATTAATCTGGATAAAATTTGATATTTTCATTTGGGTAAAATCTATAGTACATCCCTGTAGAGTCACTCAGAAGACTTGTGCTCTTCTCAAAAGTTTTGCATTATTTCTATCATCAATTCCAAACTTACATGAAGAAGATTGGGCTTTCTACCCACCACAAAAAGCACTCACAGTGGTTCCCACAAAAATGTTCCCAAGTGTACATACCTAAAACATAAAGAAATAATAGTAAAAATGGACACAAAACCTGTTTGAAGGTGGTGGTATGGGAAGAAAAGGGGGAGCAGATTAAGCAGTACAAACTTTATAATTTTTAGAGTTATAACATAAGTCGTGGGGATGTAATGTACAACCTAGGGAATATAGTCAGTGATATCATCATAACGGTCTTTGGTGACAGATGACTGCCAGGCTTATGGAGATCACTTCGTAAGGTTGAATCACTGTGTTGTACACCTGATCCTAGTATAGTATTAGGTGTCAACTGTAATTAAACATAATTTAAAAAAAAAAAGGAAACCTGTTTGATGCCTGAAGGATCTGCTGTAGGCATAGTGCCTGTTAGACTTTGGGCATGTATTGTTCTTGTTTTCAAATAAGGATGGCAGGTCCCAAGGATGGCAGGTGATAACTGATGAGCAGAAAGTTGACTCATTCATCTCCTTGGGCTCACAGGTAGAAGCAAAGAGGATCAGACAAAAAGCTGATTCTCTCTCCAGCCTGGTGACGAAGCATATGGATGAATTCAAGCGTATGCAAAGCAACCTGGGAAACTGGGAAGAAGAAACCCGGCAGCTCTTACAGAATGGAAAGAATGGGAGACAGGTATCTTTTGAATTCACTCAAAATGTATTAAGTGCCTACCATGAGAATAAATATGGAGAGAAACACATTGGAAACTCTGATAGGTCATGGTACCACTGCATAGAGCAGAAGTAACATACACAGAGACCTTGATGTGGTTAGTTCAGCTCCACCGACTGAATCAGCCCTCAAGTCTAGGAATAGGACTCAGGCCTCCTGGATCTAACTGTGGTCCAGCTCTGTCTGCTGGCTTGGCTTCAGGAGGTAGCTGGAGTTTAAAATTATGATTTGCAAGACTGTTCTTGTCTCTGATAGTGGACTAGAGTTCGAGAGTGTTCTCTATATGGAATCCTTTTGAGTTGTTGGGGTAAGGAGTTCGCTCTGTCCCAGACTGTGGAGGGCTTTGCTACAGCACCCCTCGACTCTTGGGTGAATCACAGCGCTCTGTTTTCACCAAGAGAAATGTGTCAGTGTGATTTCGCCGGCAGGGCTGCACTTTCCAGGTGGATGTTAAATTTGCACTGATCCTGTCCTATCTGCCTGTTTCCAGAACTCGGCTCAGCTACTTTCTCGTGCCAACCTTGCTAAAAGAAGAGCCCAGGAAGCACTAAGTATGGGCAATGCCACTTTTTACGAAGTTGAGAACATCTTAAAGAACCTCAGAGGTGAGTAAGTAATTCATGGTTCAGTTCCCTCGAGCTTTGAAAGGTGTGGCCATGACTTTGGTTTATATGGAACCCTCACCTGTCTCTCTAAGTGACAGGCATGTTGGGAGTATTAATAGATGCTTAATAAATAACTTTCTAAAGAAAAAGACTCCATTAACATTTGGTGCAGTGGGAAGAACTGACCTAGGTGTCCGAAGGCTTGAGTTCTGATCTCTGCTGGGCCTCATCACCAGGCTGAGCTGGCTCTGTGACCATGGGCAAGTCACAAAGCCCTTTTGGGACTCAACTTTCTCTTTAAAGGAAGAAGGTTAAGCTAAGTGACCTCTAAGGTCCCTCACAGATCCAACATCCCACTACCATACAGGTATTTTTTCTTTCTTCCTTCCTTCCTTCCTTCCTTCCTTCCTTCCTTCCTTCCTTCCTCCCTTCCTCCCTTCCTTCCTCTCCTTTCCTGCCTGGTTGGTTCCAATATAGACTGCTTTGTGGTGATTATGGGACAAACTTTGTCACAGCATGCAGATCCCAGGAAATTTAGGTTTGTGCCTTAGAGCTTTGCTTAAAGTTTCAGGTTTCTTCACGAAAGAACAACAAAAATTCCAAAAGTCCTGGGATTTTCTTCACAGAAAGTGCCTGTCTACCTATTCTATCCAACCCTCAGCTGTTGGCATTGGCAGCTTAAGGGTTAAGGCTCTAACTTGTAACTTTGGGCTTCAAAGATCCCGATCCCACAGTACATATCCAATCCCAGAGGTTTCCCCACTTTGCTTTCTCCTGCCTCCCTAATCTATCACCAGTGAATTCCATGTAACCATTGTACGCCTCCTCCTTTGATTGTAATATATAAAATAAGGCACAAAACTGCCATTCTCAGGAGCATTTTCTCAATCTGTTGAGATTTGCTTCCTGGCAATTGTCATCAGTTTGGCTCAGATAAACTCATAAAAATGCTTTAAAAAATTCCACCTGCTTCTGATTCACTTTGGGGTCTTAAGATTCTTGCAGTGATGGGGACCCAGGGCAGGCTGATTGTCAGTTCCTCTAAGCACAGGATGAATTATGGTCCTTTCAACGTCTCCTATAAGATATTTTCTCCTAGATAAGAAAGAGTAATAGCCACACTCCCCCCTCCTCATTCCCAGGCAGTAATATCACTCTTTCCAGAATTTTTCTTAAAAACTTCAGTGTCTTTCTTCTTCCTTTGTAAGCTATTGTATAAGATTGTTCTCATCTTTGTGGCCATGTTTCCTTCTGTCCATTTCAGAGTTTGACCTGCAGGTTGGAGACAGAAAAGCAGAAGCTGAAGAGGCCATGAAGAGACTGTCCTACATCAGCCAGAAGGTTGCAGACGCCAGTGACAAGACTCGGCGAGCAGAAGAAGCCCTGGGTGGTGCAGCTGCTGGCGCCCAGGGGGCAAAGAACGCAGCCAGGGAGGCCCTGGAGATCACCAGCAAGATAGAACAGGTAAGGAGACATCGAGAGGCAGGTTGGCACCAGCAGTGCCCAACACCAGGGTAGCATGGAATAGGAAGGAGAATTCCAAGGCATTCATGGGCTCTTTTGACCCAGAAGGCTCTGAGTCCTGTTGTGGCCTCTGGTGGTCCCAGATCCACTTGGGCACCCCTTTTTGTGGATTGACTCACAGCTCATCATTGACTGAGCGCTGAAACCCCCTAATTTTCAGCTCCCTTTTTGGACAGCACCATGAGCCGAACCACCCAAGATTATTTTTGTACAGACTACTGTATTAATTTCCTAGAGCTGCTTTAATAAAGCACTGCCATTGGGAGGGCCTACAGCAACAGAAATTGATGATCCCATAGCGCTGGAGGCTAGAAGTCTGAAATCAAAGCATCAGCAGAGCCGTGCTCCCTCTGAGGCTCTGGGTGGAAACATTCCTAGCTTCTGGTGGTGACTGGCCATTCCTAGTGTTCCTTGGTTTGTACCAGCATCCCTCCAATTGTTGCCATTATCATCACATGGGGCTCTTCTCCCTGGGTGTCTCTGACTCTTCTTATAAAAACACCAGTTGTATTGGATGAGGGGGCCCATTCGATTCCAGTGTTGAGGATTAGAACTTCAACATGTTGGGTGGACAGGACACAATTCAACCCATAACAATGATCATCAGTGTTTCCATTCAAGATTATGAAACTCTGGAGTTCTAGGTCCTTTGTTTCTATGTTCTATGTCTAAGTTCTACTAGCTCATTTTTCTCTTTTCTTCCACTATGGGCCAGGCTCTGCTTGGTGTTAGGGGTGTGGAGATGAGAAAGGCCCAGTCCTTCTCTTCCAGGTGCATTCAGTAATGGGGACAGATAGATCAGTGACATAACCCGTATGCTAAATGCTCCTCCAGGAGTGCATCTCAGCTGGGAGAGAGCTTCGTGGTTCTATTTAAGCATGATTTCTACCAAGCTGATGCCACTCCAGAAGGCGCAGAGAATACTCTTGATATCTGGACTGGCCTCTCTCTTGGACCACTCGATAACTTGCAAAAAAAAAAATCTCAACCTTTAAGTCCTTTGAGGGTAGAGACCCATCTCATGTGCCTCTCTTTATATGGCTTCTAGCACAGGGACATCTGCAATTTGGTGCTTAATAGCAGCTATTGATATTGATGAGGTTTGTCCTAATAAAAACAAAACTCAAAGCTGTAGCCCATTCATTCTCTGCACCCCATGCTCAACTGTCTCAGGGAATAAAGTCATTCAAAAGACTACAGCAGCAAAGAAACGTGACAGGGAATTAGATGAGTTTCTCTCCCTTTGGGTTTTCCCAACTGGCTCCTATTGTGTTCACCACTTGGTGAGCATTGGCCTGAGAAGGAAGCAGTGTCTCAGTGCTGACCCTCCTTGTCCCCAGAGATGTACCCCAAAATTAACTTGTTGGAGGCAGAGCTTGGGAAAGGGTGTGTCCCCAAGCCTGACCCTCTCCTTGTTCATGTTGCTTACTCCATCAGGGACTGGCTGCAGCTGTATTTTTTCTGCAGTTGCCTTTGGAATGTTTTCGTGCCTCACCCCTCTCTTTCCTTCCGTCCCTGGCTCCTTTCCTTCTCCCAGGAGATAGGGAGTCTGAACTTGGAAGCCAATGTGACGGCAGATGGAGCCTTGGACATGGAGAAGGGACTGGCCAGTCTGAAGAGTGAGATGAGGGATGTGGAAGGAGAGCTGGCAACAAAGGAGCAAGATTTCGACATGGATATGGACATGGTGCAGAGGGTGAGCTTCCATAGCTTTCCATAGGAGATCCCTTTAAACGTGCCCACATGGGAAACACCCTTTCAAGGCAAGTCTGTATTTTTCTCAGGTAATTTCAGAAGCTCAAAGAGTTGATAACAGAGCCAAGAATGCTGGAGTTACGATCCAAGGCACACTCGACACCTTGGACAGCATCCTACACCTAATAGGTATGTGGAGTACCCACCAGCTTCCAGCCCCATGCTCAAGGCCTTTTCCTAGAAATTGAACCAGACCTAGTCCTGCTGAATGACAGTCTCAACTTTCCTTAGGGGTAGCAGGAAGTTTGCTTTGTTTCCAGGCCCTGATACTTCAGGCAGGTTACTTTACATTTTCTACATTCTCTGTTAGCATATCTCTAAGATGGGTCTCTGAGCACCTGTTGCTCCTGGAGGTGAGTCTCTAGGTCATAGAACCAAGTGTATTTAGGGAAGGTTTACTGAAGCTCAGATCAGTTAATAATGTCCCATACATAAGTTAAGAATAAGATACAGAATAAGTTATACAGGCAGAGTTTGAACTTCACAGCTAAAGGGAAGACTGGGCAGCTTGACAGGCCTGCTAAGGATTCTGCCCTTGATCCTGAGGAGCTAGTAGACAGCTTTAAGCAGAAGAATAACATCATCACTGTATATTTCAGACAGATCACCGGGGACCTGGGTAGAGGAGAGCTAGAAGGTGGGTTAGACAAAAGGCAGGATGGGACTGTTTTTAGGAGGTTGTTGAAGGAATTGGGGAGAGATGATGGAGCCTTCTCTGAAGCAGTAGAAGTGATGAGAGGCAAGATTCTCCCAGCCTGGGAAGTCAAGAATCACCTGCTGATTATGCTCAGTGTCCCTCCCCAAACCACAGTTCAACCTGGATGCAACCCTGCTGTGGAGACTGGAGCTGCCTGGTAGATAATGTGAAGGTGGGAAGTCTATGAGATAGTGAAAAATTTTAGGGTAAAACAGGTGGCAAAGCCTGGCAACAGCTCAGCTTTCTCCACAGGATCCCTCCAGAAGAAAACGGATGTGAATTAGAATTCTAGACTTAGGTAGAACAGGTATCAGGCCCTCGTTCGTCCTGTTTGATTAAGCCTGGACTACAGCAGGCAAGGAACTACGTATTTGGTCCTCAACTCCGGCCACATTCAGGAAAAGCCTTGGTTCTCCTGCTTCAGTTCAATGGAACAACGTCAAAACCTGCTTTTTCTGTGGAGAATCACCCAGCATACTGAGAGATGGGTGCCGTCTGTGTTGTTACACTAAGGGGCCTGCGTCATGCTCCAGTGAGCCCGAAAGTGTAAAACACCCTCGAAGGGTAAAACACACGATCCAGCTGAGCTTCTAGCAGCTTCGTTTAAGTGTTCCGAAAAAAGTATGGAAACCAAGAGGGCCTTTAAAGAGAACATGAGAGTGCGGAGAGAAGGGCAGAGGCGGACTATCAAAGTTTTAGGGTGTGCCAGGCCTAACGGCAGGTGTTGTTATGTTACAATATCATTTAGTCTTCTTAAGGTCCTGTGAGGTGAGTTTTATTATTTTATTCACCCAGGTACAAACTGAGGCTCAAAGACGTTATCACTGTCCCCCCACGTCCCACAGTCACTCGTGGAGGTGGCATTCACGCCGCGGTCTCTTTGTCTTCCGTGCTCCTGCTGTTCTGGAGCCGCTCATGCTGTGCCCCCTCCCCCATGGGCACAGTTACTTTGTCCCCAGGCTGACTTAACTTTCTCTTCATGCCATAGGACCCTAGGTTCGTGAGTTCTCCCCGGCCCCCAGGTGAAAGATGGATCCATTTTTCTCATGGTGGTGTTTCTACTCTATTGGCTCTCTTCAGCCTTGGGAAAATAGCATTTTCATTGCTGTAGGTATAATAAACTCATGCCATCAAATGCTGTCATTCAGCTCAGATAGGTGAGGCCACCTGACCTCGACTTTGAATTAACCAAGGGCTGCTCAAACCTGTTCAAACCTTGCTGATATTAATTTCAGATCACACTTGTGGGTAGAACATACCTGAACAATTATAACGACGCTTCATTTTGGAAACAAACCGGTATCTAGTTAGATTCCCACTGTTTCAGGCCAGAATGAAATCTTGCATCATTTCCTAACAGCTGTAACCCATCCCTCCAAATACCCTGGCCTCTATGGAGCCTGAAGCCCAGCCAGTTTCTAAAGGTTCTCCAATGGGAAACAGCGAGATATTGCCTCAGGGGGGGGCTCTAAAAGCTTAATTTGGGGTTGATTCTGATCCTAGGGTGACCTCAGCCTCTTAAAAATGCCTGGCATGTTATTGGCTCCAGGCAGGTGAAAGAGGAATTAGTTAAAGGTATAAAGCGCCCATGTATGTTTAAAGAAATCTAAGCACAAATCCAATCTTCTGTGAACTCCTTCCTCCTTCTCCCCAATAGACCAGCCCGGCAGTGTGAATGAAGAGGGGCTGATTTTATTGGAGCAGAAGCTTTCCAGAGCCAAGACTCAGATCAACAGCCAGCTGCGGCCCTTGATGTCAGAGCTGGAAGAGAGGGCGCGTCGGCAGAGGGGCCACCTCCGTGTGCTGGAGACCAGCATAGATGGGATTCTGGCTGATGTAAAAAACTTGGAGAACATTAGGGACAACCTGCCCCCAGGCTGCTACAACACCCAGGCTCTTGAACAACACTGAAGCTGCCATACAGATTTCTCAACTGAGGTTCTTGGGATACAGACCCCAGGGCTCAGGAGCTCTCTCATGTGGGTGGGGTGCGATGTGGACATTTGATCATGTTGCACAGGCATGCTCAGGTCAACTGAAACTGGTCCCACCCCTCCGAGACCCTGGCCAGACAGATGTCTCATTGCTCCAGTGTGATGCTATTTGCTTCCTGATGCTGGGCAACGAAGCAAATAGCATTGAGTAGGAGGCCGATCAAGGGCCTGGACCCCAAGGGATAGACTGGATGGAAGGACGAAATCTCCGGGCAGATGTTGCCACAGGATAGTCATAAACCGAGTCCTGGATTATGGACAAGTGCTGCTGGGTGATAGTCAGCTCATTCATGGAGTAATGTGACCAAAGGAAAATGTTTTAACTTTGTTCACGCATAAAATTCTTCCTAATGTCAGCACAGAGAGTGAAGTCAAGTCCTACTGTGGCCAGTAAAATACTATTGACACGCAGTGTCCACTGTTCTCGTTGGTCAGTGTTCCTTCCACTTACCACCCAGTACATAAATGTGTACTCCCCTTTAAAGCTGGAAGGAGTGAGCATGGACGGAGTGAGGAGCTGCATGGCCCATTGGAGCAACTGCCCGCTGGTGCCCTGCTGCCTTTGAGTTCTTCTAGGCCCCAGAGGGATGTTCTGTCTCTGATGATTCCACGGCGTCATCCCTTCAGCTTTCTCTGCCGGCCAAGCGACCACTGGGAACTCACCTTTGGGTTTCAAAGTGGTAGAAAGTGTAGCTTGGGCAATGAAAGAGGTACAGTATTGTCTAGAAGATTTATTAGTCCAAATACAGTCCCGCTTTTTAAACACTAAAAACTATTTGCTCCCATGTGTTTTATCTCACGCTCTCTCTCGCCCTATGGAAGAGGGTGTTCCTGCTCACCCTTGAGCTGGGTAGAGTCTCATCCTTCCATTCCTCCTTCCATCCATTCATCCATCCATCCTTACACGTATTTATTAAGTACCCCCTGTGTGACAGGGGTTGGGGGACAGTGGTGACATAGGGTCTGCCCTCGTAGAGTTGATTGTCCAGTGAGGAAGACACACATTAACAAATTACACTTTAACTTACAATTCCTGGTCATCACACGTGGTGTTTATTGCAATAACCCCCTGGTTTGCAACCTCTGTTCTCAACCGAACATATGTTGCAAGATACTCCCACGGGCGCACTTGGGTTTTGGCAAAGATGAGACGGCTTCTGGGCTGTGCACACGTCTTTGCATTCCAGTGGTCACTCTGCCCCTTTCCGCAACCTATTGCAACAGACCGTTGAGTCATGGTAAGGCCAGTGGGGATTGCTGGGAAGATCAGAGGCACTGCCCCCCACACCCCCGGCTAGGAAGGCTAGAGTTCTGCCTCACCCCTGTACGTCCTCGGCTTTTCGTGGACATGTTTTAAGTAAAGAATAATTCCTAGATACCTGTGGTCGGTTTCTAATTTGTTAAACTTGAAGCCTGAGGTGGAGGTTCCAGAACAATGGGAACGAAAATGCCACAGAAAGAGCAGGGAGTCCTAGATTTAGCATTTTTAATCCTTTTGCCCAGCAACTTGTCTGGCCCTCTCCATCCATGAGAGAACTTTGTGAGATGTAACTGGTGCTGTCTCCTAGGCATGAAGGAGGGTTTATTTCTGGAACGCCCTGAGCAAGGTGGCGGTTATAATTAATATTGTTGTCTTTTTTATCGGCTATAAAATAAAGGTAAAAATCACTAGCTTGTGGTACATTGCCCGTGCTTCCTAATACACAGACATACAATAAATTCAGATCCTGAATTGGCCATCTACCCACGTGGCTGAGGAAAGGATTCTGCCCCTGTCCACACTGACCCTCCCCACCTGCCAAATACTGACGGGTCTAATTGCTTTGCTTTGCCTTCTGTGGAAGTGAATTTACAATCTGGTCTTGACAGCCTCAATCACATGTTCTACAGATCTCTTGCTTTAATTAACTGGTGCCTAGAAAATGTAGATGTATTAATTCAATTCACATCGACCTAAAAATGTGCATAACTCGAGCACAGTAGATGTTTTTTTCTTGCTCCCGTAAAGTGCTGAATGGGGAGCAGGTTGGCGGGGTGGCCCTCCCTCCATGTGGTCACTGCAGAGGCTCTGCCATTTATAACCTGTGACTCTTCGGGTTACCCTGGGAATTATCTCCATTCCAGTGGGTGACAGGGAAAGAAGATATGGGAGAGAGGGACACGTGGAAGGTTTTTGTGGGCCAGGCCTACATTCCATGGTCTAGGCCACATCTAACTTGCAAGGGGCCTGGGGAATATAGTCATTTGTAGGAAGCCACTTCTCAGTGACAATTCTACACTAGGAAAGGGGAGAGTGCATCGTTAGTGGTTAGCTATCTGTCTCTGCTGAATATGGCATCAGGCAGCACATATATTAGGGAACTTTGTGAAGGATCCATGACCAAGGTACATGCACTCATAAAAGGATTTCCCAATGGGATAGATTGTTAAGAAAGTCGTAAGAATGTCTTCCCTGGGGAGAGATGACAATAGAAGAGTGACTCATGTGACTCCTTTGGTCTAGAAATGATTGCTTCATTTGGGAGGTTCTGAGGAGGTGTCCCTAAAAAGAGAGAAAGGGCATGGGACTCAGAGAGAGCCTACCCAGGACTTAGCCTCTGTTATCAGTCTTGACCTGACCCTGCCACATTAAGGGAGCTTGTCTTCCAATTCGTCATCAGTATTTACAATCTGTCGTGAAAACTGCCATACTTCTCCTCTGAGAGTTTTCTGGCTAATTGTGCCAATGGTAGGCACAATGCATACCTCATCTCCTCTTTGACTCACGGGGATTTCTGTGGGAAGATGGGGGCAGAAATGAAACTGCCCATAGACTAGGGCCTCTTAGCAGATGCATTTTTGATCATTTTCCAGGGTGTGTTTTCCTTTCAGTATTCTTGGGAGGCCAGAGAAAAGGGTAGGAAATACTTGGTAATGTCCAATGTTTGGAAGAAATCTTGAGGACCAGGAATATGTTTATCATGTCTTCTTTTAACATTTGGATGGTCATGGAACGTTATGGCTTCTTGCTGTGATTCAGTTTTCCCTCCTGGAAAGCAGAAATTAGACGTTTTTCTCTACTTTTGTTATACTATGGCCTACATGCAACTTCCTAGAAAATTCAAAGATCCACTTATGGGTCATAAAGGAAGAAATATGTATGTATGTATATGTTAATTCACATTTAGAACATATATTTGATAAGCTCACAAAAGTTAGCATATTAAAACAGTGTTTATACCTTATTTTAAACAAGTTCTCATCATTATATACTTTCAGGACAGAGAAAAATGTGTTTAGCTTTGTGCCAAAATAGCGAACATAAATACAAGGAATTAATTTACGAGGCATATCGAGCATCATTATCCTGGGCCAGCAAACCCACACGGGTACACACAAAGCCTGCTAATTCCAATTTGCAACAACAACAGCAAAAAGTATTAAGAGCTAAAGTGATTCATAAAAAAAATCAAACCCACAATTAATCTGACAAACAAGTTGCTAAGCCTTAAATGAGCTGGGCTCATAGGAAATTGCAATTTCGCCTTCTGAATCACACCTGATATGAGCTAAGTGACAGTCACCATTGAGACCTAAATCAATACATCGTGTACGTCACAACTAAAAATGACATAAAAAGTGGGAGTGACAGCAGGATTGAACAATGAATAAATTTTCCTTTTTGCTTTTTTTTTACCTTGCCAAAAATAATGTACAAGTTTCATAATCAGTCTTACTGAAGATCTCTTATGCCAAAACTGTTATTCAGGTTTTTAATGTTCAGAAATATATTTTTATTTCGTAAAGACCTAACTTCGTTAAGAAGCCAAAGCTAACCAATTCCAGACTATGCCAATTAGGTAGAATCTGAGATTTGATATTTTTTTTTAACAGAGAACACTTAGGCACAATTCACAAAGTTGCTAATCATTCTTCCCTGCATATACTTTCATGTACACACGTCATCAGCTAAACCAGGCAGAACATCTGCTCTAAGAACTTTTTACAACCGTTGCCTCTTGTCTCACAGGCCTATGAAGAAAAAGAGATTAACATTCCACAACCCACAGAGAAGATTCTAGACCAAGACATGAGGCTCTAGTAGCATTGTATCATTTATTAACATAATTGTAACATATTGCTGATAAAACTTCCGTCTGACTATTCTAAGCAACAAAATTTTACTCAAAATATTTCACTGTGAAATGGTGTGGCAAATCGAGTGTAGTTTTGATGAATGAATTGGTGTCCGGAAAGCAAATCTTACTCTTCAAATTGCAGCTTGAGTGACCAACAAGTGATTCAAAAAAAGCTTCCCCCTCCCCACGCCAATCCTTGAGACTTCCTGGATCAAGCTGAGTTCTGGACCCTGGGACTGAGAAGGAAGAGCGTGACCCAGCCCTAACTGGAACAGGTTAATAGGACACTCCAAACTTACATGACAAAGAAACCACATGAAGAGCTGAGCTTACCAGAGCAGCTCTAGGAAGGTGCAGACTGGGCGAATTCAACAAAGCATCTTCACCATCATTACCACAATGCTACTCCTAAAGTGTCCTAATTGGATGAGCTACAAACTGGTCCCTGTTTCAGTCCTTCCTACCTCCTCTGTTGGCCTTCCTGCAGCAGCCTTGGGAGAGATCCTGAGCTTTTCCTATTCTGCTGATTGATTTTTGTATCACTCTTTTAATGAATGAAACATAACATACTTCTCTGGCTTAGTCCCCTAAAGAGTGTGTGTGTATGTGTGTGTGTGTGTGAGTAGTTTGGATGAATAGATTTGGGCTGTTAAGGTACAAGTTGTTTCTCCCTGTAATTCCCTGCCTTTTGCTGTAGATTGATTATTGAGTCTCGCTTTCTACTTACGTACAACAGCACATTCTTTTATTCTTTTTGAGAAACTGGAGCATGAGCCCCGAGAATGTGGGGGAAAGGTAGGTCAAGCTGAGACAGGAAGAATGGTGTCTCTAGAAGCTCTAGCTCTGGGTTTCAGGCACTTCAGTAAGAGACTTCCCTCCCCTGTTCCGCTGTACATTCAAGGAAAATGAAAGCAAGAGAGGCTGCCTGGGGGTAGGGGTGGCGTATGAGGTACCAGCTAGCAGCAGACTCCCCTTGAGGGCCATTCCTTGAAGAGACAGCCCATGACACAAAGGTTTCTCTCAGCCTCTTTCAGAAAAATGGGAGGACTTTTTTATTGGTAGACAGAAAATGTGGCTCCAGACCCCTCTTGATATGATCACTCCGTCCCACGCATTTCCCACAATCCCTGAGCCAGGCCAGCCTGGGTTGGACTTTATAAGAAGGAGCAGGACCCAGAGGGGGAGCCAGCACCTGGAGGTTAGCCTCTGGGCACTTGGGGCACTACTTCAAACTCTGAATCCTCTTTCTGGTGTTGACACTGGCTGGGACCCTATATCCTGCCCTGGACTGAGAGAGGGGTTCAGACCTCCCCCTAGCAAATGAAGAATGACCCAGGATGGGGAATGGGCAGCTCTACCCAAAAGGAGATTCATTTCACTTTTCCTCATATGAAAGGAAAGCTATTGTAACACGTTCCCTGTGATGTTATCAAGAACTGCCCCATTTCATTCCTAGAAATCTGCTTCTATTGCCCCTGTTTTTCTCCTCAGTTCATCTCCTCACCCTTCCTCTGGGTCTCCCCAGCCCCACACCGAGTGCATGGGGCCTCCTAGTTCTCTAATCGGTTGTGGGCTACATGGGGCTTGACCTCAGAGTCCAGCAGAGTAGCAGAGTGGGCCGAAGATGTGGAAGATACCTTGTCTTTCTCAGGGGGATCCTCACAACAAACTCTACCCATGAGCTCCACATCCCTGAGGATGTCATTTTCCCCCAGGGACCCCAGCACCTGGTGTTCCTTTCTTTCTTTGCCTAGACAAAGGCTCTTCTGTCTTTCTGCCTCCAACACTAGTCTCACCATGAGCATTCTGCGTCTTCCTTAGCCTTCCACAAAGCAGTCGTTTCTTGGATTCAGAGAGTCACTTTCTAGGATTTCCTCCAAGCTGCTGAGCTTTCCTGACTTCTAAGGGAAACCTATCTCCAGCCTTCCTCACCATCACATCTGCCCCCAGGACTGCCATAGACAAAGCCATATGTAGGAGGCACCTGGGTCAGACATACGTTAAGAGCAGATGCCAGGTAAAACTGAGACGAATAGAAACCACATACTACTTGGTCAATGTCATGGGAACCAGAGGGGCAGACACCATGGGATGTGACACTAGGGGTCAGGGAAACAATATCCTTTTGCTGGGCTCTGTACTTGCTGTGACTTGGGACCAGCCATTTAATTCAGGGGCTCTCTGCTCCCTCATCTTCTAAAGGAGAATGTTGAATCAACTAATCTCTAAAGTTCTTTTCATTTATGAATCCATGATCCTTAGCCAAACACTGAGACCTGAGAACAAAATCTTCCTTCCTTCCTCTGGAGATTATTTCCATAACCCAAGCGGACTAGCGCGCTCCTGGGTACTACCCTCCTTGTGCTCTTCTGCTGACCCCCCTTCCTTCCTGGGGTTACTGAAGGATGTCGCAGATGTAAAGTGTGCAGTGAAGACCGTTGTCCCTGGTAGTGGATCTCACCCAGCCCTTCCTGGGCTATAGCTGGTACTAGATTTTGATAAAATTGTCCTGCTGCTCGGGGACCACTCCTCAAAGACCCCTGGAAACCCATGAGCCAGAGGCTGGATGAGACACAGAGCATGAGAGAGTAATTTCCTTCAGGCTCTCCAAGTAGGGCATGTGGGGGCCCTGAACAACTAGAACGGAATCTGTCAATACTGTTTCCAGGGGCAGTGGGGGGAGGTGGGAAATTGGGGAGAAAAGGGGTGAAACTACACTGGCTCTCGATATCCCTCACTATTTCTTGACGTCCCTCATGATCTCTGTTCTGGGAACCCACTCCTCTGCCAGGCAGATCTCCTCAAGCAGTGACTGGGGCTGCAGGGCCCAGTAGGAGATAAGACCCACCGCCAAAACAAGGCCCAGGCCCTGCTTCTCAAGAAAGAACGGACCTCATGAGGGCACTGCCTGTGTCACCGCAGCTCGAGTGGGTGGGGATCATCAGTTTCGATCAGGGCAACAAATCGTTCTCTCCTCTGTCACCCTGGACTTACCTTATGACAGAGACAAGTCTCTGACAAACAGACAACAAATAATTGCAATTAGCACAGATCTCTAGGGATGAGTGAATCCCTAGCATGTTTGACTTCAGAAACGACTGCATTATCAGGACTTGGTCCTACACATGGGACTCCCCTCAAATGCAGGAATATAGCTAAGTGTGGCCCCCACCAGCTTAGACGGTGATCCGAAGGATCCCTGGAAATGCCCGGCTGGCAGGAAACCTACACTCTGCCATCAGTCACAGCCCAAAGAAGTAACTGTACAGATGCCACCAGGAAATGGGCTGACTCTGTGGGAGCCTAGGCCTAGAGCCTCAGAAAAAGGGTCTTCTGAAGCTAAGGAAATGGACTCAAATTCTTCTAAGAAAGCCTACTGTTCCCAGACTTGCCTCCCCAGTTTCAGAACTTGAAAGTCTCACACTTGACCCCAGGCTGCTGCTGCTGCTGCTGTTGGAGGGAAGGGGGTGGGGAGTGTGTAGGTAAGAGGGTGGAGGGTGGAGGGAAAGTGGAGGTGGCTTGGCCTTCTTCACTGGCTGTGGCCCCCGCGCACTTGCTGTGCTGAGGCTGGCCACGGTATCCTATCACAAGGAAGTGACCCCACAGGACTGCATCGAGGCTACAGACGTACAGAACTGCGGACACTAATTTCATCCAAGTTCTCTGAGGCTTGAACAACAACAATCAAAATCAAATGAAACAAACAAAAACTAGAAAAGAAAAAAAATAGCCCTTTGTGGTAAAGGGCATGCTGGGAAGGCGAGAGCCAGAGCCGCCTCCCCAGAGCATGCTGGGAGGATGGGCACCAGAGCCACTCCCTAGAGCATGCTGGGAGATGGACACCAGCACATCTCCAAGGACTGCACTTCCCCCCAACTCCCACCCCTATTCCCTCACCCACCCCCAACCCGGAGACTAGAGGAAAGTTTGTCCAAAGATGACTGCGGAATAAGGGACGCCGTGGTCCTCTGCGGGTCCCCACACTGTGGGGGGCTGAGGGGGAGAACAGTCAAGATGAGGAGATGGAGAAACAGCGAGGAAGGAGAGAAACAGGGGACTGACAGAGACTGGAGGGGCCACTGTGTTGGCGGAGGACACGGGGAGAGTGGAGCAGAGGGCTGTGCAGCTGCTAGCCAGAGGCGTTGATGTACAGCTGGCTCTTGAGAATGTAGTCGATGACTGGCTGGGACAGGTAGTCCACCACGTGGCCGTCCCCATGCTGCAGGGCCAGCCTGGAGAAGAGATGGTAATCAGGCGAACAGCCCTCCCCGAAGGCAGGCAGGAGGACTGGTCGGCCCACTCTCTTTCAGGGCAAAGGCTAAACCCACACCCCGTCACCAGCCTTTGCTTAGGCCAAGTGGAATTCCTAGCAGGAAACTCCCTCTTGTCCCCACCATTCCTCCCCCATCCTGGTGACTCCATTTCATCCTGGCTCTGCCACTTCCTAGCTGAGGGACCTTGGGCAAGCTATTAAGCCCATTTGGTCTTCAGTTTTCTCTTCTAGAAAATGAGGATAATAACTATCTCAGTTATTGGGAGGATTAAATGGTTCACTATGAAAAGCACTTAGAGTAGCCTGAGCGCACAGTATGCATTTTAATGTTAGCTTTCTAATTTCACTCCTGTGTGCTTCTCTGCATCGTTGTCTTGTGAAGATGAGTCTCATTGGGGTTCCTAGATTCATCATTTCCTTTCTTTCCTCCAGGAGCCTGACAGAGAAGAAGGTGCCCTTTCCTGAGGCCCTTCTCCCAAGGTCAGGGGACTTCGGAGGGAAGGCACCAATGGGTACAAAAGGGTTCCAGTGATGCACTTCAACAGCCACAGTTTTACTCTAGGCTTGGTCTGGCTGCTTCCCATTCTCCACTCATATGATGAACTAAACGTACCTGCTCTTGGTTGAGCTGACAACAGACATGGGGTGGTTGATGTCATCCTTCACAACCAGGATGTTATTCTGGGGACAGAGCAGAGAGAGTAGGTTGCCGGCCCCCCTGGGCTTCTCCGAGAAGGGCCACACCACAGAGCTACACCAGCTGCGAGAGGAAGAACTCACTTTGTATTTGCGGAGTATTGAGGAGTGATTCATGATTCGGTCTGTGTCGGCTGCGTCCCGGGGCACCACCACGATCCCAAAGTCCCCAACAATCACCTCCATCTGCAGAACACAGAGGGAGAGGGAGAGGAAGAGAAAGAGAAAGAGCCTTTTGTGAGATCATGGCTCCAACTTACTCAGCAACTACTCAGCAGGGCGGAGCTCTCGTCCACGTGGAGCCCCCAGCTTTAGTCTTATTGCCTTTGTCCTAGGCATTCATACGTGCCTTCTTAGCCCTGTCAGGCAACTCTTTCAAGTCACAGCTCATGTCGGTGCCAGTGGGACGAGCGAGAACTCTGCCTGGCACACAGCAGATGCATGATAAATACCTCCAGACTGAATGAATAAACATGCTTCTGCACGCCTGGGCAAGATCTCTCCTATTCCTGAGGCCCCTGCTGAGTTCATAATGCTGAAGAATAACGTAAATGACACATAGTCCTCACTGGTGGACAGCCTCATGGTGACACAGATCCCGTTGCCCAGCAAGGAAAACCCCAGCCCATTGCGGGTTGGCTGAGAGGGGCTGGAATGTGCCCCTGCTCCCCCATGTCCAAGCCGAGGTGGGTCTCAAAGGCAGTGAAGAGCTTGTAACGTACCCGTGTGTGCAGAGGAAGTGATAGGAAGAAGGTCATAGCCGGGGCGCTTCTGAGATCAGCCTCTGATGGGAGTTTGTTGCCATTTTGGGAAATTAAACCTTTTCATTTTAAAAAGTAACCTTTTTAAAAAATGTGTCCTGATTATAGATATGATACAAGCTTGGGAAACTCAGGAAAAAAAAATCAATCAGAACCACACCACCCAGAGAACCACTAATATAACCATAGTCTGTTTCTGCCCAGTGTATTCCTCTCTACAAAAAAGTGTATACATCCATGTTTGGATGAAACTGAAAAACGAATCATTTAGCAGCATTTTTAATTAAACATTATACTGTGAGCATTTTCTCACATCATTAAAATTATTTGACAAGGTCAAGTTTTAGCAACCTGTGCATTGTTTGGGCAGGCTATGCTGTGGTATAGCCTGATATGTTAAACCCGTCTTGTATTACAGAAAGTGTGCAGTGACTTCTGGTTTTTTTGCAGTTATACATCACATTTTGTTGGAGATCTTTATACATAAATCTTCTACCCCATCTCTGGTGATTTCTCTAGGATAAGAAGTAAAATAATTATATGAAAAGATACGGCTTGAACGTATTTCAGGCTCTCGAGACACATTACCAAGCTGCTTTCTGCAAACTCGTGCCAATTTTCATTTTCAAAGAGGCTGAAAGGGATGGCACTTAGAGACTGGGATCTAGCCTGGGCATAGTGCTCTTTAGATCTTGCCAATTAAGGATCCCAGATGGAGGGGGCGGGCAGAGGGAGGCACGCTGCTTCTAGGCAGGGCAGCTCATTGAGCAAGACCTGGTCTGGCAGCAAGGGCCACAGGTTTCTCCTCATAATGCTCCAAACTAGTGATACAAACTAGGGAGACTTTATGGAGCACCGTAGGAGCTGCTGCTACTGAGGATGTCTGTGCCAGGAGAATTCCACTTCTAGGTCCGAGTCCCTGATTATGTTTGTGCGCATGCGCATGAGTGCGTGCGTGCGTGCACGTGTGCCCTCGGGCCATTTCCATCCACTTTACCCTACTTGTGCCATTGCGTACAAGTGGAGCTAGAGTTGCAGCTGGAGCTCTGATGTTGCTGAAATGAAAAGTCGGCGGAAGGTGACCGGGGAGGGAAGCTGTGGAGAGAAGTTAAAGGCAGGTATAGAATATCTGGGCCCCCGCGGGACTGTGCCATTTGGAAAATTAGAGCATTGCACCACAGGCGGCGCTGATTGCTGGTGCTCAGATCCGATAACCTGGCACCGAGCGCTTGTCCTATAAAGCAGGAATGCTGGGGAGGGGCAGGGGAGGGAGTTGGAGATAGAGCCAGCTCCTCCCGCCGCCGCCCTGGCTTTTAGAATGCTGCCCCGGGAGTCCCTACTCAGAGAGTAACCTAACACACTGGCTCTCGGCTGGGCTGCACAGTAGAATTGCTTCAGGCGCTTTAGAAAATTCCCAAAGCCCAGCTCACACCCAAGCTCAATTCAATCAGAATCTCTGGGAATGGGACCTGCACATCAACAGTTTGGGGGTCTGTTTTTTCCACTCCCCAAGTGATTGCGATGTGCAAGCAACCTTGAGAACCAGTGATCTAGGTACTGAATTAAAACTCCAGGGGAATTTGTAGCGTAGAGATAGAGATAGGAAAGAGAAGACAGGAGAAGAGGGACAAAGGGGAGCGGGAGGGACTGGAGGTACACAGGAGATCCCTCCAGGGCTTGGCCCTGTGGATGCCTCAGGGTAGTGGTGTAGACTGCACAATGAGCGGTCTGCCTTCAGCTGGGTTCTGAGAACTTCATGGGCGCTTCTGTCGTGGAGCGTGGAATCATGGGGCTACCTAAAGAGAGCGTTCCAGTTTAAAGCGTGGAAAGGATGGCTGAGAATGGCAGTCAGGACTCCGGGGTGCATGGCCCTCGGGTGAGATGAGCACACCCGCTGCTTTCCACTCAGGAGCTAAAGGTCTGGGCACCCAATCAATAATGGGGCCAGGCGGCTCAGTGGCGGCAAGCAGAGGGAGCCTGGCTGCTTGAGATGTTTTCCTTTTCCAGAAACAGGTGACAGACAGACTTGCCCCAATGTGTCCGTGAGCCCCTTTACCCTGATTGACATTAATCAGTCAACCCCCTGAAAATGTTTTCCCTAGAGCCTTTCATTTCAGTAAATGGAAACGCTTCTTAGAATTGCTGAGGCCAAGGCCTTGGCATGTTCCCCGATTCCTCTCTTTCTCTCACACCCCACATTCGATCCACAAGGCAACCCAATTGACTCTGATTTCCAAACAAATCCACGAACTGGCCCCTTTTGAACCATTTCTTCACTTCTATCCTGGTCTAAGCTTCCTCAGACAGGTTAGATAATGGCCCCCCAAAGACATCCAAGTCCTAAGCCCTGGAACGTGTGACTGTAAACCATACGGCAAAAGAAACGTTGCAGATGTGATTAAACTCAAGGAAATGATCCTGAATAATCTAGGAGGAGGGGCCTAGTTCAATAACAAGTGCCCATGCCAGAGGGAGGCTGAGGGAGATTTAACCTAGAAGGGAGGAGATGATGCAAAGACACAACAGAGAAAGATTTGAAGGTGCTACGCTGTTGGTCCTGAAAATAGAAGAAGGGGCCACGAGCCAAGGAAAGCAAGAAATGCACCTCCAGAAGCTGCAAACGCAAGGAAACAGACTCTCCTCCGAACCTCCAGAGAGAGTACAGCCCCGCCAACAACTTAGCTTTGGCCCAGTGAATCCTCTGTGGACTCCTGGCTTCCAGCAGGTAAGAGAAGAAGTTCGTGTGGTCTGAGCGACCAAGTTTGCAGCAACAGGTAAGTAATTCACCTCCATCATCTCTCACCTGGACTGCTCCCATCTTCCTGTTTTTCTCTGGCCTCTTTCAGTCTATTCCCATAGCCAGGCTGATGTTAAAATATAAGCCAAATTATGCCTCTCCTTAGTTCAAAACCCTTCACTTAAATGTCACCTTCTCAACGAGACCTTCTGGCCATGCTGTTGCGACATGCATCCCTGTATGCAGAGACCCACATGCTGCCCACACCCTCACAGCCCCTACCCCTTTCTGTGCTTCACCTTCCTCCTAGGCCTTATCTCCATCTACCCGCACGTGTATTTTCTTTGTTTAACCTTAGTTTTGTCTCTGTCTTCTCTGTGAACAATGCCACGAGAGCAAGGATTTTCGTGTGTTGTTCACTGCCGTGTCCCCAGATGGAAAGGCCCTGGCACGTTCTGGATGCTCACAGGTTCGGTTGAATAAGTGGATGCCTGCAGTGTTTCCTCTGGCGGCTTGACACAGGCGTTAGCCAATGAACGCTCCCTGTCTGTGGACATGGAGGGAAGCCCAATGTGCCTCATGGGAGCTCTGGAGACCCAAGAGAGTGACCCTAGAGATAGAGTTTGGGTTCCCAGACTCCATCTGATTGGCCAGCAGACTCACTGGGGAACTTGAAAAACAACAACAAAGACGGATCCCCAGGCCTTGCCCCAGGGATTTCGATACAACACATCTACCTGGGTTGGGGCCTCTCTCCTTACAAAGCTCCCTAATCCTTCTGCCGTGAGCCCACCTTGGGGAAGTTGTTGCTTTAAAGTCACACAGGCAGCTGCCTAAGCTGCCCTTATTCTGGTTTGGCTTGGGATGAGGTCATCCATGGGACAAGAACCTCTGGGGATTCCCGCAAACATGAGGTCACCCCCCTGTGGCCCAGGAAATGGGGGTGGGTAGGACAGACATCAGGCTCCAGGAAACATGGGGCAGCTCGGGCTGTCCCTGTCCCTGGAGCCTGTGCGTGGGGGTGCTATTTGCCAGGCCCCTGGGATGGAGCTGTTGTCTTGGCACCAGGGGTCCAGTGCCTCCGGTGTCTTCATGAAGGCCTCTCTGTAGGTCTTGCTTGGAGACGGAGAGATGGGTGACTGAGTGGTCGAGGCAGCAGTGCTGTCCTGAGTGACAGGTCCCTCTCCCAATAGTGACCAATATAAACTCACACTGCCACACCGCAGTGGGCAGGATCGAGGTGCCTTTCTCCCCTGCCCCCAGTACACGGTGGCCTTCTCACGTTAGCTCTGGTCTGGGTCATGTCCCAGAGGTGGGGGACTGTGACATCGGTCTTGCTTCAACATCCTGCTCACAAGCATAGCGTTGACTATATCTTTCCATCTTCTGCTCAGAGGCTCCCCAGGGGAGGCGGGGGCGGGGGCAGGGATGGGGAGAGCAGGTGGAAGGGGTGGACTCTGCTTCCCCAAATTTGGGGGATCTGAGGGAAAGATATGAGACATGTGGAGGCCAGAAGCCACTTGGCCTTGGGAGAGACCCAGGGGGCAAATCTCTTGGAAGGAATGTATAGTTATCATCATCACCCCTTGAGGAGGCTCAATTTCAAGACCCGTCCTGCTGGATTTCAGGGGTGCTTTGAGTGGGAGGATACCCTGTGGTCTCAGCCAGGCACCTCTCTGGGACAGAGGGTTGAGCAGGACAGATGTGGCTTTTTCTCTTGGATCAGCCGCTAACTAGTGGGAGACATTACACAAATGATTATTTCAACTGCACTGCCATGGAGGATAAGCAGGGTACTGTTAAGGGGCTAACATCTTGCAGTGGCTAATGTCCTATACGCAACTGTCAAAAGTTACCCATAAGCCATGTTTCATGGTGGAGGCAAACCATCTTAGGGGCTGAACTCCTCCAACCAAACTGTTCCCAGGTCTCCGGTCATTCTGTCATTCAGCAGATTTTTAGTGAGTGAGTCTGGCAAACTGGGCACTGCGCTGCTGCGGCTGGAAAAGACAGTACAGGTACTGTGCTCACAGAGCTTACTACTCATAGGGGTAGACCATGAACAAATAAATACATAAACAAGAAAACATCAGGTGGAGCCAAGTGCACTACTGACTGTTGTGGGGAAGGAAGACATTTTCCTCTGTCGTTCTAGGTCCTTCCAGTTGGTCTAGTGATTAAATCCACATAAGGCAGCTTGACAAGAGAAAATAACCAAATTGAATTACATACTCATGTATGGGAACCCCACAGACATGAGAGGTTCCGGATGGGAAGGTGAGATGAGGTATACATGGCATTCTGAGATGAAGATGAGGTCAGGTGCCTTGGGGCTCAGGGGGGACAAAGTTCATCCACAGGACAACAGAGTAGATGTTCAGTAATCAAGTGTTTGCTCAGCCCTATAGATAGGTCACAGAAAGTTGTTTCTGGTAATAACTCTTACTACGGGCCAGGCTCCAAACTAAATCACTCTAAGGGAGAATTTCTTGCAAGCCTATGGCTTCTTGATTGCCCTCGCCTCAAAATAACCCACGTGCCAAAGTAGCACATCTTAGGAGGGCTGTTCTGAGCCTTCATATACAACAGGAGGACTTTTAGGCTGAACCCTACATGACAAGAAGAGAAGGCACAGGGTTACCTGGACAAAGAGCATTCCCAGTAAGGCCACAGTGAGTGCAAAGGCCCTGAGGTGAGCAGAATGGTTCCAGTAAAGAAACCAGGTGGGACTGGAGCCCAGAGAGGTGGGAGAAGTAGACAAGGACCAGGTCACGATAAAGAGGGGGTTTCATTCCAACTCCAAGGAGAAACCATTTGCGTGTTTCAAACAGAGGCCTTGACTTCCTTTAGCAACAGAATCCAGTTCATACTGCCTCACCCAGGAAAGCCTGACTGATAAGACCCTCCGCAGGATTACTCGGAGACCTAGGTTAGGCTTCAGAGCCCTAACCATCTCCCCCAGACAGTGCTCTCTGCCCAAGGTACAGCACATGAGCTGCCTGGGCACACTTCCGTTTCTTCTCCAGATGAGGAGATTCAGGGATGCACAAGGGAACATCACTGAGGAGGGGAGGAAACATTCACTAAGGGACGTGCAGTGTGTCAGGCACAATCCTGGGAGCTTTATTTATTATTACATGTAACCCGAACAGCAGCTCTCTTCTGAGGTACGTGCCTTGGTTCTCCTTTCACAGAAGGGAAAACCGAGACTACTCAGTGAGATGTAGTAACGAGTCCAAGTTGCACAGCCAGGAAGTGAAGTTGACCCCACTCTGGTCTCTTTTCAAGGCTTTTCCTGCCACCCTGAGGCAGGACGGTAAGGAGCCAGGAAAATTCCTTGGCAAGTAGAACGGGGAAGCCAAGACAGATGGCAGCCAGATACAGAAGGTCACCTCCCTGGAGGTAACATCTAGGCCTAACATCTAGTTGTATTTCAACTTCAGGCCCAGAAAAGCAGCAAAACCAGGTGGGTGATGCCAGGACAGGCTGCAGTGACTAATGACCCCCCTGTCCTGGAGCTGACCAATCAGTGGAGACCATGACCCTGAAAGGGCACACCTGGAAAGCTGATGAATATTCTGAGATTCTCCCCTAAACTCCCAGCCTTTAAAATCCTCAAGAGGAAGGACCCAGGATGCACTCTCCCTCCTGGGAGCACTCCTGCACCTTCCTACCCCCTTTTCTTCCCCTCCAGGCACGCATCTCCTCAACTCTGAGAGTCCCCAGGAAACTTACAACCAGAGGAGCAATACGCAGCATCAGCTTGTCCAGAGCTGATCCCCAAAAACTCTCTCCAAGGCCCCCTTTTCTCTGACTTCTCAGTGAGCCAAAGCAGCCCCGCCTAGGCTCTCTTCTGTGGCTTCTTCTACCCTAAGCCCTTCCTTGTTTCACTGTCTGCAGCTTCAGGAAAAGTATTCTCACACTCACCTGGGCTCATGCTGTGACCTCTTTCCTGCACCAAGTCAAGAACCCACACACTACCGGCCAGCCTTAGGCAGACCTGCTCCGGGCCAGGCCCCCTTTCTGGTGACAGCACCTCTTCTAGATCCATTGTTAAGGCTCATAAGTCAGTGACTTGAAACTTTTGGGGGTTGAAAATATACTCTTATCTTTTCTCCAGGCACATCTTGTGTTAAAACCTCAGTTCATTACTCTATACCGCCCCCTGGGGTATGTTATTTGGTGTACTTCTGAGTGGACTAAAAAAGACACAGGGAGAGGGTGTCTCGCAGAAGCCACACAGGAGGTGACAGCCTTCTGACGTCTGTTCCACCCTTCTCAATAACGAGTCATCCACCTTGGTTCTGGCCCCTGCTCCTCTCTGGAGAGAAGGCTGGGCAGAGGCTAGTGCGCTCAGAGTCCAGAGGGTGGGAATGCATTTCCAGAGTGCCGCTTAGTGCAAAGAGAAGGAAGATGCTTCAGAGGGGATTCCCAGAGAAAATCATCCCCGCCCCCATTTCCAATTTGACTGGGAGTGTGGGAAGGCAGGGGATTCCAGACTCCAGTCAACAGCCTGATGACCAAGCCAACAGCGCCTTTCACACGAGAACCAGAATCTCTCCAGTAGCTGCCGAGCCTCCTTGCCCGGAGCCTGTACATTCAGCCCAGGCTGATGGGTGCGGGGGACTGAATCCCCAGGGTGGACGTGTCCATCGGGCTTCCTGGCTGTGGCTGGACTGTCTGATAAAAACCATCTGAGCCTGAAAAACCAAATGTTTGTCTTGGCCCCACTTGTCCTGGAGCCCAGGGATTTCTTCTGGAGTGGCCAGTGCCCCAGGCTCTTCCTCTGTTTATTTGCTTTGGTTGTTTTCCCATAGCTGGTGGATGGAGGAAGCAGTTAGCCCACAGCTGGTTGGCTGGAAAAATGTAGGCTACAGCCAATGAGAGCCAGCCTGTGGAATGCTGGGCTTTGAGAAAGGCAGCAAGAGAGAGAAAAAACACCTTTTTCATTGGCCCATCTCTGGTGCCTAATGTCCCTTTAGATTTTCATTCCTTTGGGTTAAATATTGACCCTTGCTCAATTAAAAAGGCAAATACCATTTGAGAGCGGCTAATGATTAAGTTTAATAGTTAAACTTAATGATTTTGCCAGCTTGCTGAAAAGTCAAAAGCTTCCCAAATAGAGACCCAGATAAGCCTTTTATTTCAACCAGTCAGAACCGTCTTGCCAAAAGGTCTCATTCCCACCGCTGGATCTTGCACAGGTATCTCAGTGTTGAAGCCCTCTCTTTCCACCCCCTTAACCCAACCCTGCCCGTCAGTCAAAGCCCGGCTCAGCGCTGCCTCCTCCCTGGCCAGCTGTGAATGGCGTGTATCATTCCTCTCCCTTGTCTGCTTTATCCGAATGAAGGATCTGAAGGTTTCTGCAAAGCCCTGCTCTGCTATTCAATAGTGAGGTGGCCTTGGACCCGTCTCACTCCATCGGAGCCCTGGTTTCCACATGTGTAATTGGGGATAGAGATCCCACTTCACGGGAATGTTCTAGGGGTTAGCCCAGACACATCCCAGTGTTTCTGGTCGGTCTCCCTTCTAGGAAGCAAAGTGTGCACAGAGAGCTTGGTCCATTTTCTTTTCTCTGCTCCTCCAGCCCCGGAACAGTGTCTGGCACACGGCAGCTCCTCAATAAATATTTTAAAACCAATGAATGAGTAACAGCCGACATTTATGGAGTGCTTACTAGGTTCAGGAACTCTCCTGAACTTTTCACGTGTTTTCGTTCATGGACTGTGAGGAGCTAGTGCAATAAAATGTAAGATATTTTTAGATTGCAAGGGCCTCAAGGGCAAATATGTGCTGATGTTCATACTGGGCACTCCATAAGTATTAGTTACCAGACTGACGGAAGGAAAAATGCTTGAGTCAGAATTTATTTGCCAGACTGCCTCCCATAGAAGATAATGGACAAGGCAGCTGGCAGCCTGAGGTTCTTCGACCGCAGGTGCTGTCTGGGGGAGGGGAGCGGGCGAGTATAACACTTTCCTGCTTCGTAAGTCTGTCTGTGGTTGACCGGTTAGCCTTTGGCCTTGGTTTTCTGCAGATCCTGGATACCTGCTTTGGTGCCCGTGTCAGGAAGCAGCACAGCATGGCAAAGATCGGGGCTCCTAGTTCTCTAATTAAAAGTCTGGAAATGGGACAGGCTAGGGGGCCTGGGTCCTATCTCCAAGGCTAGTGCAGGAATCTTGGATCTTGATTTCTCCCAGGGATCAAGAATGAAAATGCCAACTGCCAGGACCTACAAGCAGCTCTTTTGGATTCTCCGGAGAGAAACTTGTGGAATTTTCTCCCCGTGGAATGTAGGCGGTAGGGCCATGTCATTGATCAGAGGAGGTCAGAATTCTCTGCGGGGCTAATGGGTCTTCATGCCCGATAGGCAAAGCCCAGGGGACGGGTTTGAGTGGGGGTGGGGGCATCCCTTTAGTTGTGTGATTCGATTCCTGGATAAAGAGCATCAGCTCAGAATCCAAAGCAAAGCAAGAGCAAGATGGACTCAGCAGGGACTTTGGGACGGAGACAGGCCTTCGAAGTCCTGCCGTGAAACAGGCTGTCTCAGCTGCCTCCCTGCCTGGGTGGGGACAGAGCTGCTCCACGCTTCCTTGGAGCTTTCCCGACAGAAGGATAGAGAGGGTCCTAGTTCTCCTCCGACCTGTTTGAACTGGTGGTGGCTTCTTGCCTTCTTGTTTCCGACAACTCCGGAGAAGACACAGGAATACAAAGCCAGGGCCAGGGATTTCTCTGAGAGGCTTTGTTCTCCTGCAGTCACAGGCACACTCAAGGCTTTGGGCTCACAGTCGCTGAGTGGAGGTCTTGGCCAACAGGCATCACTTGGGACACCAGGTAATAAAGGGGAATGTGTTCTGGTAGGGGTCGAATGAATGAATGAAACCCGCAATAGGAACTGGTCCCGCATACCTCACCCCTGGTAATCTCATGGTTAGGAGCTGAGATTCCTAAAACGGGCCCCTGCCAGGAAAGCTGCCAATGGTAGAACCTTCTAGAAGTATGTACAGGGCTCACCCTATGCCCTGTCTTGAAAGAAAGACTTTTCTAGAACTTGAGAGCCAACCTTGCCCAAATAAGGGCAGTGGAATAATTCACTGAGCTACTAACTAGTTTCCTGCTCCCTGTGAGGCAGGTTAGTAGGAAGCTAGGAAATTTCCTTGGCCAGTGGAATGGGGAAACTGAGACAGATAGCTGACCACAATGGCTGAGCCATTCACAGCCAGATACAGAAGGTCACCAGGGTGGAAAGCCCCTCGCGCCTAGTGATGGGCAAACTGATGCTGGACCTTGCCCCCAGTGGTCTTTCCTCCCCTGGCATATTTCTGTTTAGACCCCCCTGCCCTGGCACTGACCAGCCAATGGAACCCACCACCCTGAAGGGACACATTTGGAAAAGCTGGTAAATATTCTATTGAGATCTTTCCCTAAGACTTCCCCTAAATTCCCGGCCTTTAAAACCCTCAAGACAAAGGACCCAGGATGTGCTTTCCATCCCTGGAGCACCGCTGCTCCTTTCCCTCCCCCCTCTTCTTCTCCCACAGACGTGCATCTCCTACCCTCTAAGGGACCCCATGAGGCTTGCACCAGGGGAGCAATGGGCAGCGACAGATGGTCCTGGGCTAACCCCCTGAAGCTGTCTCCAAGGCCCCTTTTCTCTGACTTCTCAGTGAGCCAAAGCAGCCCTGTCTAGTCTTCCTCCTCCTGTGGCTTCTTCTCTCCCAGGCCCTTCCTTGATTCATGGTCCCCAGCTTGAATAAACATGCTCTCAAAATCACCTGGACTTGAATTGTGAATCTTTCCTGCGTGAAGCCAAGAACCCGCAGACACTACCGTTGGCCTTAGGGAGGCCCGCTGCAGGCCTGGCCCCCTTTCCAGTAACACCTGTACCCCCTTTTCACCCAACCACAACCCCATTTCTAGCAGAGAACCAGATTCTTTACGAGAAGAATTTGCAGGGCAGAAACCAGAATGTTTTGAAGTCAGTAGCTTTAAATTCACTGAAGAGATTTTGGCAGATGTCCCGAATCACTGTTGAGTGATTCTCAGAGTCACACAGCAAGGTAATAGAGAACACTGGGTCCCTGGGCTCCGGCTTGCTTAGGGCTGGGGACTGGGAGCCGCAGCTCTGGCTGTCAAGTGAATGAATTCGTGAAAGAACCAGAATGGATCCACCTATGAAGCGTGAGTAGCTCATGAATGGACTGAACTGGCTTAAGACCGTCCCAGTCAGGTAACAAATGATGTCCGCTGAGCTTCTAAGTGACATTAAGTTAAACTTCCTGCTTCCCTCTGTTCCAAGTCAATTGCCAGAATGATCCTACTGACCTGTTGCCTTTAATGCCGCCCCTCTTGACCCTATTCTCCTGGTGAGGGAATTCTAGGATGGTATTTACTACTTCTTCAAGAGAACTCAAAGGAAAACAAAACCCTGTTCAAAAGGGTGAAGGCTTTGAAAAACCCCTGCCTTCCCCACCTACCACGCAGCCCCTCAGGAGGACACACATCATCCCCCCCCCCCCCCCCCCTCCCAGCACGATTTGGAGAAGCTATTCTATGACTCAGATTGCTTTTTCCCCAAGGGCTTCACAGTCACAGGAGCAAGCACGAGGAAGAGGGAGTGCAAAAATCAGGAGGAGACCCAGCTTGAGAGTAGGCGAGGAAATTTTCTTCCCTAGAGATGTGAAGAGATTGCCCTCCTGGGGGCTCCTAGGAGGGGGCAGACTCAGGCTGGGGAGAGAGGCTGTGCGGAGAGGGAAGACCAGAAGCCAAAATCAAGTGCCCCCACCCCGCCCCCCACCAGCGTGTGCAGCGTGGTAACATCCTACTCACATCTGCCTCGTTCCAGAGCCCTGGGATGCAGAAGGACTCCAGCAGGTCACTGCCACACAGCAGCAAGATCCGCAGCTCTGAGGAGGACGACAAAGTTTGCAAAGGGAGTAGGTGAAGACCTGGGAAGCATGCAACTCCAGCCTTCTTCCTCAGTGCCCCCGGAAGTCGCCCACACTTGGGGCTCTAGACCCCAGCCTCCCAGGCACCCCTGCGCCACGGTGTGTGCAGTGCAGAAACCTTTGCTCGCCTCCCCTCAGGCTCCTTACAGGCCACACCGTCCACCCCCCACCATGGAGGAATGACTCCTTCAGGGAGAGTCTGATTTGCCTGGCACGGAGGGGTTTCTGAGAATAGGGGTCTTTCCGTGCTAAATCAGGCTGACCAGCCCCTCTGGCAGAGACGGAGCAGCTACGTGCCTTGTCTAAGGGCCTCTCTCTGTTGCTTCATATCCAAGTCAAGTCTTGGTGGCCTTTGCTCCTCTGCTCCTGTGCATTGTCTGCATTTGTGTGCCATCACAGATGCTGACATGACAGGGGCCTGGGGGGACACTGAGTGTGCACAGGCAGCAGTGGGATCATCAAGATACCCTCTCCTTACACGGCCACTGTCCTCAGCTAAGGGCTTGAGAAGCGATGCTGAGCACCCCCTTGTCTGGCTCCCAGGCACACTTCTCGCTTGTCGGTTGTTTTACTTCCCTCATTACGCTCGCTCTGAATTAGCCCAGGGAGGCCCATCATGGTTTAAAACAGGCGGCAGACTGACTCGCTCATTAAAGCTGAGCAATGGGGGAAAAAATGATCCTGGGATTCAGGGAGCCACAGGCGAGAGAACTAGCCCGGCCGGGGTGTGACTCAGGGTGGTGTGTTCAGTCCCCAGCCGTCCCAGGCCCTCTGTCAAGAGGCCTTGCCTGTGGTCATCTTCTCTGAAATGGTGCCACAGTCCTCTGAGCCTTCCAGAGATGCTGCCACTCCGGACCCCAAGACTGAGATGGCCTTGGACACCACAGCTAGCTGAGGGAACTGACAAGGACACTCAGGTCGTGAGCCTGTCTTTGTTGCAGGGTCTCCAGACGGTTCAGTGGAAGGCAAGGTGGCTGAAACTGATGACACCCTCAGGGAGCCCCTTGGAGCACTGGGGCCCTAACTCCTAAATAGTCCTGCTGCTTCTCCTCTCCTTTATTCCCTCTGTTGTGCTGTAGCCTGATGCTCTGTTTAGGCAGGGACCTTAATTTACCTTTATGCCCCCAGGGCCAGACAGAGTGACCGCACACAGCAGGAACTCAGGAAGTGAGAATAAGTGAAGCATGGACAAGCTGTCTGAGTGCCTCTGGGCAGTCTGGGCTCCCTGGGCTCTCTGTCACAGGGCTCTGGGGAAGTGCTGCCCTGGTCAGCGATGTCTCCTTCCCTCTATGTTGGGCCACTGGATTGCTGGCCCAGCTCCCCACCTGCGGAGGGGAACCAGCCTTCCTACAGCTCAGAGGAGCCGGACCAGGCTCGCTCCCGGGGTCTTGCTGCTTCCCCCATCCTCACTAGGAGCCACCCAGATTCCAGGTCAGTTTTCTGTAACTAAGAGTTCAGTCAGGTGGCCGGGTCCAGAGGACGTGCTGGCCCTCAGCTCTCTCTCCATCAGTGATTCGCACCTGGGGGCAACGTTGTCTCCAGAACTTGGCAGTGTCCGGAGACATTTCTGGTTTTCGAGACTGGGGAGAGAGGTGGGCTACTGGCATCTTGTGCTCAGAGGGTAGGGATGCTGCTCAACTTTCTCCACGGCGCGCGGCAGCCCTGCCACCGAGAATTACCCAAAAGTCAGCAGTCCCGGTGAGAAACCCTGCTTGCGCTGCAGCCATGGAAATGAATCTCTTTTCCATTCCGCAGACAGAGACTCACTTTCCCACTTGAGTATCATGTTGGGTTATTATTATTTTAAGCCAGAAAGCTAAGGAGTGGGGTCTCCGCCTTCTCTTGCAGGACCAGAACAGATGAGTTTGTCCCAGACCAGAGGCCCTCACACGGCTTGGGAATCCCATATATGGCCACTGGAGGGCAGCAGTGATCCTCCCAGTTTATTGCACAAGGTTAATATGGCCCTTTCCAGCCCACAAAGCCTTTGGTCTGGGGCTGCCCCTGGAGGAGTAGTCAGCTGGTTAAAAACATGGAGCCACAGATGCTAACTGAGCAAGGAAGCTTTTTCCTTCCTGTGAAGCGTGCAAGTCGATTGGAAAAAGGGAATGCGTGAGCCAGAGGGTGTCAGAGCCCAGACAGAGGTCTGGAGGCAGGGCAACTCCCCCCACATCCCCATTTCACCTAAGCCAGGGATCCAGGACCAGCAGCCAGACAGGTGCTGTCCAGGCACACTCCCAACCCAAGAATCTGTGCTATGTGAAGCCCAGGCCCTGCGGTCCTTCCCAGGTCCAACCGCGCACACAGAGGCGGCTGCCACCTGGGCCAGGCCAGGGATCCATCCTGATGGCTGTGGCCACCTGGCTTTCCTTTCTCTGAAAGAAGAGTTAGCAACACGGGGCTCAGCCGGCCCTGCCCCTCCCAAGGCTGTAGTGAGCACTGGCATGCAGCACACCCCACTGGCTCCGCCTCTCTGTAGGAAGGGGCACTCCTCAAGCAGGGATGGCCTAATACCCTGGCGCCGGGTGCTGGGGAGGGAAAGAAGGTCACAGCTGAAGCTGGACCACAGGTAAATTCTTCCTGGAGCATGGAACGAGGAGGCTATACATTGGAACTCTGCTCTGAGCATTGCAGGCCAAGATGGCCTCCCTGCCCAGGTGTGGCAGCTTGGGGAAGTGGAGGCAGAATTTCACGCCCATCCTGGCCTTTTGGGTATTAGGAGGCCGTGGAACCTGGAGCCGAATGCTCCGTCCTGCTTTTTGGAGCGACCAGGAAGCTGGGTGCTGCCCTTTTGGCCTGTAGACAGTAATGTGCCGGGAAATAAAAGGTATTACAATATAGTAAAAGAACCAGGACGTGAGGAGTTTTGAGTACTCAGTACTTTTGTTTGTAATACAATTTATTTAACCGCTACCTAATGTCATTTAATTTTTTGTGTTAGCTGCATTAAACAACGGGCTCACAAAATTCCTGAAAATCTTACCAAAGGTTCTGGCAAATCAGGAAGAGCTGAGTCAAGTGCCCCAGAGAAGCCCCCGGAAATCATGTCTCATCTACTGGGCCTCCTGGGAGAACCTGACGCCCGAGGACAGCCCACCTCCCAGGGTCACACAGGAGCCATGGCCTCCAGCCCAGCCTGCAGTGCCTCGGTGCTGGGCCTTTAAGGCTGAGCATGCTTGCTGGACATGAGGCTGCCCCTCACCCTGGAGATTCAGGCATTCTGTTGTCACGGACCTTCCTTGATCACCTGGCACCTGTGCCAGCTCCAGCTCATTCCGGCGTCTGCCTGCTCTTTCCCCAGCTCAGGTATTTGTGCTCCTCACTTGTCTCCCTCAGCCACTCTGGGACCTTGGAAAGACTTCACTTTTCCGTTTGGCTCCCTGAGGTTAGCCGGGTCTCAGCTTCCTCCCTCAGGTAGGTGGGATCCTTCCCATCTGACAGCTCCATGTAACTGCCCTCCACCTGTGCTGGCCTTGAGCCCCCTATAGCCCTCACATGGATGGTAGGTCCTTAGCCTCAGCCCCAGGCTGCAGGGAGGGCGTGGAGGCGGCTTTTGGGTCCCCCTCTGCTACTCATCACCCAACGGGCTTCTGCCTCCAGTGCGGCATTGTGGGAGGAAGAAGGGCCTCTCTGCCTGGCACTGAGGCTCAACTTGTCTTTTGGATGTGGCCTGTGACCAGAGGGAAAAGTGCCAAGGGACCCGGGCCAGCTCCTGGGACTGGAGTGACTGCAGTTGGGAGGTATGCAGGGGGACCCCTGAGACTTTGGTCCTAGCTCGGTACTCTGCTGGGAGTACACCCAGTAGCAAAGACGACCCAGGGTCTTCAAGCTTCTCCCCTCCCCCACTTTGCCCCTGGGTGGAGGCAGGTGGCTCTCTATGCCCCCGTTTTCCTGTCCCCACTCACCGATCTCCTCGTACCGCATCACTGTGCCCAGGTTGGCATTCTCATCTAGGAGGAGAGGGGAATGCAGAAGCATTAGGGCCCCCACTTCTTGGTACCAGACACGCAATCCACCCAGGCTTCTCAGAGGACGTGGGGCAGGTGGGAGGAGAGGGTGTGCTCGCCTCCCTGCACAGGGGCCACCTGTGTAGTGTGAAGGGACAGCGCAGGCCAGCTTAAAATAGAGAGAGCGTCTCTGTAGGCTCCGGGCAGATGTCACATTTCTGGGACTGTCAGAATTCGACAGCCTCACCAGGGAGGCAGTGACGAACACACACACACTCATGCCGAGTGCCTTCTGTTTCTTTCTGTATTTGAGGGAAGAACAACGTCCTCAAACCCTAGGGAGACAGGTCTGAGTCACAAGGAGGTGACCTTCTCTCCTTAGGGGTTACCTGGTTCAAAGAACAAGCAAAACTGAGCACTGGAGATTTTCCACGTGGCAGAATGCAACAAGAGCCTGAGGAAGATGTGAATGCCAGAGCCTGTGATCTGTGCTCATAAGTGTGCAAGGCCTGCCTGGGGGTGCACCGTGTGCCCTAAGCCACAGAGAGGCCATTTGGGTCCCCTGCTTCCCGTCCTCCTCAACTGTCCCTCTTAGTTCCTTCTCAAGTTGCCTGAAATTGGAAATCTCAGACATGGCAGAAGTCTCAGCCCCAAAGAATCCAAAGAAAGAGATCTAGACCTTCAGCTCTTCTGCAGAGTAGAAGTTGGGGACCATGAAAGAGCCCCAGGGACTCAGACAGTCTTATCCATGCTGAGCCCATGGGGGAGCCGCCCCAAACCAGAGGGCATGAAGGAAAGAGCGTGTGTGTCCTTAGCTAGTCACCAGGAGTACAGACACTGCCCAAGCTGGAAGGACCTGAGGGAAGATCCTGGGCCTCCTGGACACTCTTATGCCTGTAGCCACATCCTGTGGGGGGTGGGGAATGAGCCCATCAGCCATCACCAGGTGGGATCTCCCAGGTAGCCCAGGCCAGGTGGGTCACACTCTCTGGGCCCCCATAACAGGACCCACTAGCACAGCGCAGTGGCCTCTGTTTCCTCGAAATCATCACCTCTAAACGGCCGTCCCCTAGCAGCTGCTGGGGCTGGGGGTGTCAGCTGAATACATGAAGGGTGGGGGAGGGGGGACAGAGAAGAGAGGCAGGATGGGAAAGAAGGTCTGTGCTCCTTACCCACAAAGGTGAAGCGCTCCACGGGCGGGCGGACACAGCAGATCCGGCTTAGGCTTTCTCCCACCTTCCCCAAGATCTTGGCTATGGAAGAGAGCAAGACACACAGGGACAGGGGGAGAGAACCACTCACAACTTACACACGGTCAGCCCAGCACCGGGCCACTGTGAACAACAAGGGTGCACCGAGGGGCGGGTGGGCGGTGGGCGGTGGAAGGAGGGTAGAGAGAAAGAACAGAAATATGACAGCAAAAATTCCTTCTCAGTCACAGTCCAAGGCACAAGCATTTTGAGCCACAGACTGGAACCTACAGGGTGCTCACTATACAGTGGAACAATTGGAAAACAGAGAGGAGGAAAATATAGGAAGAGGAAAATGTATTATTTCTTTTCTTCCATTTTCCAAATGTATATTATGCGGCTATACCTGTGTAACATCAGGTGGGTCAATATTATGCATTTCAAAGGCATATTGGCTGCTTGCTTGCTCATTTCTTAATCTCATGAACATTTACCCATCGCCAAACACAAACAGCCCGATCCAAGGGGGCTGGGCCTGTGGCAAAGCATTCATTTGGGGTCATCTCTGCTGGGCTAGGGCATCCCGTCCCATGCAGGTGGTCTGCAGGGCAATCAGACACCCTATGTCGGCGGAGAGGTATCTGGTTTTCAGTAAGCAATCTAGGTTTTAATTGAGAAATTTCTTTCTCAGACACTGCCTCCCCCCCCCCCAACCATGTAGCTATATGTAAACGATGAAATTCTGGCTTGTCCCTGTGTGTCATAGACTAATGGCACAATAGCTTGTCTAGGCTTGAAAGGTAACACTAGGATCTATCTCTTGCAAGTGGCGCTGGAATCAGAAAGTCCCGAATATGAATTCTGGCTCTTCTACATTTGAGCTGTGTGTTCTTAGGCAAATCACTCACCTTCTCTGAATCTCAGGTAAGTGGGAACATAATATCTCTAACTCAGAATTACCGCGTTAAATGAGAACCTGTGTGAAGCACCATGTGGGCATACAGTGCTGGGTGTCCGGTGAGTGTGGGGGTCCCCCTGGCTATCTGTCCCTGGAGAGTGGGTACAAGTGGGAATTCTGGAGGCAGACCGCCTGGGTTAGATTCCTGGTCCTGCTACTTCCTCCTTGTTTGAGCTTGGGACAATGTCCTCAGCCCCCGAGGAAGAGGCCGAGAAAAATGTTCCCTTTTGTATCTTTCATTTCCAGTTGAGGTGATTATATTTACATTCAAAAACAAAAGGAGAATGCACCCCATCACCCTTGTCTCTTTCTGCCTCTCTGTCTCTCTCTAATTGGGACTGTTTCTCTCTGATCTTCCATAATAAGGGTTGCCAGGACAGAGACCAGAGCATCTGCATCGCCTAATTAAAAATGTGAATTCTCCTCCCCCTCCCAGACCTACTGAACCCAATTCTGGGGTGGCACCGAGCAACCCAGATGCGAACCAGGCCTCTGGGTGACTCTGAGGTTGGAGAGCCGCCGCTACACACCGGCGTGCCCCTACCTGCCGTGGGCTTGGTGGGCACGTTGTTGTTCTGGTAAATAGGCTGGGGGTTGTCATTTTGGGGCTGTCCGATCACAGGCGTCATGGAGGGTGTGTTGACATTGGAGAGGATGCAGCCAGTCACCCGCTGGGGAAAGAGAAGTGCAGAGTCAGTGACATTAGCCAGGTGACTTAGGAAAAGCGTTTCCCAGTCACCTCCAAAGGCTCATGTGCTGTCCTTCGTGGTGAGGTGCCCCGGGGCCCAGGGAGAGCCCTGGGGGTGGGCTCGAGACATGGCTGTGCTGTGTGGCAGAGCAGGCTGGCAGGAGGCAGGGCAGCTCTGTGAGAAAAGCACAGGATGTGGTGTTGCACGGACCTCGGCTCAAGTTCGAGCTCTGCCCCCTTCTGCCTGTGTGACCTTGGATAGTCAACTTCTCTTGAACCCCAGCTCAAGAGTCTAGCATAGAGGGAACATTTCCAGGTTGGCAGGGATTGCATGAGTGAGGATACGCAAAGTATCTTTAGAGAGTCTGGCACGTGGCAGAGAACGGGTACACAGTAGCTGATGTTGTAACCTTCTGGGTAACATGCGTACCTGCCCTCCCTGCCCGCTTCACGGGGCTCAAATGAAGTCGTGTCTGCACCAGGGCCGTGTAAGCCTGGGAAAGGTCATATAAACACCAGGCACTCCCACCACCTGTCGCCCCTGCACGGCAGAGAGGCCAATGGCAGGATCAAGCCAGAGAGCAGTGCCAGGCAGGGCGGGGCATGTTTGTCTTCCGGGATGGGGGGGCAGGGGTCTGGGCACTGCTCCCCACTGTGAATACACACTCCAGAGCCGAACGGAAGTTCCCTGTGCGTGGACCATTGTCCCTGTTATCTGGCCTCTGTAGTGCCGCAGAGGACAGCTGATAACACAGCATTTGTCACGGCTGACCCAGAAGCAACCCACCTTTCGCACGCTGAGGGGTCAGTGGCTACTGGGCAACAGACACAAAGGATGAATTTTCAATGTGTTTAGCTTCACAAGAGCCGTGGCTAATTCCAGGTCCCTTCCCTGATGGCCAGCATCCCAACGCCTGCCCCCTGCCTTTTCTGGGTTACTGAGTCTTATTGCCAGAGGACCCCCCTCCCCAGCTCCAGGCCTGTGGTGAGCCTCGGAAGACACCTCTCCCACAGGCCGCACCACAGGCAAAGCAGCATGTGAGTCCTGAGCTGTGGAAGGACAGGCGTTTGTCTTGTGGGTGACTGTCCCTTTTGGAAGGTTCCTGACATGAGGAGGTCACAGCCACATCCAGCACACATAGGAGCTGGCTGTGGCCAGGCACCATGGCATCTTCTCAGTCCAGCTATGGCTGGTGCAGTGGAAGGGACAGTCTGCCTCCTTTTTAACATTATGTCACTTCCAGACAGGAAAATGCCACAGTCCCACCTAATGACTGGTCTGATAGCTGAGGACTTCCTTCCGCTTGCCGCACGCATCCTTAGTTCTATGCCCAAGAAGAAGGAAAGGACTGGCCGCCCGCCCCGGTCTGCCCTTGTCAGCTTTCTGGGGGCTCTCTTGGTCTCAGAGGCTTTTCCGAACATGGCCTTGACTCACTTTGTAGGCCCCGTGGGTCCCATGCCTCTCTCCGACAGCTCTACTCTCCATGCCCAAAAACGCCAGCCTGGTGCCATTGTTGTTAGGAGGCAGCCCCACAACCCTGCTCCAAGGCAGGGGCCATTGAGACCTATACCCTCTCCTGGTCAGTCTCTGCCCGTCACTGCAACAGCTGGGGCTCCTGGCCCAGCCTCCCTCCCCAAACCCGTGTCTCTGGGCATGAGCAAGAGAAGGAGGGGTGGGGGGCCCAGGCGCTTAGACAGCAAAACAGTGTCAGGCTCATGGCTGGCATAGCCAGGGCCCAGTGTGCCTGTAGGGTCCCTGATTCCTCCCTTCCATCAGGACGCTTGAGGCTCCTGGGTGACTCTCAGGAGCACAGGCCCCCAGCGAACCCAGCTGACCCCAGCTGACATGTTGTGTGAGAAGTACATCTGTGTGAGGCCACTGAGACTTTAGGGATGCTTGTTGCCATATGTCTCTTAGCCTATCTTGGCGGATACATCCTTGGACAGTAAGATGAGGTGACTTTCGTCATTGATCAGCAGAGAGGAGTAGTCAGGTGCCACCCTACATTGGTCCTTTCAAGGGGACCCCAAAAGACTCAGGGTGTGGAGGGAAGGGACATGGTTTTCGTCAATTCCATGGAAAAAGGGGAGCAGATGCAGCAACAGCCTGCTAGCTAGTCCTCCCGATGTGTCTGGTGCTCGACCCCCTGGAGGGTCTGGAGCCCTAGGGCCATCCGTCTGTTAGGACAAAGCATAGCCGGTCGCCCCCTGTATGGCCCAGCTCACCTTCATGAGGTCCCGATGGTGCTCCAGCACACTGCAGGTCGTCTGCCAGGTGTCCTGGTAACACTCCCATGGGTCCACCCTGGCAGGGTTGGAAAGAGGTTTCGCTTGGTTTCCAGCTTCTCACTTGTTTCTCATGGGCTCCCTCCAAGACCACAGCTCAGGGAGCTTAGCACGCTGGTCGTGCTGCGCACTTAGATCTCAGATCAGATCAAACAGGGGCTTGACACACCTCCCTGAGCCTCGGTTTCCCCTGTGAAAGGAGAGGTGTACGGTGCGGGCCGACGTGCAGGGCTGACGCTAGTTTAACTGTAGCCCCGGAATGGCCCACGGCAGGGCCCTGGGAGAGATGGGATCCTTCAGGGCTCCCTCTGCCCGTCTGCGAAGTGGGACTCACGGCAGTTACTCTCTTGAGGGGAGACTAAAGGGGCCGATGAGTGTTATATGTGAAGTGCTTAGTACTGGGTCTTGCTCTTATCTGCAAAATGGGAGTTCTCCTCGGGACCCAATAGGATTGTGGGAATGAAGCCCTCATCAAGGGGTGGCTGCCGTTCCCTGGGCTGGGAGTGTGCCCCATGCGCCCCCCTGTGCAGGCTGACGGGCAGATGAGAAGGTGCACACCCACAGGCCGCCAGCCCCTCCTGCCCACCAGGGCAAGAGCGAGCAGGGCTCCAGCCCAGACCTATACAGCACTCCGCCTTAATTACAAACTTAATGAGCTGCTAAATTGGGATATTTCACAACATTTTCTTAGCAGCTGAGCATTCCCTGCCCGCCTCCCACCACGCACACACACCCAAGGTTCTCAGACAGGCTGTCTCATCAACTAAAACTCTTAGCCAGTCAGCCTGCCCTGAGCCTGGCTCTCCCCTTAGATCACTGCCCAGCTCCCAACCCCCACCTGGACAGACCCCTGACCTGGCTAAACAGGCTCCCCCTGTCCAGGGGCCCTGCTGTGCCCAGCCCCCATTTCTAGAGCTAGCTCTGAGCCTCCCTAGTGATCTCAGTTCAGAATTCTGACTTTCCAAGTGCCCAGCACAGTACAGGGCGGGCAGGAAGCGCTCAATCAATATTTGTTGCGCGATTGAGGGAATCAGTTTAGAATCTTCTACTCACATCCAAGCAGGGACAGCTTCCTGCCCGGTATTTCCCCACACTGGGTCCAGTGCACGAGGAGTCACAGTGCTAAGAGGCTTCATTTCCGTTCCTGACTCCGCCCCAGGTGTGCAGGTCACTCTCCAGCCCCTTGAATTCTCCGGGTCTCGTGCGAGAAACAGCAGGTCTCTCTCTACCTACCTGACCCGTGTCTCGCAGGGAGGAGAAGGGTACCAAGGGCATGTGCCTCCCACACACATCCCCGTGCGCAATTGGCAAGGACCAATATTTGATTATCACCGTTGCCTCCCTTCAGGGCTTTCTGTTTGCGCCCACCCCACCTTCTCCGCCACCCCTCTGGGTCCTCATTCCGAGGTCAGTTTCCTTTCAATTTCCTGCCTTCACGGGAACCTCTAGGTGCTGCTTATTTTTCCACCGGGGCGGGGGGGGGGTGTGGGGGGGGATTACAGTACAAATGGTGCGCCATTATTTTTAACAAATGGCATCTACTCATGCAAATTATAACTGTAGGAATGTTGGGGAGTATAATTAGCATAATCAGCGAAGGTTGCTTTAATTATACGGCAGGCTCAGCAGATAACGGTGCCTGCCGTGGTAGCGGACCGTCCCGGGGAACAGCACCATGTGCTTGCCCCCACACCTCTGTCCCCCAGTCAGTGCAGGGGGCCTAGAGACTTGCGTTAGGTAACGGGAAATAGCCCAGGCCACACAACTTGCCCTGGAAGGCAGTGAGAGTTCACGGACCTGAGTGGATATGAAAGCAGGGAAGCAGTTTGGAGTTCCTGGCCGTGCCTCACCCCAACCCCAATGATGTTTTTGAAAGATCCAAGAATTTTCCTGGATCCAACGGTGACAGAGAAGATGAAACACGAGAAGCACCCTCTTTAGTTTCATGGGCCCTGGGCTTGGTTACAAAATCAAGGTATCAGTGGGGCCACCCCTGAAGGGCTACGAAACTATTGCTGGCCTGGGCTGTTAAAAACGGAGACAGCAAGCTCCAAGTGGAGTAGCGTGTGCGAATCTCATGTCCCCAACCAAAGACTTACTACCCAACTCAACAGCAGCGGCAGGCCCCCCCCAGCGATGCCAGCTGAGCCAGGCAATTGGGTCAGCACAACCGAGAGGCACTTCACCCAACAGGCTCCTTCGGTACAAAAGTTTCCCACTTTGTGTGGCAACTCGGAGCTCCTTTCTACCTGCTAAATTTAGGGATGCTGCCTGACGCATGAATCTTGCAGTAAAGCCAATTTGATCTTTAAGTCTCCTCAGCTGACGTTTTGTCTTTCACGGGGTTACTATCTCCCCTGGCCTCCCACCCACTCCAGGACCCACCTTCCTTCTCCAGCCACCCCCAGGGGGTCCCAGGGCCACCGTCCTCTGGCATCATCAGACCAGCCCTACCTGATCCAATCGGAATTCTGGACGGCCAGCTGGCACATGACGAGACGATGCCGGCTTGACACGAGGCCCTGGTAAGCAACAGAGTGATTGTGGGAAGGTCTGTCTGCTCCCTGTGCTACCCTGAGCCAGCCCTTCACAAAAGTGAGGCCATTTTTCAGTGGTGTTGGAATGAGGCTGTGCCCCCTTTCCTTGTCCACCAGCCATACAGACCGGCATGGAGGGTCAGAGAGGACAGAAAAGGAATGAAGGGCAGGTGGAGTAGATCACCCACATCAGGACCCCCAGGTGCGCCCCCCACGCCAACGGAGCAGCCAGTGTGCCCAGCAGAGATGAGACTCAACTTGGCAGATGCTGCCTCGTCTCATGGCTCACCCTGGTGCTTAGGCGACCTCCCCCGGAGCCCACCAAGTTGCAAGGGGGAGAAGGGAGAATGACTGGGAAGGCTTCTAGATTTTCTAAGATGTGTGGCAGGGAGGGAGGGGCAGGGAAATAATTTTTAAATCAGATTATAAAATGTGTAAGCCTTTATTTTCCTCCCTAAAATCCCAGGAAAGACTTGCATAGCCCATAACCAGCCACTAACTTGGCGTCCATGCCGAGCACGCTTGGCCCTCAGCGAATGTGCCTGCTTTTCTTTTAACAAGTTTGGACTGAGCCTGCCTGGTCGTGGGCAGCTGTTCCTCCCAGCTGTTGCCCAACACCAGTCGCTCAGGTCTGACTGTGGTCCAGGGAGGGAAGCAGGATGCCTGCTACCAGGCACTTTGCTTTTCCAGGAATCAGAGCAGAAACGGCAGCGGGGTAATTTGGTGTCAGAGGAGCCACCAGGGCAGGAAGGGAGGGTGAGGGCAGGGAGGGGCAAAGGAGGAACCCACCTGTTTTCCATAGGAATCGTGGACAGGAGAGATGATCCCGCCAATCACGATAAACCTTCCAGTTTTGTGCAGATAATCTCTGGCTCTTTCTAATTAAGAGAAGAAAACCACACTTTATAAAGAGGAAAGGTGTGAATTAAAGGTGATTGTTGAAATCAATACATTCAGCTCTAAAAGACTTATTTTTCATCTTTCTTGTCGTTTAAATAGAAAGTGCCAACTTTCAAGGAGAAGGTGGGGGATTCAAAAGGTTATGGAACCGGATTCCAGCCCCCAAAGCAAAAAGACTTCAAACTCAAGGGGATTAATCCAGTTTTAAAGGTTCTTGCTGGATGAGCCGGTGCAGTTACCGGGATTTAACACAGGCTCCTCACTAAAAGCCATTAGAATAGGCTGAAATTTACCCCTGTGATCACTGGCGGAAATTCTAAAGTGCAGGAATAATTTATTGAAAAAGAAGAAGGAGCCTTCTTATATTATGAAAGGTGAGCTGATTGCCTCATCTAGCTACTCAGAAGAAAAAAACCGCCGAAACAAATTTAAAGAGCCTTCTGCATCATTAGGAAGAATTAACAATCAAATCAAAAAAACATCATTATAGTTAGTTGTAGAAAGTTCAGCCAGAGCTAAAAAAGAAACAAAAACAAAAACGCTTTTTTTCCTTAGGAAGGAATTTGTGACGTTGCTTTTTCAAACTGGCCAGCCACGCCCCGTGTTCTTTTCATGAGAAAATTCAGTTACCTAGGAAAGGGATGAAAAGTTTGGCTCTCATCCATCTAAGGGGGTTCGTTACACAACTCCAGCAGGGCCTGAGCTGGTACTGCTGCAGAAATGAGGTGCGGGTTTATCTCACAGGTGAGGGATTCTGTAGGTGAACCTGGACTTGGGAGGCAAGGCTGGCTGGGTAGTTTACAGGCAAGTTCCAGGGTGGCCTTGCTTGTTCTCTTAGAACTTAAAAAAAATTCTCATCACATTTGCCTTTTTTTTTTTCTTTTAACGTGAAATCTCTTAGAGTTTTTAAAATAATGAGTAGACTTGATTTTCTTAGCATGGTTTTAGATTTAGAAAGTATTTGAGCACAGAGCATGAGGCGTTCTACCTACTCAGCCCTTCACCTTCCTATCCCCCTACATGCACACACAGATGGCCGCCCCTATTATTCTCATCACCTTGCGTTACTGCGGTACATTCACGGGTTTGTGCTGACACACTGTTATTCATAGGCCATAGTTTACATTGAGATTCCCTCTTTGTGCCGTAGAGTTCTGAGGCTCTGAAAACCTGCCCCTTCAGTTCAGTGAATTTGCTAGAGTGGCTCACAGAACTCAAGGAACCTGTTTATTCACTAGACTAGTGACTTATTACAAAGGATTTTAAGGATAAGAATCAACAGCCAGATGAAGAGATGCATAGGTCAAGGTCCCAAACAAAGGAACTCTGTCCTTGTTGAGTTTGGGGCTCAGAACCTAGAAGAGTAGAGGACATTCCTTCCTTCCCCACAATGAAAACTCAGAAAACTAGGGACAGAAAGGAACTTCCTTGGCGTGGTAAAGAATAAACACTCTCATCTATTGATGGACGCCGACGATGGGACATTTACACGATGGAATACTACTCGGTAGTGCAAAAGGAGAAGGTTTTCCCCTTTGTGACAGTGTGGATGGCCCTGGGGAACATTACGCTCAGTGAAATGAGCCAGTCAGAGAAAGACAAACGCCATATGATTTCACTCCTATGTGGAATTGAATGAACAAGCTGAACTAACAAGGAAAATGGGACAGACTCATAGATAGAGAGCAGGATGGCAGCTAAGGGGGAGAGTAAGAGGTGGAAGTTGAGCAAAAAGGAAAAAGGACACACGGACATGAGCAACAGTGTGGTGATTGTTGGGGGGAGGGTATAAGGGGACTAAATGGTAATGGAGTAGAAATGCAATAAAACCCTCCCATTCATAAAAACCTACAGCAAACATCATACTTTGTAGTGAATGGCTAAATGCTTTCTTCCTAAGATCAGCAACTAGGCAAGCATATCTACCCTCATCACAACTACTCAATATAGTACTTGAAGTTCCAACTAGCTCAATAAAGCAATAAAAGGAAAGTAAAGACCTAGAAATCTAAAAGGAAAAAAGAAGCTGTCTCCATTTGCATATGGCACAAAATCCCAAGAAATCTACAAGTAAACTCCTAGAACTAATAAGTGAGTTCAGTAAGTTCATAAGATTCAAGATCAACATAAGAAGAGTAATTGCAAAAACATGTGGAAACTGAAATTATAAATATAAGACTGCTTAGAAACAAACAAATGAATACTTTGGTATGAATACATAAAACATATACAGAACTTGGACATTAAAAACCACAAAATGCTGATGATAAAAATCAAAGAGCTATATTAATGTAGAGATATAACGTGCTCGTGAATTAGAAGACTCACATTGTAAAGATATTAATTCTCCCCAAATTAGTACATAGATTTAATGCACTCCCTGTCCAAATCCCAGAAAGACTTGTTGGTGTAATATAATTCTAAAATTTATATGAAAGGTAAAAGACTAATCTAGTTAAAACCTTTTCAAAAAAAAAAAAAAGAGAATGAAGTGGGAAAATCAATCGATCCAAATTATAAACTTCATTATAAAGCTACAATAATTAAGGCTGTGAGGTATTGGCAGAGAGACAGACACATAGATCAATGAAATACAATCATCTAGAAATAGCCCCACACGAGAATGGCCAACGAAGGTTGATGCAGATGCAAAAAAGATTCACCGAAGAAACTAGTGACACATGCAACAATTGGGGTAAAGCTCCAGTTCCTCATGTTGAATGAAAAAAGCCAGTCTCCAAAGGTTGCATAGGTATGATTCCATTTACATAGCATCCTGAGAAATTGTACACATTAGTGGTTGCCAGGAGTTAGGGATGAGAGTAGGCAGAGAAGGGGGGTGCATGTGACGATATAGCTGTAGCCCCAGGGAGCTCGTGGGGGTGAGGGACCACCCCTGCATCGTAATTGTGTTGGCCACATGAATCTACAAAGGTGGTAGAATGACATATAACTAACTATCCATATACTCATACCAATGTCGACGTCTCGTTTTGATGTCGTTGCTATAGTTACATAAAATGTCACCATAGAGGGGAACTGGGTGAAGGGCACGTGGCATCTCTCGGTACTCCCTTTGCAACTTCCTATGAATCCATAATTATTTCAGAATTAAACGTGTTTTCAAGTTTAGAGGAAACTACAAAACACGGCACAATTTTAAGCTGGCGGTGTGCAAATCCAGGCAAATGGCCAGCAAACTGGTGGGGTTGAGATGCTCCTGTTCATCCCTTTGCATTTCCGCTGCTGTCTGGGTACCAAGATTTTGGATTGTTATGGCGTGAGAAGTGCTGCCAAAGCTGTGCTTCTCAGACTCTGATGTGCATGTAAATTCTCCAGGGGTCTCATTAGAACGTCGATTCTAAGAGTCTGGGTGGGCCTGAGATCTGGACCAGGATTTGGGCAAAGGTGAGAGAGGCAGGATTGTTCAAGCACAGCGTCAGATCCTACCTTCGTTTAAAATTATGACATTTTGTGCCCTGGCTGGTGTGGCTCAGTGGGTTGAACGCAGGCCTGCGAATCAAAGGGTCGCCGGTTCGATTCCCATTCAGGGCACATGCCTGGGTTGCAGGCCAGGTCCCCAGTTGGGGGTGTGCAAGAGGCAACCACACACTGTTTCTCTCCCTTTCTTTCTCCCTCCCTTCCCCTCTCTAAAATAAATAAATAAAATCTTTAAAAAAATTATATTTTGTTCATCGTGGATGTTGTACTTGAATTTCAATTTCTAAAAATATTATTTATCTTGAATACTGAGTTTTGGGGTGCCCCCTTGAATTCGGCGCTGGAGGGGCCATCTCCCTTGGCCTTACCCTACCCCTTGCCCTGCCTGAGATTCAGCATTTGTAACTAGCTCCCAGTGAGATCAATGCTGTAGGCCCAGGGGCTATGTTTTGAGTAACACGGAACTAAGAGACAGCAGGGGCAGCCCCTGCAATGTCAGGGCACCCACAAAAAAGCTCTCCGCCCTCCTCCACAGCACCGCCACCTCCACTTTGTATGACAAGGGCATTAGTGGACATTGGCAGGTAGCCCACTGGCCAAGCTGTAGCTACAGCCCTGGAATTTAATTTCATGCCAGCCTTCCCAAGATGTGGTCTATTTTTGTCCGTCAGCTCTGCCCCAGGGACAGAGCCAGATCGCTCTAGCGTCTTACCCACAGGTCCTACTTGCTCTCCTATGATCTCCCCTCCTGGCTCCTGTTCTCCTGGAGGAGGAGCCCCAGGGGTCAGCAGCCCTGCTGTGGCTTGCCCTCAGTGCCTGGAGGGTCCATTGTGTCTCCCCCCTCATTCCAGGCGGTTAGGAACCTGGTAACCCTCCCTTCCGGACAGCCCGAGCTGGGCCCACCAGCCAAGGCGGACACCACACGGATGATCTGTTCTTTAGTCACAGCACGTGAGAGGGACAGCCTCGTCTGCCTCCTGGCTGCTCTGTGAGCCTGGCTGACGTGTGTCATCGCCTCTCCTCTTCCAGGGAGTTAATGAAGGAAACGTGGGGTCGGGGCATCGATACTTCACTCAATTTCTCTTTGCGCAGCTGCAATTAGAAATGATCCCTTCTGAGCTGTATTCGCAGCAGGGGTTGCCCGCATGCCCCTTGTTTGAGGAGTGCATAAAGGTGGTCCCGATTTGTAAACATTCCCAGTATTAGAAAGATCAAGACCTGGATAATAAAGGACGAACCTGAAGGAGATCAAAAAAAGCCTCCCTAAGACCAGCTGCTTTGACATGAATTATTTTTGAGCTGAAGGCAATCGAGACCCTGCGGGTTCACAGGAAAATCTTATCTGCCCCTTAGGGAAATTAAATTAAGTTAAATGAGTTATTACCAGAAATAACTTTTTATGACCTGTCAATAGGGCTGGGAAAACTTCTAATCACTAAACATCTGCTCTTCTGAGCTTCCTGTGAGTGACCTTCCCCCCTGTCCCCATCTCAAACCCCCAGATGCCTGACCTCACCCTCAGCTCAGAACGTTATTTCCTACACCTCATTTTACCTGTCTGTTTCTGAACTTCTTATGTACGTGCAGTCTCGGACTCCCTCCTGTATGTAAGGCTCCTGTTAAGTAGGCATGTAATTAAAGTTGGCAATTTTCTCTTGTTAGTCTGTCTCATGTAGATTTAATTATGAGACCAGCTGGTAGAACCTGAGGGGTAGAGGGAAATTTCTTCCTCCTTCACTAAATCGAGTGGTGAGTCCTTCCCGACAGGGTTAATTCCTACTCAGGGGCCAAAAAAAACATTTGTTTTAAAGAGACCATCGCTGTGGCCCACCAAACTGGGACTTGGGTATTCCCCAACAAAAACGCAATGGGTGTTTTCTGTGCTCAAGTCTTCGTGCCGGGCTCTGTCGGAGACACAGCGCCTTGAACCCCTTGAAGTTATGAGAGCATACTTTTTTCCTTTAGTAAAAGATAGTTTTTAAAATATATATATATATGTATATATATTTTATCCTCACCAAGAACAGACTTATTGATTTTAGAGGGGAAAGGAGGGAGACAGAGAGAAACATCAATACAGGAGAGAAACATCCATCGGTTGCCTCTCATACATGCCCTGACCAGTGACCGAACCTGCAACCTAGGTGTGTGTCACAACCAGGAATTGAACCTGCGGACTTTTGATTTACAGGGTCACACTCCAACCAACTGAGCCACACTGGCCTGACTGGCAAAGAGGGTGGGGAGGCTGGGTTTAAATGCCCATGGGGATCAGGATGAGGTCCCTGAACAGACTCATGCGCAGGGCAGCCTACAAACCTTGAGAAGCTCCCCTGGACACATGACACATTGAGTTCAGTTTTCTGCACCATCTGTCCATCCCCACCAGCTGCTCCTCCCTGTCTGAGCCTCAGGCTGTCTGAAGTCACCGTAGAAAGTAACGCTTCCCAGAACCCCTCACCCTCCTGGACTTTCTCTTGCCCCTGGACTTCCTCTAGCTCCTGGACTTTCATCCCTGGCTTTTGCAGCCACTACGACGTGCGACCCTGAAGCAGCTGCCATGGAGTAACACAGAGTGGCATAGTCACTCCCTCATTACTGCAACCCTATTTGCTCCACTGCCTCTAGCTTGGAAGAATCTGATTTGTGACCCTTCCTTCCACAAACTGTCACTTCCAACAGAGTGCCGGGTGAACCTCTCATACGCCCCAGCTGCCGTGTGCCACCCCAGAAGTCTGGCCTCCATTCAAACCCTTTCCACTGGCAAAGCTCCCCAGCTCCCAGCTCCCACCCTTCCAAACCAGGCTCCAAGTTTCTTGGGATTCACCCCACCCATCATTGAAACAGAAATTTTTTTTCTATTTATTTCTTCAGAAATAGAAAGCTAAATATGTATATAAAAATATGACATGAACTAGTTTCCCTTCAGTGAGTCTCAGAAACACATGAGGGAATTATTTTAGGAACCCACGGACTGTATACTAAATATAACTGGGGAGGTGGGTAGATTGAGGTGGAGAACAGAGTGGAAGGTGAGAAAAAAGGAATAAAGATTGGATGAGGAAGCTTGATGTGGGAAACCCACCTGGCTTCACGTTAAGGTGGTGAGTCTCTGTCATCGGCATGGAATCAGGATCTATTTTGAACCACAACTCTGTTATTCTACACTTTATTGATCTTTTCGAATTCAAGTTCGCCATGTCAGCTTCTCACTTAGGGATAACTCAGACTGCGAAGTAGAATCTGTCCAGCCAGTAAAAGAAGCGGAGAACACTAGGCAGAGAAGATTCCTTTCTGTAAGGATGTGGTCCTGCTGAGGCTCTCATGCAGGATGGGACTTCTTCACGGGCAAAGGTGCTTCTCGCCCAAAGGACGTTATTAGAAAAAACAGTTTCCTTTAGAGCTTTCTTATCTGTGTTCACCTTCTCTCTCTACTTCCCCAAGAGTCAGTAGAGTATCTTCCTGAGACAGAGGCAACTGACTGTCCAGCTTTGCCCAGAACTTCTGCAGATTTGGCACTAAAATTTCCATGACCCGGAAGACCTTTTAGTCTCCAGCAAACTGAGATGGTTGACTGAAAAACAGCCCTCCAAAGATGTCTACATCCTAATCCTGGGACCTGTGCACACGTTACCTTAACACAAAAGGGCCTTTGCAGATGTGACTTAAATTAAGGATCTTGAGGTGGGGAGGCTATCCCGGATTATTCCAGTAGGTCCAATGTAACCACAGCAGGAATTCAGGAGGCTCAGGCTCACAGGGAGAGGTGACAGAGGGAGCAGAGAGATTCAAAGAAGGAGACAAGGAGGCAGATGGCCCCTCTGGAAGACGGAAAAGGCTAGAGAGCCCCAGGAAGAACACAGCTTGATTTCAGTAGGACTTCCAGAACTGTGAGATCATACATTTGTGTTGCTTGAAGTCAGGAAGTTTGTGGTATTATTATTAGTGGCCACAGGAAACTAAGACAGTTGTTCGCCCCCTCCCTCCAGGGACCAGGGAGTCCAGTGGACCACCGCACCATCTTGAACCAGAAGTGGAGAGAGGAAATCGGCCCTCAGAAAATCAACGGATCCTGTGTTGGACCCTTTCAGGGACAAAGAAAGGACACACTTTTTAAAGTAATTCCACTGTTGTTTTGGAATTGTCTCTTTAAAGAAAACTCTAAGTGAAGAAATGTACAAGAATCTATTAACAACCAAAAATAAAGACAATGAAATTTTGTAGATTAAGCCACCGAGCTCACCTAAGAGGCAACAGAGCGTAAGCTCAGAGGCTCTAGGTTCAAGTCCTGCCCCAGACTTTACTGGCTGGGCGATGACCTCAGGTCAGTTACTCAGCTGCTCTGGCTGCTGACTCAGCGCTAAGCTGGAAATAATAGTACTGTCTATGTCACAGAGTTATTAGATGGTAAATACAAAGAGCTTAGCATAGCCCCAGCACCCAGGGACCACGGGCCATGCTTTCCTTTCCTGGGGAAGTCTAACAACTTCCTTGAGATAATAGAAAATACATATATTGGTCTCTGTCCCTGGTTCCTGCCACAGAGCTCCCCAAACCCCTGTAGTTTCCTAATAAGAACACTAGGAACCCTATTGTACTTGTCTTGTTTCTAATGAGGTGACTCTGGGTGGGCTCCTGGACCACTCCTGGATGGGAGCTGGTCAGCGGAAATATTAAGCCATGGTTAGGAGCTTGGAATTTTTAGCTCCACATTCCCACCCCACCCCCCCATCCTCCAGAGAGGGGAGGGAGGCTGGCAATGGAGTTCATAATTGATCATTTCTACATGAGGAAGCCTCCATAAATATTGCAGATCTTTGGAACCTGCAATACGTAGCCAGTGGGCCAGAAGCACAGGCGATAACTTGGGCTGCGGCTGTGTGTGTCTGTAGGTGGTGGGGGGTCAGAGCAGTCTTGTAGGACTGAGCCCTGAACTGGGGGGTCTGACGCCATCTCCACATAGACAGTGTCAGAATTAAGCCAAATTGTAGGACCCTGGCTGGTGTCACAGAATTGCATGTTTTGGGGGAAAGCTCCACACTTTTGCTGACTGGAAGTGTCAGAAGGGTGTTTTGTATGATGAGTAAAGAAGACACATAGAAAAGACTCATAGAAAGAAAGAACTGGCTTTTTCCTGCAGAAAGAAGGAAACCCGGGGTTTTTCCTTATTGCAAAAGTGAAGACAAGGGAACTTCAGAAAATCTTTTAAAAACACACGCAGCTTGCCAATAGGGGAGTATTAAGCCTAAGAGGTCTCCCTCCAGCCCCGCCACACTTGCCAGCACCCCCAGCGAGATGTCTCCCTGGTGTTTTCTGCCTCTTGCTCTCCCTTGGAGAGAGCACACATACCCCCTTGGCTTTCGAGGCCGCCGCTGGAGACCCAGTGTCTGACCATGACCACAGCTCCATCTCCTCTAGGTCTAAGGGGACACCAAACAAGGGGGGTGGGTGATGTTCGAGAAGCTAAGATTGGGGTTGGGGTGGAGTGCTCTGGGGCAGATTTCCAGTGGGAGCCTGAGCGGAGTGCCTGGGGTGTGTCTGGATGACGGATGGGGCCGGGCCGCACAGCGAGTGTCAGCCTGGCCGCTGCTCTCCAGGTTTTGATTGAGCCCTGCCACCAGTGGGACAACGGAGATTTCCGCTGTGATACAGATGAGACCGCTGTAAAAGGTTTCATTTAGCTTAGGAAACTCTCAGAGCTCCGAGAGGATTCTGCTGCTTCTCCCAGAACCGACCTGGAGGCATGACTTCAGGGACCACTGCAGGAAACAATCTGAAAATGGCCTTTCGGATTATGATGCAGAATAAGATACCATCCGGTTGTTTGTCCCCGAAAGACAGTTTTTTAAAAAATGATGCTAATTAGTGTCAGTGAGGATGAGGGGCAGTGAGCGCTCTAACACTCAGCTAGTGGGAGTGTAAACTGATAAAGCCTTATAGGAAAGCGATGTGGCAGCCGGCATCTATCAAAATGGTAAGTGGGCACAACCTTTGACCTTTCAGTTCCACTCCCAGGAATCTGATCTACAGAGAAAAACTTGCACATGTATAGAGAGGTATCCAAAAGCCTGTTTCACTTCAGCGTTATTTGTAATAGGAAAAATCAGAAATAAATAAGGAAGCAGTTAGACCGATTCTGGCACATTTAGAAAGAATGACATAGGTCTCTCCACCCTGACATGGGAAGATCTCCAAAGCACATCGTCAGGTGAAAGAACAGATCAAGTTACAGAAATGACTATAGTAGGGTGACATGTGAATGAAACTGTGACTGTAAAGTAATTTCAGGTCATAATGGGAGCAATGAGGACAATAAGGCAGGGAGAGAGCAGAGAGGTTGGGTGATGTTGGATGCACTGGCTTCTCTGCAGATGTGATGTGGGGCAGAGAAGTGAATGACAATATATCAGGGGGCAGCGTGTGGCAGATTAGGGGGAGCAGCTGGTACAAAGTCCCAAAGGCAGGAGAGCCAGGCTGGTACTGAAGTCAGGGAGGTTTGAGGGTGACCGACGGGGAAGGGCCTTGTGAGCGGGGAAAGAGTTTGGGGTTTATCCTGAGTCCTTGGAGGGTTATAAGCAGAATGGTCTGAGTCACATCTTCGAACGCTCCCTTGGTGTTGGGTGGCGAACGAATTGTGGTGGTGGGCGGAGAATGAATGGCTGGAGCCAGCGAGACCAATTCCGGGATGATGCTCACAGGAGTCCAGATGAGCAATAACAGTCGTGAACCTACTACTCGCCAGGCCTCCGGTCATTTACCTCCAAAGGAGATAGTTAATCTGCCTCTTACAAGGTGTTTGATAACTAAGATATTATTTTAAAAAGTGAAAAGGCCTACATTAAGTGGAGAGTAATATTGTAGTAGAATTACATTTGATACAGCCGATTCATTATGCAGATTACTTTGTTATGACCATATCTGATCTGGTCAAATCCCTTCCCCAGGATACGGCAGTTTATTCAGCAACTGGATATAACATTGTTAGTTTATGAAATCGGTTCGGGAGCTGTTTCCCCAAATCCAAGAGCTGTAGGCAATCCCAGGAATTATGAAAACCTGTACAAAATTGCTAAATAAGGAAAGGAGCAAGGTCCCGCATTCTCGTGCACTTGAATGGACTATGCATGTGCTTCAGTGCATACTTTTCTCTCTGCTTTTGTTCCTTTTCTTTCTTCCTCTTTTTTTTAGCTGAAGTTACAGTGCCCCCTAGAAGACCAGACGGTTTTTTCTCACCCTCATTCTAAGCAGAGCAAATATTTTCTTTTGGATGAACCTTCTGGGCATTTTCCTGAAAACACAGGGTGGACACCTGAAGAGTCATGGAAATTCACCCTGGGCGGTCCACAGCTCTGTTCTCGGAACGTCAAAGGTGAGTTTGTGACCTTCCACAGAGAGGGCAGCTCTAATTAGAGAGGAGAGAGACGGCCAGGATTAGGTGAATCTGTAGTCAACCTGGGCGGGGCTCGGGTGGACTCTCCCAAACATTCTTAAGATGCCGTATTTCTAATTATTCAAAGACCTTGACCAGCCAATCGGGATCTCAGCAGTTCCAGGTCAGCTTCCTGCACTGCTCTGGTCCTGAGACTGCATAAGAACAGCCAGGGCAGAACCTGACCTGGTTCCAATGTTTTAGAACTAGCACCCACAATGAGACAACAAAGCCTGTCTCCGAGAATAACTTGAATATCAAACCATGATGCTCTGTCCTCCCTCCACAAGCCCGGGCCCCAGTCCAATGCCCCCAGCCTGCTCTGGTCCCTCTTTTCCCAGGGGTTTTCCACGACCAAGAAGACCCCTACTCCTCAGTAAGTTTTAAATCAGCCACTCACGACTGGGGTTGACTTTGCTCCCCAGGGGACATTTGACAATGTCTAGAGACAGTTTTGGTTGTCATAGTTGGAAGGGGGGTGCTACTGGCACCTCATAGACAGAAGCCAGGGGTGCTGCTAACTATCCTACAATGCACAGGACAGCTCCCACAGCAAAAAAAAAAAAACCTGTCTGGTTTAATATGTCAAGAGTGCCCAGGTAGAGCAACTGTGTTCTGGACAGAGAAAACAAGGCCTCTGTTTGAAAGGTAGAGTAGAAACCGATAGTACTAACTCAGGTGGAGGGCTTATGGCCCCAAGAGAAGAAAAACCAAGGACTTTGGGATTGCAGAGTCCCTGCCTCTCGGCGCCTTTTAGCACAAGGGACTGTTATTGGAAAAAAGGGATCAAGTCACATACTATTATGACAAAATGCCCTGAATGACAAAGGAATTACCAAACTGTCTGGACAGGTTGTAAGAGATTAGTCCCAAGGTTTCCGCTCACCCTAAGGGGCTGCAAATGGAGACTTGCCCTTGATTGAGTGAAGGGCAGTGATCTGGGACAGGCTTCTGCTCATCTGCCTTCTCCCTTATCTGTCTGTGCTCTTCCTCTTGCTTTTGCAAACTGAATCCCATTCTCAGGAGTCATGCAGCCTCTGGAAAGCACCCCCCCACCCCCCCCTACCGGAGCTAACAGAATGAACGGTTTCTGTGCACAGCAGTTAAAAGTCACAGGACTTTGAAGAAAGCAGACTGAGCGATTTAGGGAATTCTTGGCCAAAGATCAAGGGAGACCCTTTCTCCTTACAGACCCTAATTAATGAATTAATTGGTTCTTTCTGAAAAGCTGTGAGGGAATCACTCAGAAAAGCAGGAGGGAAAGGATTTATTAGCAGCCTAGTTTCTAGACTCAAAACAATGTTATGTAATCATCAGGTAAAACGAATCTCGCTGGTGCCTTTGTGCCGGGCTGGTGAAGAGCCTTCTTCTGCAAGTTCGAATAGCAGGGAACTCTTTGCAGATTCACGGCAGGAGTGCACCCAAAGGCTGGTGCCTAGCCACCCTCCCTGGAAGGACCTGCCTCGCCCCTGGTCGGTTGGGGGACAAGAGGGTCTGCTTCATCCACTGACCATTACCAGCGGTGAAAGGTACTGTATTTACAACCTTGCTTTTCTCATGCAGACCCAGGAAGTAAGCTGCTGCTCGGTAGAGAGTAAGATAATTAATTGTGCAATAACAGCTCACACTTCTGGTCCCTGCACACCTGCGTGCACACACACGCCTGCACACTCTGGTTTTCTGCCCAATCGACCCCAAGTTTAGAAATTTATAAGCAGACTATGAAGTAGAAAAGGGCAGAGAATAATTTTCTGGGCAGATTTTTCATATTTTTGTTGTTGTTGTTTTTGTAACTTGTAAATATTTAAATAATTTCAGACTCAGAAACAAACTGCAGAAATAGTGTGAAGCACTAACAAATGGGGGATCACTGAGATCCCCCTTGTGTTAGCATCTGACGTTTGTGTTATCATTGTACCTTCTGTATATTCATATGACTATTACTTTTTAAACTATTTGATAAGAAGCTGCCTCTTTGCTCCAAAATGCCTCAGTGTAAAAAGGACATATTACTGACATTTAATTAGGCTTGTCCTTTTCCAGTCAAAGGAAGGCTGAACACTTGACAAATGGCTTAAAAGCCTGGGCCTGCAAAACAGCGTTTTCCAAGGACCTCTGGTAAGCCTGGGTTCAAACCCTGCCTTTGCTCCTGCTGTGTGACTTTGGATGCCTTCTTAAGCCTCGGCTTCTTCATCTGTAAAACGGGGGTGATGCTGGCATCTCTGCCATAAAGTTGCTGTGGGGATCGAGTGAACTAAGTCACTAAATAAGACAATGAATGGGCAGGTGTAACTCATGTACGACACAATATTCACCAGCAATAGTGATTCGGTAGTAGCCACCATTATCTCCTTTTCCCTTCTCATTTTCTTGTAATTATTCAGGATTATTATTCGCCAATATTTTTCCAAACCCTGTCCTTTCCTACAAAGCTCATCCCACAGCTGTTTTGGGGGAGCTGGCGCGAATGCACAATTTCCCTAATTCCTCTCTCTGTCCACTGCCAGGCTCCCTGCTTTCCCCATACACGTGGGTCTTCTGTTCAATAGGAAAGAACAAAAGCTCATTGTGTGTAAGGTTATTGAATTACCTGTGCTTTAAAGTAGGAAAACCATAACAAATCAGGCATGCCTGAGGTCACCAACAACAGGGAGTGATTTGAGTAATTGCCCCTGGAGAGAGGGAGATACCTTGCTTCTGGGTGTTTGGGTCAACCAGCTGTACTTGCTTTCTCTGGGAATAGATAGTTGGGTATTTGAATATAAGAAAGAAAAAATGTTAAAAATATACTTGGTATGTTCCTGACACTTTCACAAGATGTTTAGATATTTCCACTTTCACGTATTTCTTTTTTGGGAATTATACCTTTTAAACTCCAACAGCAATAGGATACAGTTGTTAATCACTAATTACTACCAATGGGCAGCTTCAACCGGAAGAAATGCCTGGAAGCAGAAAGCTATGGTTTGGCTCCATCTGCAGCTGGGTTTTCTCTCCAGGGACCTGCAGGGTGTATAGCTATTGGGAACAGGGTGGCTTTTGCTGGGGCACAGTCTTGGGCTCATGTCCACGAGGCAGGCTCTGCCGACAACAGTCGCAGCTGAAAGTCAAGGGCAGCCTTCAGTGTGTCCCAGGTGGAGCCCTCTGCCTGCCTCCGGAAGCACCCATGCACCCTCCTACATGCCTTCACACCTTCCACAACTACTTGCTTACAGGATGAGGCCCAAGCACCCAAGGAGAGCATGATCCTTGAAATGTGCACCTCCTGCCGCTTTTCCCTAGTGACACGGATTCGTGAACACACCCACGGTGCCTGCATGCATGTGTTCCTTCTGCCTCAAGTGCCTTACCCAGCCGGTAACACCTGCCAACCCTTCCAAGTCCAACTCACCACACCACCTCCCCTGGCCTTCAGAGAGGGGATCGATGCTTTCCATCCACAGCTCCGTGGGCGTCGCCAGAGTAGGTCTGATCACATTTGCTTTGCAGTGACTCCATTAGGACCATAGTTTATCCTCTGCATCTCCAGTACCTGGGCCCTGCTTACCAGCTACCTGTTTGGTGACATTCTCAGTGTGCCCCAGGATGGGCACAGCTTCCCCCCAAACTTGTACCTGTATGTGTCAGAGTGTGGGCACCTTAAACACTAGAATTCCCCGCCTAGAGGTGAATTTTGCACACACAGATGTAGAAACTTGTTGGGGGGAAAAAGGTTCTACCTTTGGATATATTCGTTTTGTGAATTTAAATTGCTAACATCACCTCATACAGATTTTAAGAAATAAAATAATAAGGTCAAGGATTTACATGAACAGTTCATCTTAATATTCACCCAATTATTTTTTTCTCTTGGTATCCAAGACATTGGTTTACTTCAACAAAATTGATAATTAAAAAGAGCCTGTTCCATGGACCATCCATCCTACTGTGCAGGCCATCTGTACCTGATTCAGAACTCACTCAGGAGGACATTCAGATAGAAATAAAATATTTTGGTACGTGCTTTTAGAAGGATCCATTTGCATCTCAACGGTTTTAACAAAATAAAGAATTAGCACCAAGTGCCACGCCAACACAGCATTTCCACATTGGGGAACACAAACACGCATCACACATGTGCTAACATGTACAGTAACGAGTCCAGCATTTGTTAGAGGGTACAACCTGCCAAGGACATGTGTTCTGTGTGGGGGAGTTTAATTCAATCCAAATTAAAGACATCATGTCCAAACTGCTCTTAAAATATTAGCATAACCCGTGAACTGAGGAAACCACAAATTCGTAGTAACCGAAGTCCTCCATTTGGATTCCAGGAGGTTTTTCCTCCTTCGTGATGTTGAAATGAAACACCGGCCCTGGGGGAAGGGTCAGCCTGTATTTCTCTCCTTCCGCTCAGATTCTGCCCGTCCTGAAGTCCACAGGTTAGGATGCCCGAGGCAGCCTCCCTCGGGGATGGTGGTGACGTCACAGACCCAGAGTCCCCTCTGACCTCACAGGCTCGAGTTCCCAGGGGCCGTTTCTCCTGGAATCTGGAATTCATTTTGACACAGGTCACGGAGGGCCATGTGAACAATGAGGAGGGAGTGGGTGGCGGGGCCGGCTGTCTGTGTCATCCACGGTCTGCCTCCTGAGCCTCCCCGAGATCAGTGGCTGCTCCGTGGGATGGAGAGTGCCTGGGAGTGAGGCCGGCCCCTCTGCCCCCTGCAGGCCGTCCAGCCTGAAAAGGGAGTGAATTCATCCCACACACATTCTTTGTGACCCATTTTCCCTTTCATGTTGGTGAAGGCCAGCCAACAGCCTCAGGTTCCCTCCTAGGTTGCCTGTCGGAGCGCCAGCTCCAGACCAGGGGTGTCCTGGGCCTCCACACTGGCCGCACATGGGTTCCTCGTGGACCATCCAGGAACTGACACTTCATTTGTGTTCTGGAGGGCAGCTCTGTGTCTCCTGCAGCTTGCTGCCTTACCCACCCCCCACCCCAGTCCTTAGCAGAGCATCTTAAATATCGATACTCAACAAGCACTGGGTGAGTGAGTGCCTAACAAGCAGGCCTCTCCATGGGAACAGTACACGAGGCAGAATGTGTTGGCAACAACCCCTTGTCTGATTCTCCTCCTTCCCACTTGGGGAAACTGAGGTCTTTCCCAGCAGCACAGACTCCTCCTGCTGGCCCTGTGTGGAACTCTCAGCATCCTTGGCATGCCCGGCATCCAGACCTCTGTGCCTGCCTCAGGCCCTCAGCTAATTGTTGCTTAGCACCCAGACCTTGCTAATCACTAGACGTGTGTGCATTAGTCTAACACACACATTTTAACAAGAGCCCCCATGACTCTCCCCGAAAGATGGGCTCTAAAGTGGGAATTCCAGCACCCTGTGCCTAGACGGGAGCCTCTGGAGCTGGCTCCTCACTGGAGGGACAGAGGCGAGGGCCCACAGTGAAGCAGGGACTGGGCTGAGTTCTGCGTCTGGAAGCCAGGTCAGCTCTGGAAGATTTATTCCTGGTCTATTTTGGAATTCCCAAACCAGAGCAAGGTCATTTCATCCTCCCTGAGAAAGGAAATCCCCGGAAGAGGATGGTGGGAAGAAATTTCTGAGGACTGAACAGGGAGGGGAGGGGGCAGGAGGGGGCAGTGGAACAGTGCACAACCCTCCTCTCCCTGGGAAGAGCCCTAAGTCCTTCCTGCCCCGGTGAGCCTGTGGCCCTGGGTTCCATCTGCTGAGGCTGTAAGACACACACACCAGACAAGCCCCCGGGTGCTGACCTGTACAGTCTGGGTGCCTGAGGCAGGGAAGAGGGAAGGGCTGAGGAGGGCAAGCCCACTAAGGACTTTCAAAATCACCTTTCTGTTGTTACTACAGGGTCTGGCACAAATAACACCCCTTTTTTATTACAAAATCTTTTATTCCAAAATCATAAGCACGTGATTCTGTAACATAACAATATCACACTCAAGCACACCATAGGCCATTTTAGGGGAAATGTTCAAATTAAAACTATCAATTATTACACCCATATGATTACCCTCCCAACCACATCCAAGCAGGCTTTACTTCTGCCGGACCCTGTATTTCTTTGCTCATTGCATCAGCTCTGTTGGGGAGGTATCAGTAAGCACAGTTCACAGATGAGAAGCTAAGGACTTGCTTCTAAGTGGCAGAGTCAGGAATCATACCAGGTCTCGATACACAAGCCCGTGCCCTGCGGACACAGGTGTGTGCACACCCTCACAAAATCCTACCCAGGATGGTGCAGTAGAAGCTTGGCTGAAGTAGCAGTCAAGTCCATGAACTCTGGTCCTAACTCCACCAGAAACTGGCTGTTGGTTCTAGACTTTAGTTGACTCACCTAAAAAAAAAAAATGTGCTCTGCCTACTTCTGTTCTGCCAGAACCGAGCACTACTACGTGTCGGTCGGTGCGCTGTGCTGCACGCCAGGGTTTATAGATCAAAGTCGTGCCCGGGGGAGCTTACATGCCAGTGGGGAGAGAATCACATAAGAACAGATTGTTTCAGCGCAATGCCTGAATGCCCTTCATCTCGTAAAGTTCGAACAAGATGATGGGTGCAAGTGTTGAGCAAATCCGAGGGTCACCCTGATTTCCCAGACAGCCAGCTCTCTTAGAAGCAGAGGTGAACCAAGAGCAGGACAGGAAACTTGCAGGGGTGTCCAATCTTTTGGCACCTCTGTGCCACACTGGAAGAAGAAGAGTTGTCTTGGGCCACACATTAAATACACTGCGACGTGTAATTAAAAAAAAAATCTCAGAACGTTTTAAGTAAATTTACGATTTTGTGTTAGGCTGCATTCACAGCCGTCCTGGCTGTGAATCTAGAGTATCTTAGGACAGTCCTTCCCGTCTCAGCAGGGCCTCCAGACAGAGGCACCCTCTTCCCCACTTTCCTGCCCCCTTCCTCTCCCACCCTCCCTACCTGATGTTCTTCCCTTCTTCTCTCCTTCTTTCTTTCTCTCTGCCTCATTTCCTCCCTTCCTTCCTTCCTTCCTTCCTTCCTTCCTTCCTTCCTTCCTTCCTTCCTTCCTTCCTTTTTCCCCTTTTTCTTCTTCTTTTTCCTCTTTCTCTCTCTCTCTCTTCCCCTCTCCCCCAACCCCCTTTCTCTCTCCCACTGCTCCACGAGTGTCCAAAGGGAGTCCTTGCTGGGTGGGGTGCCACCTATGAAGACCTTCAGAGGGAGTATTTCATGATGTGACTTGCATCTTGATGTGAGAGAGTCCTCGCCCTCTAGGTCCCATTTCCCTGGACTTATCCCAACGCGAGAAGAAAATCGTTTCTCTGCCTCGGCCTATGGAGGGGAATTCTGGCATAGCACAGGCTTCCCTGCCAAACCAGGGCCAAGGAAAGGAGAGCATTCAGAGGAGCCACACCAGGAGGGTTGACTTCCTCTGGAAAGGAACTCTGAGTCGTTGGTGGAAGAGAAACAAGTAAATCTTGAGTTGAGATGAGGAGACAGATGTGAACTTCCGGGGCTTAGGGAGAGTTTTCGGAGTGTGAATGGAGAGGGCAGTAGTTGAGCGGTAGCCATATTTGAGATGTTACATGGTGAAAGAGATTTTTTTAAGTGTTGCTCTATTTTCCAAAGACCCTTTTGAGAGATTTTAGCAGAGATCCAGATTTCGTGGTGAATTGCTTTTTGGCTGACACATATTTCCCTGACTACATCACCATATTGGCACAGGGTCACCGGGCAGCTCTGCTTCGGTTGGGGGGGCACACCAACACACAGAGAATTTGATCCAAAGTCACGTGTTCTGACCTCTTCCTTTTATTGCAGATAAAGAAACGGGAGCCAGTCAGTTCCTGGATCCTTGTTTCTGACTTAATTTCCTGACCAGGGAGTGGAACTGCCTGTCTGATGGCTGCAAGGGAATGCTGGGAGATTGGTGAGCTGAGGGACAAAGACAGGAGGGAGACGGAGACACTGTCTTTCTCCATTTCTTTCTTTAGGACACCTGCATCTCAGCCACCTTCCTGCTAGAAGCAGTTCTAGTCCTCTCGCTGCTTTTTAAGTTACAGTTACAAGGCTTTGGGCAAGTCACCTCATAGCTGAGCCTAAGTTTCCTCCCCTAAAAATTTTGATTCATAAGAGCAACTAGCCTGCACGGTAGTTGGAAAGTTTGAATGAGCGCACAGAAGGGCGATTTGACCTATGAGTGTCTGATGAGATAAAAAAAGTCTGTCCCTTCATCCCTCCAGAGAGAATCCTTTCCCATTGACCTTCTTCCAGAATCCTCTTTCCCCACACTCAAAAAGGATGCACTCTTTCCGCCTAGGAGGGAGGCCCTGCATTCACATGATGAAGTGGCTAAGAGAGAGAAAGAGAAAGGCAGGGAGGGAGGGAGCCTCAGCGGCCTGGGTACAGGAGACTTTATTTAGGGGGGCAAGGGGAGAGAGGTGTGAGGCTGTTGGTGCACCGCAGCTTTAGTGTATAAATCACGTGAATAGAAAAAGAGATAAGAGTTTTGTCGATGTTCCTGGGGCTGCCTGTAACTTCCTTGGCAATAGAAATGGAATTCCTTTTTAATGGTAACTGAATGCTGAACTGATGTTCCTGAATACAACACCCCTGGAAACTGTACTAGGTGGGTTTCTGAGTTTATGAGGGGTACAAATAAGGGATTACGGTATCATCGACTGTGAGACCCTGGAGGGAAGAAACTGTTCAGGGGAGATTCAAGGCCTGTCCCTTGCCCTGAGCTCCTTTATTGCCCTGTGCTGTGCCTGCAGCCTTCAGGTTCAAGGAATAATTGCAACCACTCAGGCCTAGGCAGCTCCTCTCATCTAGAAATATCCTCTCCTGCCCACACCATCCAGCTGGCCAGACCGCTCCTCCTGTCACCACCCCTCACAAGCCAGGCCAGTCCTAGCCACTGTCCCGAGCTGGGAGCCCCCACATAGATAGCTGCAGTCCAGCAGAGTCTGCAGAGCGAGCCCCAAGGCCCTGGGAGCAGCCACTGGGAGTCTCAGTGATTCTGACCCAAGTCATGGGGTGAAAGTTTCAGGACCACGCAGCGAAGCCGAAGCCTCACGTGAGAACGTGAGATTCTTTAAGGTCCACCCCCATGATTTTAAATATATCTGTCTGCTGACATCGCCCAGATTTATACCACCTTGCAGACCTCTCCTCCGAGCTCTGATCTCAGAAATCTAATGATTTGCTTGATGTCTCTCTCAGACGCCTCTCACAAACATCTCAAACGTCATACACACGAAACTAGATTCTCAATATCCATCCCCAAATCTGCGTCACCACCGCTCCCCGCCTATCCCTTCCCTGCAACAACGACAGTGCCCAGGACCTAGTTGCTGAAGCGAGAAATGGGGGAAGTGTCCTTGGTTCCTCCCTCTCCCTTAACCCCACATCCGATCCATCAACAGCCTCTAAAATCCACTGGTTTCTTTCTATCTTTCCTGCTACCATGATACTCCAAGTGACTCTTATGTCTCGTCAAAATGGCCAGGGGGTGCTTACGGGAGAAAGGGACTGGAAAGGGATCACATTTAAACATGGGGATGGAGCCTTGCTTTGGGCTGCCCCACCCCCTCATTGCTGTTGCATGGGGTGTAAATTAGAAAAGTTTGGGAATCTGAAAAATGGAAGAGCTTGGCCTCAATACCCTCGGCAATTCTGGGAGGCCACAGGCTCCAGCACCAACTAGGGCTGCGCTGTGGATGTCGACGAGCAGACGTAGGCAGAGACAAAACCTGATGTATAACCTTCTCTGCTACCTCCCGCCAGCTCCACCCCGTTATCCTTGCTTCCTGTGAGATGAGGAGTAGATCGGACACATGACCACATGCCTGTGTAGCACAGAAATGAACCGAGCATTGAGAGCTTGGGGGCCTGACGGGGGATCATCATAGAGTGTACAAAGGACCTAATGTTGGAAGCTTCAGGGTAGATGACCAAACCTCAGGACAGGTGGCCTGAGAGGGGTCGTGGAGGTAAGAGTTGAGACGGGGGCTGAACTTGGAAGGGGAGATCCCTCAGCTCCCCTCAAGAAATCACTTCATTTGCCCAGAGCAAGAGAACAGATGCCAAGGTGCACGAAAACAGCAGATGCCAGCAGAGGACCAGCGTGGGCCAGATGCCCCTCCTTCAGCATCGAGAAGGTACTTACACCCCTTGGAATTTCATGCACATCCAGGGAGAACAGGGGAAGGAAAATGACGGAGAGCATTCTGAGATTGCTGACTCCAGAAAGAATGCCAGAATTCACTCACCTGCACTGACAGAGGAGAATGAACTCTCATCAGCTGAGTTTCATCATAGGAGGGTAAACAGAAGGAAGTGTCTGCACACTACACTGTTTGAAGTGGGCGATTTCACACAGGGAACGTGGAAACCCAACCATGCTATTTTCTTTACTTAAAACGAAATCCAGACCCCTTCCTTTAACCCAGAAGGCCTTGCATGGCCTGGTCCCTGCCTTCCTCACCATCCTTATTTCGAGCCTCTTCTCCTAGAGCACTAAATGCCAGTCACTCGGCTTCCCTTGAGTCCCTCTAAGACTCTCAGCCCTTTCCTGCCTTTAGATATACTCTCTAGCCCCTCCTCCTTTTTGATCCTTCGAAAGGATGCTACCTTCTCAGGGAAGTCTTCTCTGACTGCTTCCTAAACAGTTTTCCTCACATCAGCCTCTGTCTCTGCACCTTGCTTCCAACCTCTTAGCACTTTATGTTGTACCTTTTCTTTTTTTCTTTTTTTTTGGCTTGCTACCTGAATCCCCCACTGGACTTACAGCTCTCTGGAGGCAGGGACTTAGACTCCCATCCTCTGTCACCATTATGTCCTGGCTCCTGGCCCTGTGTGGTAGGTGCTTGATAAATATCTGTGGCATGAATGAATCTCTGGACTCCCGGAACCCACCCAGTAGAGTGTCTAATGCAGGGTAAATGTGGGCTCAGTGATTGCGGTCCCACAAGCAGTCCCCAAGGTTACTCAGAAACCGGAAGTCATACCAAGGTCTCTCTCTGAGTACAGAATCTATGATGAGGGGCCCCCTGCCCACTGTATCCCATTTCAGCATTACCCATCGTGATCTATGGCCACCACTAGGTAAGGACACCTAGCTCAGCCCCTGGACTCTCCAGGTGAGGCCCCATGAGAGGATCTGACTCACCAGTTACTTAGTGGTGGGACTGGACCCAGCATCTGCGCTTCCCAAGTCCTGGTCCGTGGTCTGTCCCCCACATCCAGCAGCTTCACCCTAAATTCACTTTCTTCCACAGTTTAGGTGGAAGGGTTTCATCCCCTCTCTTTCAATCGAATGCAAACACGGCTAGCTTGTAAAACGACTAAAATTCCCAAACACTCTGGAGACAGACATGCAATTATCTGCATGAAAAGACGGAAAAATGAAAAGTGTCATGTTCTTTAAGCGACTCGGGGCAATCTTTCAGGTTTTCCTTCAGCTCCTTTCAACGTTCAGTGGTTTGAGGGAAGCGCATGAGAAACCTCCAGAGGAAATGGCTAAATAAGCTCACGGTACAACACCTGGGCTGGAGCTCCTTTAAATAAAACCTTTTACCTCCTGTTATTCCACAGTGGAGTGAAGCAGGTGAGTCTGTTGTTACCATTTTTTTAATGCAATTTCAATGTGCTTAGAATATTAAAAGAGCCATTCCTTTTTCTCTCCTCGTATTCTAATTATAATAGCCCTGGCTCGTGTGGCTCAGTGGATTGAGTGCCGACCTGTAAACCAAAGGGTCACCGGTTCGATTCCCAGTCAGGGCACATGCCTGGGTTGTGGGCCAGGTCCCCAGTAGGGGGCACTCGAGGGGCAACCACACATTGATTTTTCTCTTCTTCCCTGGCCCTTTGTCTAAAAATAAAATAAATCTTTTTTGAAAATAGTTAAGCCATGTGTTACGACCATTGCCTTATATGAGCAGTCTGTTTTATTTTCTTGCTATTTGCCCAGCACATAATACAATTCTTTACACATAATAGGTGCTCAAAAAAAGAAGTGAATAAATATTTATTGAGCACGTGCTATATCCTGGTTACCCAGCGTGGGTGTGATGGTCAGCTATGGACCAAAGGGACATGTCTCTGGACGAGCAGTTAGAAGACCAGCATTGCAAGGGCAGAGGTGATGGGGGAGATGGAAAGAGCAGGTGGATTCAAGATACACATTGGAGGGAGAATGAGCAGGTTAGAGAAGGTTGGGCCCTGGGGGTGTAGGGCAGGGCTTGGGTGACCAGGTGGATGGAAGAGGACTGGGGCAGGACCATAAGAGGGGAGAACAGAACTGGTCCCCTCCAATCCACCACACAGCCGTAGAAGGGTTGGGGTGACCGTCACTGCTGCCACCTCCCAGCAGTGTTCACAGTCCTTTGTACTTTAATAGGAAACTGGAGACAGGAATTGGTGATATAACATCTCCCAGTTCACACAGCAAATTATGGAGATGTGTGGGCACAAGAATCACCAATCCAGCCAGCCACAGGGACCACACTTGCACACAATGCTCCTTGTCCCTCGCCAGGTCCTGTACGCCGAAGCTTTCTACTTCGTGTGTTCCAACAGCTCTTCCCAGTTCAGACGCGTGCGCACTGCACAGAGTCTAGTGTTTCCCAGGACCGTTTACCACGGAGGGTGGGAGGGGCGAGTGGCTGAAGAAGAGAGGGAATGTTTATTTGGGCCTGTGTACCCACACACAAGGTGACTTCTCAGCACAAGGACTTTCCTGAGTCACTCGAGCAGATCTCTTGGGAGTGGAAACTGGAGAATTGGAAACAAAAATAGTCCTTTTTGGCTGCTAGTTTATTCTCTTGCCCTGGGAGGCCCATGCTCTCCCACCCTGCTTCTCCCTGCCCTGGCCCACTCCTTGGCTCCCCTGGGTTTTGGGGAAGCTGGCGCTGAACACACCCCTTTCTCATTTGACATCCTCTCCAACTTAGCCAGCAGCTCGCTTGCCAAATCTCTAGGTCAGAGGGTCATCAGCAGCTTCCAGGACAGGCAGGGAAAGTGCTGCGACCAGCACTCAGAAAGGAGAGAGGAAGGTGTCATGTGAGGGGCTCAGCACCTGGTCTGGGAACTGAAGACCACACAGCACCAGGGCTGGACTCTGGCCACCCAAGCAGACTGAGTTGGCAGGTCCCTGAAAAAGGTGAGGCATCAAACTTCACAGACCGGGACACTTGGCTGCTGGGCTTCCTCCCCACCCATCCAGAGAGGATGAAGAGGCTATGCTTTCCTTGGACGCAGCCTGAGGCTGAGATCATCAAAATCTGGACCCTCAAAGAGCATTCTGGAAAGAGCCTCTGTGATGGCAATCTACAGGTTAAGGGGCCTTTCTAGGCGAGTCCTTTTCTGTGATTCGTCATCCCTGCCTCCCTGCCACTCCTCAAATGTTCTTGGGCAAAAGTCCTTCTGCCCTCTAGTCCTTTCCGAGGGCGATGAGATTGGGGCAATGCCCTGGGCTGAGCCAGCATGGCCACTGCCGATCTGATCCCCAGGCTAAGGATCCTCCAGGTCTAGGTGGCTTGCCTGGGGGTGCCCTGCCTACTGTCCTTCCCAACCCCAACACTTAGTGCCATTGGAATGACATTCTGCAGCAGTCAGCCTCTGCCCCATCGGGGAGATCTTATGGGACGTCTGCCCAATTTACAGTATCTGATCTGAGGACCCCCAGTTGGCAGCAATTTTGTAAAATGTGACCCTACCTCTATTCCACTTACATTTGATTGGACGAGAAGGGTCGATAGGAATTTTTGCCCTGATATTAAGATCGGAAGAGAAGAGACAGAGAAACGTGGAGACAGAGAAATTCGGTCCTTCTGTGAGGCCATGGCTGGCCATGTTCTGCTGTGAATCTTGAGATGTAGGGTCAGCAGAAAGAGCGAACAATGAACCAGACAACCAGAAACAGGCAAAGATGAGGGATAAAAATACTTCAGGGGTTCCCCACAACGTTCCGAATTGGGGTTTCTAGCCTCCCTGAGGCCCATTCCTGCCCACAGAGGTTCGAAATTATTATAATAAAGCTTCTCTTCTTGCTAAAGTGATTTCTCTCCCGCCACCACCATGGGCGAAAGCAGCACAAAGAAATACAATACTGTTATATTTCTTTATTCTAACATGCACCATCAATTTTAATCAGGCTTGCGTGTGTGTGTGCGTTAGAGGAAAAATGCTCCATTAAAAACAAGTATTGCTGTTTGTGTGACTTATTCCAGTTTCAGAAATGTTCAACATGAAAAGCGTGCATTTCGACACTGAGGAACTAGAACACTTCCATTTGAAACTCTCTGATCCTGACTCTTAATTAGCTAAAATGGTCACTTCCACCCAATTAAACTGTGCATGTCTCCAAGTCATTAAGGAGTAGCCAGGATCTCTCTGTTACTGCTGCCAGGGCGGAGACCTGCTTGGGTCGGCCTTTGGCTGGTTGGGAGTAGCGTCCTATGGTTTCCTGCTGACCTGCCATTGGGATTATAACCATGGGGCTCATTCTGGGTCATAACCACAAGAGGATCTCCCTGCGAAGAGTGTTCTCCAAGCTTTCCACCTTTATGTTGTCCACATTAAGCTGCCCACCTTCTCAAAGGAGGCTGCCCATCCACTGACTCTTTGCCTGGTGTGTTCACCCTGCCTTCACCCTGCTTGTGTAGCCCCCACGGTCAGGTCCAGGTGGCTGCAGGGGCAGCTTGGCCAAAGCACACCTGAGTGCTCTGTGGGGCCTTGGAACCACCCAGTGTGAGAGTGGGGTGGAAGTGATCTCATCTGCGCTCTCTTCTGAACGATGTGGAACTGGTCGGAGAGCCTGAGTGAGTGGTCAGGGCCACTTGGCCAGAGAGTGGCCCACCCTGACTAGAACCAGGTTTATGATCTCCAGTGCTGTGCTGTTCTCACTCTGTCACTACCCTCTCCCACCCATAGCAGGGAGGCTGGGCCTCCAGCAGGGGGACAAAGGGAGCCATCAGGAGATGCAGCCTAGCTGATGACTAAGAGCACAGAGCTGGAGCCCGAGTGCCCAGGTTCAAGTCCTAGCTCCACCACTCCCCAGCTGCAGGGACTCTGGCCAGCTACCTAACAGCATCGCGTACCTCAGTCGCCTTATCTGTGAAATGGAAGGGAAAACAGTCTCCATTGCATTGGATTGTTACAGCATCACTGAGTAAAGCATTTTGAACAGTGCCTGGCATAGCATACTCTATGTGTGTTTGTTCAATAAAATGAAGCCTCCGCAGACCCAGGGTTTGGTGAGGAGTCTGAAGGTAGAGCTATCCTGGGACATTCAGTGGACAGAGTGCCCCAACACCGGGCTGGGCCCCACAAAAGCTGTGTTACAAAGGCGGCCAGGCGGAGACAGAGAAAAGGAGGCTGGGGCGGATGCTGCAGGTTGGGCTTCTTCCCACACACTGCCTTTCCCACCCACGCTCCCTCCCAGCCAACCTCCCTGTTCTCTCTGAGCCTTGGCTGGTGGTGCCCTGGAGAACACAGTTGGTGCCCCAAGCCGGGTCCAGAGGAAGGACAGGGTTTCAGGAGCTCCCCCTGGAGGAGGAGGATGGGAACACTTCCAGAAGTCTGAGTCGTTCCTGGGGGCCCCCCCACCAACTAAGGAGCTGCTAACTAAACACAGCCTTTCTCATTAGCTTAAAAACAGGTGGGGTTTTTCTTTTTAATTCTGCATCTTTAAGGGTTAATTCAAACAGGAAATTGAGGTGAATTCAATTCCACTTGGCAGTTCCTCCTCCTTTAATGTCCTCACAGAAAGGAGAGTGAAATATGCAGAGAAAGGTTTTCACGCCCCGGCTGGAATGGCTCAGTTGGATGGGCATCTTCCCACAAAGTTAAGGGTTGTGGGTTCGATTCCCAGTCAGGGCACATGCCTAGGTTGCAGGTTCGGCCCTGGCCAGGGAACACATGAAAGGCAACCAATCACTGTTTCTCTTTCACATCCCTGTTTCTCTCCCTCTCTTTTCCCCTACCTCCCCCTCTCTCAGAAATCAATGGGCATGTCCTTGGGTGAGGATTAAAAAAAAAATAAAGCAAAGAAATGTTTTCACCCACTTCAGGACTCCGAGCTCCCAATCTCTGTCTAAATGATCCTAACAGCTCATCAGATCTTCATTCAGCCTCTCAGAAATGTGGAAAGAACCTCCTCGGTTTCCGTCCTTTGTTTGGGCTCGCTGTCTCTCTGTCTCTCTCTCCGCACCACCTTCACTCTCCACTCCCTCCGCCCCCCACCCCACCTCCCTCTCACTTCGCCAGGTTCACTCCAGGCCCAGGCTTGATTTTCAGGCAGAGAGGCAGCCTGAGATTCAGCTGGGGTCCCCTCCAGCCTGACCCGCTCACAGCTATTCCAGCGCAAGGACAGAGGCCTGCGAAACTGCGGGGTGCGTGAGCACTCACCCCGGGAGGTGGGCAGGTGTCAGTCATCACTGCTATCATGAAACATGCATGGAAACCAGAGGGGGGCTGCGTGGAGCGCTGCCAAAGCCTGCTCCCCGCTCTCAGCTGGGGGTTGAAAGAGAAGGAGGGCTGGAGGGGAGGCTCAGAGGGGAAGAGAAGGAAGCCTGGGGTGAGGAGCTGCCCAGGGAAGCTGCTGGCAAGACCAGATGAAAGGAAAGGAGGTGAGTCAGTGAGTGGCAAGGGATGGAGAGGCTGGCTTGGCCCCCCAAGGTGGGCCAAGGAATCAGGGATCCTGGAATGGAAATTCCTTTTGCCCACAATGAAAAGCCGCCAGGCTTTCTGTTTGAACTCTCTTCCTTTTGGAGGGCCCCCCTCTCTCTGCTGGGCCCTCCTGCTGCAGCCTCAGGCCTGAGCGCTTTGGAGAGCCAGGCTCACAGGGCTAGCAATTCAGGGCCCCCTCCCCGGGAGAACAGCTCTGCCCTCCTTCCCCACTCGCCCAGGCCACCCTCTTGCCAGCAGCACCACCGGCTTTGCCTCCCTTTGGAGCCCTCCTAATGGAAAACGCATCCTCGAGAGGTGCTCTGCCAAAGCCTGTCACGTGCCTCCCTGCCGGGGAGTCCGGCTTTCTGTGACAGAACTGCTCCCGGTACCGCCAAGGGCCGGTGAGCCTTTTCTAGAATTTGTATGCAGAGCCCTGATCCACAAAGTTAAGCCTGTTCTTTTCTGTGTTTTCTGATCTCACCCACACGAGATAGTTTTTCCAGACAACTTTATTTTATCTGACTGTCTTTAGGGGACACGCTACCCTAGGATGTGCCGCAGAGTTCAACTGTGAGTGGCAGGATGTGATATTAATCACTGAAAGTACCAAGTGCTGAATAAATTAAACCACTCGGTCCTGTAGACCAGAACCAAAGGGAGGGAAAACCGAGGGCAGCCGCGATGGAGAGGAGACTTAAAAGAAGGTTTGGGATCTGCGTGAGCAGGAGGGATGGGTGGGAGGGGCACTCAGACACTGTCAGTGGGCAGCCTAGGACCAGAGGGGAGGTGGGGGAAGGAGATTCTGAAAATCAAAGAGAACTGCCTTTGAGCTTGAATGATAACTGGCTAGCTGAGCCCAGGAGAACCACCCCTCCCCTGATTATCCAGCCCCAGAAGAAAAAGCCCCAGTGTCCTTGGAGCTAACCACTCCTCTGGGCATCCAAACTGACTATGGAAAACTCCCAGCCTCAGCCAGGACTGGGTGGCCTGTCCTCCCACGCTCCCTGCTAGGTTCTGGACCTTCAAACCCTCCACACGTTTCTACGGTCGCTTTGTTTGTAGCAGTGACGGCCATCTGCCTTTCAGAGCCACAGAGTAACGGCAGCCCGGAAATACTGGTGGAGGGAAGTTGTCACACAGTCTTATGGCCAGGCCAGGCTGTGATATCCGTGTCACCAGGCAATGCTGGCCTGCAGATGGGAGGCAGCTGGCTCCCACTGGACACCCATAGAGCAGGACTCCACTCAGCCGTACAAATTCCTTTTGGGAGAAAGAACAAAAGCCAGGAGGAGGTCAGTGCCCAGAGAACCCTCCAGGGGATGCTTGGAGACGGGAAAAGTGGTGGGCAGCTGAGTGAGCGCGAGAACACCACGCCTGGTCTTTGGGTTCCAACTCAAAGCCCCAAGGACAGCTAAGCAGAGTTTGGGAGGCGGCAGGGTGCCCCGGTGAGGAGCTCTGGGCCCACTTCCTGTCTGTTCTGAGCGGTGGGTCAGGAAGATGGCATGTGACATTGTCCTACAGGGACAGAACTGAGGAGCTAGAACACAGTTTGGAATTAGGTTATCACAAAAAATGTGGTTGAGCCAGGTGTCCCAAGTCCTCAGCACAGGGATGAATAGTAATGACCAACCATAACCTACCAGGCACTCTACAGGGGCCTTCTCAGTGAGTTTAACCACCACCCCACTGCCCTCATTTCCCTGGGCTTCTGTGAAAAGTCACCGAGCAACCACAACACAGAGAGCTCCCAAGGCAGCAGGCTCCCTCCCCTTTATTAGGTCCCATCCCTGGTAGTGGCCGATGCCCAGACTGGAAACGTCTGGTAGAAACTGCGTGGTCTTGTCCTACTCTGCATCTCCCCACTCAACGCATCCTCGTGTTTTGGGTGAAAACGGGGAAGGGATTAAGAACTGGCAGGTACGAAATAGTCATGGGGACATGAAGCACAGCAAAGAGAATAGAGTCAGTAATATGTAATAACTGTGTGTGGTGCCAGACGGGTACTAGAGCCATCAGGGGAACCACTTCACAAGGTACGTAAATATCTAACCACTATACTGTACCGCTGAAATTAATACAGTATTGAATTTCAACTGTAATTGAACAATTTACAATTTTTAGTTTAATTTAAAAAATTCAAAGATGATATAATGTCCTCAGAGAGAGATAAGATCTCATGTCCATAAAACAAGAAGAAAACACTTTAACAAAGAAACAATTATTCACTCATTCATTCATTAGAAATTTACTGTGCCTTTTTGTATGTGGCACTGTTCTGGGTACTATAAACATGGCAATGGCACTAGGACCTTCCTGTCCTCATGGAGAGGTCATTCTCGTGGAGAGAGACAGACAACAAACAAAAAATTATTTCACAATGAGAGAGAGAATGAAATAATGGAGGGAAGGAATCAAGGGGGAACATACAAATTAATGTTTTTTAAACTCGCAAATCCTCACATCACGATTTCATCTATTATTTAGTGTCATTATTGTATTAGACGTTTTATAAAAACCTGAAGCATAAAGAAACTAAGTAACTTACTGCAAAATAAGGTCTTGGATCCAGGCTTTCTTACTACCAATAATCTTAACTACCTCTCTCTTCTCTGCAGGAAAAACAAACAAACCACCATATGTTTGAGAACCATCTATAATTGAGAACTGCCTTCAGTTTGTGGGCTGTTATAATTATTCCTTCAAGAGTAATGGGCCAAGGATTCAGCTGAAGCTTCCCTCTGCTGGCAACGGTCATTTCCTGCTCCATTTTTAAATTCTTAATCACTCAGCTACCTGGAGCCATCGATATGCTCTCTCCATTTGCACTATTACTGCCATTTTCCAAAGGTCTAAATGCCTCACAGAAGATGCTAGATGTCCCACACCAGGCCTCTTTATAGAGAGAGATTGTGCTGGGCTCAGATGTCTAATGCCCAAGTAATGCGGTGCACACACTGGAGGGCCGTTTCTTTATTTGCTAATGTCATCCAAGGAATAAACAAGACAATTTTCTTATTATTAATATCAAATAGGTCCCCTCATTGAAGAAAGAATATTGCATGAACTATAAAAATGGGAATATTATAAGCTATAAGAGTGAGGATGGACATGATACATCATAACCCTGGACCAGGCATGCTGAGTTCCTTAGATGAGTTAGAGTGTGTTGGAAAATGGTAAGATGCTCTGATTGTGTTTGACAGCTAGGGGGACCTCAGAGGTAATTTATTTGAAACACCCTCACTATACACATGAAAAATTGAGGTTCATTGTGTGTGCGTGTGTTTGTATATATGAGAGGGGGGGGTAGGGAGGGATGGAGAAAGAGAGATGGAGAGAAAAATAACAATATGGAAATAACATTGGAGTCTTGGGTTTGTGTCCTGGTTTTCACTCATTAGTGAAAATTCCAATGAAGTGCTTAAATGGAAATAGGAGGCTCTGTCCTGAGCACTTCCTGGTCTTACGAGAATTGCATGAAACAAGATTTGAGAAGCTGTTCATCACTGCTGTATGAACACTCATTATTGCTATTGTCCAAGTTGGCACATGGAAAAGCTACAGCTAGAACTCAGGTCCCCAAGTGCATTCCGTCAGCCTGAGACGCTGCCTCTAGACTGCTCAGCTGACCTCAGGGGCTGCCTGTCATTTACTAGTAACTTAAGAGGGAGCACCTGGCTTCAGGGGGCTGCAGAGGAGGGCAGTAGTTGACCACTAAAGCAAGAGTGTGGGCTTGGGAAAAGAGCAAGAAGCGCCAGGTCTGGGATTTGAGCAGGCAATATTTTGAAGTCTCCTTCACCCACTGGGGTGGATGGGGTGGGGGAAGGCAGGACTGGGGAGAGAGAAGGAAATGTTCAAGGGGATCAGAAGCAAGTGCCTCTGTTTCACTGTTGGCTGAGCTCACAGGGTCCTCCTGCAAGTTGCCTCCCCCAGTCTCTGGGGGAGGGTCCCCTGGGGACAAGCACTCCATTAAGGGCAAGCACAGCAGCTCGGGATCCTGAGATCCGTTTTAAATCCCAGAGCACTGCTTTAGGCCCTTTCAGCATTTTCAGAAAGAGCTTAAGGTTAATAGCTCCTGCGTGGGAGAAAGTCCAGCTCGGGGGAAATCCTGGGTTCAAGTCCTGGGCCACCATTCACAAATTGAAGTTTCCTGGGAAGAGATGTATCTTCTCTGAGTTCCAATTTCCTCCTACTTAGAGTTGGGGTAATAACGATACTTCTATGTAAGTTATTATGAGACAAGTAATGACATTGGTTAATATTAATTGAACACTTACTATGTGCTGGGCACTATTCTAAGCACTTGATGTGGATTTCTCAGTCATCACACAGCGCTGCTCTGATAACCTTCCTGGCAACCCAGGGAGTACCATGTGCACTGGTGAACTGAAGGTCCTTGTGAGGGAGCTCTTTTATCTCTGCCTTCTCGGTGGCCCCAAGAACCACCCTAGAGGGGATGTGCCTTCTGGGGGTGGGAGAGTTGGACGTATTTATTACTACCTAGAACACAAAGACACATCCTAAGAGCCAGGATCATGACTAGTACTAAGGGTCAGGATATTCTGACCATCAACCAAGCCAGTCGGGCTGGTGGGAATGGTTACAGTGAGCAGAGAGCCTGGTCCCAGCACCTGCCTCAGGGTCCACTGTCAACCAGACGAACAAGGGGCTTCAGGATAGGGTCTCCGATTTTAACTGCCTTCCTGGGCACTGCCTCCCTGCAGGGATGCCAAAGACCTGAAGAGCCAGCAACCGTGCTAGGAGCCCCAGCCTCTCACACTGGCTCTCGCAGAAGGCACATCCTCATGGACACACAGCTGGTTGATACCCTGGAGGTGAAGTGGCTGTACCAATGGCCTTTTGGATCCCAACACTGTTTCCTCTGGTTGGCCACTGCTCATGGACAGTCAGATTGGGAAGTTTTTCTGCATACCTGCTTGGCTTAATGTTGATCATACCTGCATGGATGCTGGGAGGTATTTGTCCTCTCAGGGTGGTAAGCTGGGCTGAGGAAGCACACAACCCAAGGGTAACCTGCCAGGTGGTTGGTATAATTACAGCATCCAGCAAGTGCCCTAATGACGTGGGAGTGAGATGATTGTGACCCAGAAGCCCCACCTAGCCACCTGGATTTAAAGTAAGGGTGGGGGTGGTGGCAATCAGAATCATGCCCTATGCCTGGGACAGGCTGTGGGTCACGAAGACTCCACATGTGTTGTTTCATTAGATCCTGATGACAAGCTAGGAGCTGAGGCGAGACTTGGCCTCATTTTAGTGATGAGGAAATTGAGGTTCTGACAGGCTCCGCGACTTTCCCAAGGTCATGCAGTTAATGGACAGCTGAGCCAGAATTTGAACCCAGTTCTGTTCATTCCACGTTTCAAGTGTAACTCAAGGTCCATTTTCCTCATGTCTACCCCTCATTCTCCTTCCTATCTCAGTGGATGTCACCACAGGGCCACTGAGGCTAGCCATCCCCGTCTCCTCTCTCTCTCTCTTAATCCCTGCATCCCAATAATTGCTAAACCCTGTCCATTCTTCCTTCTGGATCTCTCACCGATGTCGCCTCTTCTCCTTCCCCACTGCTGCTACTCTGTTCATGCTTCATTCATTTGGTCATTCAGTCCTTCAACAAGTGCCTGTTGAGCAACCACAATGTCCTCATCACACAGGTCTCAGCGTAGCTGTCATCTGCTCAGAGTGACCTTTCTGGGCCATCCTGTCCAAAGTTGCTTCTCTATGCCAGTCTTCAAAATGACATCCTCAGCAGAAGATGAGGAGGTGAGCCCCTGGAAATCATGGCAGCTTCTCTTCTTGTCACACTGAAGAGAGTCAATGACACAGGCCGGGGGCTTCCGGGAGAAGGGAGTACCGATGTGGCCCAGTGTGGACTCGTGCTGCCTCGGGTATGTTCATTGCCAAGAGCAAGGTAGGCAGTGAGAGCGGTACCCATGCCGCCCCTGACGAGGGATCTCCTGACCACAGGGCCTGGCTCACCTGCTTTGCGATCTGCACTGTCCCAGGCACTGGTTTCTGGTGTTCAGAAACAGCCCAAGTGAAGCCTGTCACGTGGATTATGTTTCCCCCAGAGGACAGCGCTCTGCTGGTTTGCCATCCTGAACCATCAACTTAATGACACCGTTCCTAGTGGTAGAGTTGAAAGCAAGCTTGGAACATTTGCTGCCAAGTTTGGGTGTCTCTGCTCCTTCAGACAGCCTGGAGGGAGGCTGGGAGGAGCAGTCCACACTCATAGCCACGCCTCCAGCTCTTTACCTGCTCATAAAGGGACCGATCACCCTTAAACAGTGATATAGATCAGGAGGGGCAGGACAGCTCTCAGGCAGCCCAGGTGCTGCAGGCAGGGAAGGGGAAGAGGAGAAAACACTGAAAGCATTCTCTTTCCAACCCCCAGAAGAGAATTTTAAATGCCTTCTTCTCTGGCATATTTGACATCTGCATTGTATAGTCTGTTGGACTCACTGGGCCAGCCTCTCGGGCAGGCGAGAGCTGTGTCGTTGCATGTTCGTGTCTAGTGCCGGGTGTGCTCTTGGCACTCAGAGCAGGATTAAATAAGACGCTTAAAATCCACGGCAGGTGGCGGCAGGTGGCATGCGCCCAGAATGGAAAAGCCAGAGCAGGGATGTCTTCTCTGAGTGGTGTGAAGAGGACGTGAGGCTTCCAAAGCTGCGAACGTAAATGCTGGGAACAGAAGGGAACATCAAATACTGACTTCCTGTTGGAAATGTATCCTGGCCTTGCAGGCCAAGAGCCTACAATGGAGAACTGGGAGGCTCAGCCCTCTAGGGAAGGAGGCACAGAAACCATCCCAATGCCAACTTTGCTGGAAGATGCACATCTCAGTCCAATCCAGGAGGTCCCCTTGCTGGCACTGGCAGAGGCTCCTGAGCTTGGCTCTTTCCTGTGATTGTCACGTGACCCTGTTACGCCAGGACACAATCACATACTATGCATTCATTCGATCTACACTGATTGAATCCCTACCGTGGACCAGGCGATGTGCAAACACGGACAACTTGAAGGTATATGAGAGGCACACAGTCCCACATGGAGCTCACCTTCCAAGAAGGATGACTACCAAGGGTAGAAGGTGCTATGAATAATTAAACTGGATATCATAATAGTCAGGGGCTTCCTTCTTCCCTCTTCCCTCACACACTAAACAAGAGCCACGGTGCCGAGTGTTCAGGAGGACAAGGGAATCCCCATTCCCACCCATCAACTGAGATCAGGGAACTGTCCAGGCAGCCTTGGTCAATTTAGGAGGAAAAATGGAGAGAAATCCATTCAAAGATACTCTGCAGCTTGAAGGTCTTGAAGATAAAGGGAGCAAGAAAAAAGGAGGGAGAAGACAGAGGAAAGAATGGGAGCCTCCTTTAATGACCACAATTATGTAACTTAAAGTATGTGACTTATCTTTGGTAAGGATCTGCTGTCTGACTTTCAAGGGTCAGTGCTGCTGTGTCAAAATTCACCTTTGTGTTTAGGCTCGATCACAGCTCAGCTCCTGGAACATGTGAGCGAGTGACTTTACATCTAGATAAGACTCCTGGGAATGGAGGAGAAGAAATTCTTAATGGACACATTAAAGGGAGCTGCTACAAGAAATAAAAAAAAAGAGAAAGAATTATATCCATTTATTGCATGTCTACCACATGCCACACATTACATAAGATTTCACTTAATCTTCATAAACAGTTCTTCTGGGTAGGTATTATTGTCTTCTTTCTTTTTCCTTTTTTTTTTTAACAGCTGAGTGAGGTACTCAGACAAGTTAAGTACCTTATCTAACATCGCAAAATTATTAAGTGGTATGGCTGGGATTCGGATCATAAGCTAACTTACTGAGTATATGATGAAATTGGAGGGAAAACTCCCCAGTTCCAGTTTCGAAACTGTGTCAGTAAAAATGGCAATGGAATCTTGTTTGGAGGGTTGGAGAGGTGCCAGAGGAAGGGTTCCTTGGGAACCATGTCCCACCACCACTAGCAGCCAATCTGTCATCAGTCAACATTCCCATTCTCCCCTTTAGAACAAGCACTGCAGATTGGTGCTCCTGGACCTGGATCCACTCCTGCTCTTTGCTCAGCCACTTATACCTTCATCTATTACTGACTTCTTGTCAAATGACCTTCATTGTCAGGGGAGCCTTGTGGAGACAACGCTACACCTAAAGAAAGGGTCCGAAGACCAGGTGGGATTTCCAGACACTCTGACAGGCCCCATGGAGCCCTAGCAGCAGGCTACCCCCTCCCTAAGAGGCCCAACCTTGTCCTGACAACTCTTCATATGGGCCGCAGAGCTCAGTTTTTTCCATCAAAATAGCAAACTTCAGAGCTCTGGATGGACAGGAGTCGTTCTAGGAGATTGAACAAGTTCTATGGATGCTGAGGACACAAACTGCTATTTCTGCCGAGGTCTGAACCCCCCGTTCTCTGCAGAACTTCAGAAACAAGCCAGCTACCCATTCCTGAGCTCACTTACTCTCCCTTTCTTACATCACCTCCAGCCCCTCGAGAAAAGACTCGTTTCCAGGGCAGCTGCTAGATATGCAAATAATATCTTCTGCACCAATATGCACTGATAATATCTTCTGGCTGATTCTTCTCTTTCAGCCTAGGATCTCTGGTGAAAGAACTGAGCCCCAGAGGGTGGTGAGCTCCCTACTATTGGCGGTGTTCAAGCCAAGGCAGGCTGCAGTATGGCATTGGGATTCAGGTTCCAAAGTGTTGGAACCTGAATTGGGAAAGCTACTGGTTCTCCAGTTCTGGTGGAGGCTGTAATGGGCTCCCTGTAAAAATATATTTTATGAAATCGGGACAGGGAAAGGGACAGTATTAACAATCAACCCACCCTAAGAGAACTTTAATACATCAGGAGGTGAGATGACTAGGGTTTGAGTGGACATTAGCATCCAGACAGTGATAATCCACTGAAATGTGATGTGTTACCGACAGGGCTAATGATCTGAAGGGACCCCACATAAGACCGAAGGAGCAGAACTTATCAGGAATCCTTCCCAGGGCTGTCCTGAGAAGAGAGTAGCTAGCTCAGGGTCATAAGAACATTCCTCTATAAGCCAAAAGTGTCTATTGTTGGGCAGGGATAGTTCACCAGGGGTTTCTGGCACAGATAAGAGATCGTTCAAGGTCATCCTCTTCCCTTTGCTCTGAAGCTCTGATTGCTAAGTAAGCTTCTGATTACCAGCCCTTCCTCCCAAATGACCCAACACTGAATAAGAGACATGGGAATTCTGGTCACTGAAATATTCAATGGAATACCCCTCATTATAAAATGCACACATGGACATTCGAGTTTCTATGTCAGTTTATTGCGAACCTAGTTATTGTGAGTCAGTCTATGAAACCTGGACCTATAAAACTAACAGTTGGTCCCAGGGATACGGTGACCAACCAAGGTCCTACACTATGGGAGACCTCACCTTAGTGAAGCCTTCAAGTCCCAGGCAGCCCTAGCTCACCCGTCTCTGACTGAAGTGCTTCCCAGCTCAGATATTCTGTGATTCAAGAGCTTTCTGACTCCTCCTGAGATGCAGCATGAGGGGGCCTGCCTGACCTGGATGTGCAATCTCAACAGGTGAGTCGGGGGCATGAAGAGAGGGAGGCCCTGGACATCTTTTTCCGAAGACAACCTCCTAAAGAAGATCTCAGGGATATTTTGAAAACAGTCAGCTGGATCTTTTCCATTCAGCCTTCCCTCCTTCATATTTTTCAAACTCAGAAAAGTTGGGAATTTTTTGTGATGCCCTGAGAAAGACTTTTAAACTAGTAGAAAAATCTCATTCTATTGGAGTCTTTCAGGCCATCACCCTGGGGACAGTGCAGAGGACAAGGGGAAAGACACATTATGAGATGATGCTTCTAGGCTTCTATCCTCAGCCCACATCACCATGTGGAAAACCATTCGAGTGCCCAGGAACCGAGTCTTCAAGGATCTTTCCGACCTGAGACATGAAAGTGAAGAAAGACCACAGGTCTTCAAAGCCGCAGTTGACTCACTCCCATACTGCTAGGTTTCTGGTCTCAGAAAGGAGATGGCATTAGCATTGCCATGGGAACCTCCACTTTGACTCACTGGTATCCATACCTCCTGCTGAGAATATCCTGTTCCTGTCCTAATTGCAGCTCTGACCTACTTCTACTTGCTTGACAAGAGAGAGGCCCCGGTGAAACGGATACCTGGGAGCCCAGAAGCCCCAGACCCTCCGTCTGTAAATGGCTACATGGCCTCACCAGCAGGGAGCAAAACAGTTTGCTCCCTGGCTCAGTGTTGTCCCAGTGAAAAAAGAATGACAATATTAAGCTTTCCTGATGAATGTTTTAAGAGTTAAACAGATAAAGCTTGAAAGGGAGATAAATATTGAAAGGGATACACTATCTTTTTTTTTTTTTAAGATTTTTATTTATTTATTTTTAGAGAGAAGGGAAAGAAGGGAGGAAGAGAGGGAAAGAAACATCAGTGTGTGGTTGCCTCTCACATGCCCCCAAATGGGGACCTGGCCTGCAACCCAGGCATGTGCCCTGACTAGGAATCGAACTGGCAATCCTTTGGTTTGCAGGCCAGCACTCAGTCCACTGAGCCACACCATCCGGGGCAGAATACACCATCTTTATGTGTAGACCATCCTTTCTTGCCACCATGTTTGTCAAATTGTGATCCTAAGCCCACAGGTCTTGATCGAACTTGCCAGAGCCTTGCCCTCGTCTTTAGATGGCTTATTATCACGACAATAGCTTAACTACCCCAAAGAAGTGACAGATGGGTATAGACTGGCTTGGTGACAAAGAGATGAGAGGGAAAGGGAGAAGAAGGATGAGGGGTTGGTTAAATAAAGATAGTCAGTGGATGTGGACACAAAAATTTCATCCCTTTCTCAGGAAGATCTCAGACATATCCTGCTGCTATAATTTCATTCTGCTTACCTATAACCACCCTTAACTCTTTCCTTTTCCCCTCTCCCTCCCACATTCCATCCGTCACCAAATTCTATCAAGTTTACCTCCAAGCCATATCCCAGATGTACCTACTCCTCTCACTCTTCATAGGCACATACCACATCCACGCCACCGCTCTTTGCCTAGACTTCTGCATCGTTTTCTGAGCCACTCTCCCACTACCATTTTTGCTTCTCACCCATCCATCCTTCACACAGTAGTGGCAACAAGTTAAAACTTGAAACTATAAATCAGAACACGTTAGTTTCCTGCTTAATGATGCCTTCCCGCTGAACTTAGCATATTACCCACAATGGTTCTGCTACAGGACCCTGATGATCTATCTGACCCTTGCCTTTTGACTTTGCCCAGTGGCTGGCCACCCACCCACCCACCATGCTGCAGCCACACTGGTCTCCTTTCTCTGATTCACCATGGTCCCTTCCTCCTCACAGTCCCGACACGCCCTTCCCCACTCTGCCATCTGCTCGCCTTCAGATCTCAGTTTAAATGTCACTTCTTCAGAGACGACTTCTAAGACTCCTATAGTCTGGGTTAGGGCCCTCTGACACACTCTCCCAGAATCCCCTGTCTTTCCCCCCAGTAGAACCTATCACAGTTTGTTATTGTATATTAATGGTTCTCCAGGTGTGATTCCTAGACCAGCAGCATCAGCAGCACCTAAAAACTCATTAGGAATGCAAATGATTGGTCCCCACTCCAGACCTATTGAATCAGAAACTGGGGAGCCGGGGGGCAGTATGTGTTTTCACAAACTTTTTAGGGGACTCTGGTGCACACTAAGGTTTGAAAGTGAGAGCCAGGGCTGTCTTATACTTCCTGGGGCAAACTGATTGACATCTGTCTTCCCTACTTGACCAAAATCTCTCTGAGTTCAGTGCTGGACACAGAGCAGACACTTAACAAAATTTCACTGAGTGAATGAATTAATACAAGTGCATTACATGGGTTGGTTGGGAGAGAGGCTGAGGCCGAGATCAAAAAGGTAGCCCTGGCGTGGGCCCCTGCAGCCAGCTCTGTTCCAGACCTGAATGGCTAACTCTCAACGGAGTCCTAGACCAGATTCTGCTCACAGCGTGTTTCTGGGCCTCCCTAGGCCATGCTATTGTTCCAACCCATGGAGTCCCCTGCCATAGAGACAGCAGATCTGGGACCTTCTCCCAGCCTCGGGCAGTTGAGGAAAGATTTTTAGCAACTAGAGTGGTACCATTATTATCTCTAACTTTTAACTCCTTCTTTTGGAAATCTAAGCGCTCTACTGAGGGTGTTTGGACTCAGCCTAGCCATCTGAAAGCAGCGCTTCCTGCTTAAAAGCCAGAACAAATGAGGAACTACTGCCCAAGAGGCTGAGCGTCTATTACGAAGCACATGGGAGTCGTCAGCTCACAATAGCTGGCATGTACTGAGCATGTACTACATGTCTGACACTATAGACCACTGCACAATTCCATATAATCCTCAGAACAATGGCGTGAAGTGGGCTCTTATTCCATTTTACAGATTTAAAGCCTTACAGAGGGTCAGTATCTTGCACTCCTCCTTTAGTAGGGGTGGAGCCAGGACTTGAACCTGCTTCTGTCCAAACACTCCTCATTCTTAACCATTCCGCTATACTGTTCCCCGTCAGTCAGAAAGAGCCACCAACTCTGAGAGCCTCTTCAGGTGAACAGCCAGCCTGTTGGGTGCATCTAAGTAGCTCGTGGGCTCTGAGGCTTTCCAATCAGCCAGAACCTCACCCCCTGCCCTAGGGGTGTAGTTTAGAGGGTACCTGCTAAGTTACAGAGTGCAAAAATGTGGCCTCATCATCACCAGGTGCATTTTCCCTGGATCTCAAATCTTTTGTTTAAACTTGTGCTTAAACCTGAATTTCATTAGACCATGGTCCGGAGACAAGACCAGCTGGATACACCACAGGCCTGAGCCAGCTGGTGATGACAGTGTGTGTTCATGGTGTAAAAACAGAGTTAACTACGAGCAGGTGAGAACTGTTCACCTCTGGAGGGTGCTAAAATCCCTTAAGGCTGCCTGGGACAGACTGTGGCAGTAGAAGGAGGAACTTTCTAGATAGGTCTGAACATGAGCCTCTAAGACCAAGCAACTTTCCACCAACAGAAGGGGGTCTCCTGTTACAATCCATAGCCAATAGTGTATCCAGTGTTGGTGCCCACAGTGATCTGGGGCTGTGCCATGAGCTACAGGTAAGAGAAAAATGAGTAAGACACACTTACCCTGGAAAAGCTTAAAATTGAGGGTGTGGGATGGCTGTGGAGGGGACGGGGGTGCAGAGCATGCAGGATGTCGGGGAAGAGTAGAAAACGTGCACGGGAATAATCTGTGGTGGAACCTAGATGCCGTGGCCACGTGTTTGGGGGCTCAGGGAGAGAGACCTCAAATCCAACAGAATACTGCAGGGGAGCCCTCGCGAAGGACATGCTTTTCGGAGCTGGGCTTTGAAGGGCAGGGAAGAAAGAGGGAAGGCTCCACCAAAGGTAACACCTTCTGTAACATCCTGAGCTGCCTGTCCAGACTGAGGGCCGAACACCGGAGAGCCAGCCAGAATAGAGGGCAGCTACCAGAGACAAGCTGGGAAGGCCCACCTCGTCACTTTCTCTCTCATCCCTCGGTCTGGCACTTTTAGCTTTTCCCAAACATGCTGGGTCTAAACTATTTTCTAGAATCTTCCAGCATGCCAAGAATGTGCAGCTTTCCCGCTTTTCTGCCCTCTCACATTCCTCTCCTTCTTTCTGGATGGCAGCAAATGGAAAGTGGGCGTGTGTCCCCTGCCCAGGAGTAAAAACATCCTTCCTCTCTTCTAGTCTTACTCCCCAAAAATAACCATTGTCTCAGCAACAAATCTGAGACGCTTTTCTACCCTTTCAGAATCGTCCCTAACCTCACAGCCATGACCACCACACGTGTGCAGAAGAGACAATAATGATTAACACTCTGTACACTGAGTGATCAATAGACAAAAATGTATTAAACTCTCTCATCACTCTGCCCTCCCTTTAGACATGTTTTCCCTTAGGAAGACGTATTTGACCTTGGAAGACCGATTGCAACATGGCCAGTGGAGTGGATTAAAGTCTAAGAGTCAGGGATCCCAACTGGAAGCACTCAGTGAGTAGATTAGGAGGGCCCCCTTCCACACAACACGTCCACTTTGGGCTGAGGGGTCACGTGGTCCCGCTGATCTCTGCAGGAGATCTTCCTAGACAATGTAAACTGTCTCAGCAGCCTGAGAGACAGGAGGACAGGGGCAGTTGTGGAAGAGGGATTGTAACCCTTTGCTCTGACCTTACAATTCCGGATAGTAAAGCTGTAAGAGGGGGTGGCTCCAAGAGGGGGGTGGGTAACCTGCCTTTCACAGTCTGGCTCTCCCTAAGAGCAAGTCTGGCTCTTGCTTATTAACAGTCCGGTAATGCCAAAGGCCTGTCATTTGTTCTCTCTCTGATGAATGGATGGGCTGTTTAATTTCCTGATGGGTGACCCAGTAATTTTAGTCTCCTGCTCCAAAGCTTTGTTTGGCTTATTCCATGCGCATTAAAACCACCTTCTTCCTCCTGTTATCCTGTGCTCTCTTTCCATTAGCCCTCAGCTCGAAGGCCATTTCCTCTAAGTAGTCTTCCCTGTGAGGTGAGCACAAGCCCTGAGTGAGCAGCCAGACCTAGAATCCCACTCGGCTGGGGCTACTGCGGTCATCCACTGAGCATGCGCCGTGTGCCGGACACCGTGCCGTGAGCCGGCAACACGGAAAGTCATGTAGCACAACCGGGGCCTTCAAAGAGCTCGCAGCGTGTTGGATGGGGTGGGTTTGCAAACAAATGTTTGTGGATGGCATCCTTTTACAATGATTGCCCCTCAGCGACTTTCATCACTGGAGCACAGGAAGTAACACCTGCAGACATAGCGAGCGCTGAAGTTTCACCTTTCCTAGGTATCCTAAGGACAAGCCTGAGGGGAGCAGAGGAAAACGTACAGGTGCCTTTGTTTTTCTATATTAAAGCACCCTTTGGAGAAGGGAACCAGCAGAAAAGAAATGAAATAGAAGAGACTTTAAAAGTTATTTTTCTAAGTGGAGGAGGAAAAGGAAAAAAAATCACAGGAAAGTATTAAAATGAAATTACAGTTTAATTTTGTGATATGTGAGTAGGAAGCTATGGGGGGGAATTCGGGCAAAGGGAAAGATTTCTCATTCCCATGTGCCCCAGAATCTGACAAGAGGTCCCACCCAACACACAGACAGGATCCTCAACCTTCTCTGGATTCCTATTTGCTCATTTTTATTTTATTTTATTTTATTTTATTTATTTATTTTCAGAGAAGAGAAAGAAGGGAGGAAGAGAGGGAGAGAAACATCAATGTGTGATTTCCTCTGGTGCACCCCTTCACTAGGGATCTGGCCTGCAACCCAGGCAAGTGCCCTGACTGGGAATCGAACCGGTGATCCTTTGGTTCACAGGCTGGCACTGAATCCACTGAGCCACCACCAGCCAGGACCTAGTTGCTCATATTTAAAATGAAGAGGTTGAACCAGCAGGTCTTGAAAATCCCTTATAGTTCTGACATTCTGGAAATCAGAGTGGGTAGTTTGCTCATGTGTTTACTTTCAGCTGAGAAAAAAAAGGGAGAAAATAAGAGTATCAGGAAAAATGGAGGTGTCAATGTTTATTTGGTTGTAGAGGGCAGGGGAGGAGGGACAAGGGCCCTTTTCATTGCTTTCATTTCTCGGCAGTGAGGGCAGAACCACAGAGCTGTGGCAGGGCGCCATGGAAACAGAGAGAAAGCTCAGGGGGCGTTCAGAATTGAGGAAGATGGCAAACAGGTCCAGACAGCATCGTTCTTCTAGATTAAAAAATGTGCAGCCCATAGTGTGCAGCAACCAGGCTGCAATGTGATAGAGGGGATGTAAGTATCAAGAATGGGTTTTTAAAATAAGGGACAATGACAGGTGGCCAGCAGCCCGGGTAGATGTCCAGGACACTGTGCTATATAAATCCCAGGTATGTGGTTCCCTGAGGAGACCCTGGTCACGATGTTTGTGTAGCAAGGGTAGGAAGAGGCAGGACGCCAACATCACTCCGCAGGCCCAGACTACAGAAAAACCACTCTGACTCACATCTCTACCTGATGTGACACCTTAGACCAGCCCCCTCCCTCCCCCTGTCCACCAAGAATGTTTTATCCCCTTATTTCTTTTGATCACACATGTCAGATTCTTATTCTTTCGGCTGCACCACTACACACTGGGCTGAACTACAACTGCCAAAACCAACCATGGGTGCCTCCTTAGAAAGAAACCCAGGAAATGGCTCTCAATGTGCCAGCCCATCTTTCTGGCCTCATGCATTTATTTTTCTGGTCCCCATTTACATTTCCCTTTGTTCATTCAACATTGAGACTCTATAAGCTTTGGTGTTTAGGCAAGTCACTTAACTTATCTGTGCTTAGGTTTTGTTTGTTTGTTTTTTATCCGTAGAAAGAATAATAGTATCTACTCATAGGGAAGTTGTTAGAATGAAGTGAGTTATTATATGTGAAGTGCTTAGAATAGTGCCTGGACATATGAAGCACCATATAAACATTAGGTATTTTTACTATCATTATTAGTATGCATTCATCTTAGTACAACGCAGCAAGCTAAACATTTTGCTAACTTGGAAATTCTAAGATGAATGAGTCCTTGGCTTTGAAGAGCATGTAGTGCTACTCAAAAGTAGTAGCCTCATTAGCAGTATTATCATTATCAACATGGAAAGGAAATGCACTTGGCACATGGAAAGGAGGTTGGATGAAGCAGATATTAACAGAGGAGATGTCAGAGATGTCAGAAAGCGGAAAGGAGTGTGATGAGGGCACAGGGATCAATGGTGGTGCCACTGATACTGAGTGTGAGCTGACAGGGACATTCAAAAGGCAGGCGAATATCCAGACCTTATGCTAACACGAGATGTCGATTTGGGAAATCACCGAAGTGTAAACAATAGCAGGAGGGAAAGAGAGCCAGCAAGATCTGGAGGAAGATCTCCATGAAGAGACAAGCAAGAGGGTGGGAGGAAAAACAAGGGTGACACCAAAGACATGTAGGGACAGGAGAGTTCCAACAAGAAGCATGTGATCGGTAGTGTCATGAAAACTGAAGTGCCCGTGGGATACAGCACCAAAAAGCCGCTGTGAGCTGTGCCAGGAAGGTGGAGTGGCCAGGTCCAGTCCTCGGTAGGCGTGGTTATGGGTGGAGGTAAAGTGGCTGCAAAGAGGTAAGGGTATCTATCGTCAAACCTGGCGGTCCAGCAAGGGATAAAAGGGAAGGAACAGCTAGCGAGGGGTGCACTATGCCAAAACCATGTTACCTGTTAAGTTGGAAGGAACAGGAGCCTCATGAAGTGCAGAAAGTGCCATGTTCTGAATGCACTGTGTCATTTGTAACTTTCAGCCTCTACGAAAAGTTTTGGTAAAATATATAAAACCTAAGATTGGCCATTTTACTATGTTTCAGTGTGCACTTGTGTGGCATTAGGTGTATTCACATTGTTGCACAGCCGTCACCTCCCTCATGCGTCTCCAGAGCTTTTTTGTCTTCCCCACCTCTGTGCCCATTCTTTTCCACCCCCAGCCTTTGGAAGCCCCAGTCTACTTTCTATCTATAATTTTGGCTGCTCCAGGCACCTCAAATGAGTGGGGATCACACAGTATTTGTCCTTTGGTGACTCGCTTCTTTCACTTAGCGTAACACCGTCAAGGTTCATCCATGTCGTGGTATGTCACAATGCCCTCCCCTTTCAAGGTTGATTAATGCTCCATTGTATGTAAAGACCACATTTACCCATCAGTGAATGCTTTGGTGACTTCCGCCTTTTGCCTATTGTGAGTAACGCTCCTGCACATGTGGTGCACAAACATCTGAGTTCCTGCTCTCAGTGACTTTGGATATACACCCAGAATTGTGATTGTTGGATGATATGATAATTCTACATTTACTTTTGAGGACCCTCCACACTGTTTCCACGGTGGCTTCACCATTTGACATTTTATGGTGCACAAGGATTCCAATTTCTCCACATCCTCGCCAACACTTGTTATTTTCTGTGGGGCTTTTTTTTGAAATAATAACCATCCTAATGAGTGTAGTGACCTCGAGGCCCTTTTGCATGCTAATAAAACCCAAAATATCCTACCTCCTCCAACCACCATGCAAAGCCTGTCATCCCTCAATATCTTCTCAGGCATCGGTTCCTCTGGGTGGTGTTAAAGAACCAGCTCCAACAGTTAACCTCTCGGCATTCCTAAGTTCGGTACTTACACGTCTCACTGGATGGTGCATGTTGCACAAAAAGCAATGACTAGTGTGTACATCGTGTCCTCACCGTAGACATGCACACGCTAGAGAAAGGAGACTGATTCCTAGTCATCTTCATATTCCCCACACCCTAGCGCAGTGCCTGGCATCGCACCCATGCTTTTCATTTAACAAACACACATAAATGAGGCATAGTTCCTGCCTACAAAGAATTTATAATTTTAAGACAGGCGAAAATCCATGAAGTCTCACATAATAAGAGCCCAATGCAAGATGAGAGATGCCCCGAAGAGGGGTGTCAGCAACCCTCACATCGTGGGGGTCATCGTGGGCAGGAGACTGCCACTGTTTTGGGTCACGTGACTCTCTCAGTAAACAGATTCTGAGCACAACGTGCCATTCACTATTTATAAAGTATTTATGTCTTATCTTACTATTGTGCTGTGAACATGGAAAATATGTGAAAAATTCAAATGAAAAGGGGGTGTGATAAAGATATGAACAAGTGCTAGTGTTTTCTTCCTGCGCCCTGGCGATTGTCTTCACACACCGATCTGGAGACCAGCGATGTGCCACTCACACGGCAGGGCCCCCCCCCACCCCCCCGTTGGCATCGGGATGCAGCCATTTGGTTACTAGTCCGTCACACAAGAAGCACAAAAATGGAAAGGAAGCACCTCCGGAAACTTTTCTAGGGATGTGACTAGGTAAATGCATGTCTGCCAGATACAATGAGTTAAAGACGTGGCCTTCTATTTTCTATCTCTTTGTTTCTTATTTCATTTTTCTAATTTACTTCTGTATTAATTAAGTGAATTTAGTAATTCATTCTAATTGCATTTTGTAAAAGTATCCACCCATGGTGGACTGGGAACCAAAAACAAAACAAAATAAAAACTTGGTCTCCCCCCATGGAGAGCTTGGGTGGTGCTAGAATAGATGGTGAGGTATGTCTCAGAGCCCTGAGCTGCCTTGGGGACTGTCCCTGCAGAGTGGCAGGGTCCTCTGGGTTTGGAATTGGGGGAGCATTGTGGCCATAGTGGACTAAGGAGGCTGAACAAACACAGGGAGGCGTTTTTTTCTGATGGCTCCCTGCCGCCGACTGATCTAACACCTTCCAATCTCCATCTGTGTGCTACACAGTAACATCACTGGTCTGCACTGAGCTGGGGTGGTCGGGGAGAATTCCACACAGGCAGTCTGAAGGCACTGCTGTCTCCAGAGCCAGCACGATCTGGGGGTTCTACTGTGTGTGCACTTTCCCTCCTCTGTCCCTTAACACGCCACTTGCTGTCCCCTCATCTGAACTCCAAGCACTTCGCATCTTCCCCCTCCCTATCGACTCTTCATAAATATCTGTGGGCAAGACCAGTGAACACATTAAAACACCATTCTCTTCTCAGACATACTGTGTGGATGCCACTTAATTGGATGTTTTCCTTTATGGGTTCATAATTCTCTTGTTCTGGCTTAACCACCAAATTCAGCTGTGCCTCTGAGCCGGCAGCTTGCAGAGTGAGTCTGTGTGAAACGGAGCAATTGAGTAAGCCATGTCCCATTTATAACCTCGGTGCTCCACGTGGGCAGCGGGAGGTCTTCCACGGAAATGCACAGTCACCAGCCCCGGTCCTGGCAGCTGCCCAACCACACACAGGGAGCTGCTCCAGGTGCTGGCTCTGAGACCCCTTCTCACAGCGCCCCTGAGCCAAGTGACAGGTGTGCTCGACAAAACTCTGCCCAGGGTTCGAGGACTCCCTGGAAAAGGCGAGGGCTGGAGCATGCAAGAGCTCCTGTTTCTGGAGAATTTACTATGGGCTCTGTTCCAAGTTCTCAACACGCACCATCTCCTTCACTCCCCACCCCTAAATCCTTGAGGAAGGTACTGTTTCATTACAGTGGTGAACTATACATACGTAAATACACATGTTCAAGTTCCGTGGCATTCCTACTTCGCGCTGTTGTGCATGCATCACCACCATCCATCTCCCGAACTTTCTCACCTTCCCAAACTGAAACTCTGTCCCAATAAACAAACCATTCCCTCCTTCCCTCAGCCCCTCGCGACCACCCATCTACTCTCTGTCTCTATGAAGCTGACTCCTCCACGAATGAGAACAGTATGGTTATTATTGCCAGATACAATGAGTTAAAAAACGTGGCCTTCTATTATTGCCCCCTTTCCAGAAGAGGAAACAAGCACAGACTGCTTGAGCAACTGACCCAAGGTAACACAGCTCGTGAACACAAGACCCGGGACCACGTGCGAGAGATGGAAGTCCCATTGAGGGAGACAGATGAGTACCTCATTTCCTTAATGCCTCATCCGCCCTAGACACACAGCCGCACTCGGGCCAGAAGCGGAAGGGTGGCAAGGCTCTCTGCAGGTCCAGGACTCAGCACGGCAGAAGCAGCGGCAGGGCTGATTTGTACCGCTCCGTTTGTCCTCATGTACATCCCACCAGACAGACACGCACACACAGAGAGGCGGTAGCGACAAGAACCTGATTTTTGGATTCAGACAGACATGGGTTCCCGGCACACCTCTGAGACGCGCTAAATGCCTGCTCTTGAGCAATTTGTCTGACCTTTACTGGGCTCCCATTTCTTCTTCATTAATGTGGGAATGATATGATCTACCTTACAGGTATGCTGAGAATGAGGGTTAAATGAAGTGAATTTGCTAAACTACAGGGCACAGCGCCTGATACAGAGCAGAAACTCAATCACCGTGAGCTCTTGTCCCCTTCATTCTCCACCTCCCCACTCCTAAAAGGAAAACTGCAAAACCTCCACGAACACGCTGGAGCCCAGCCAGTCCTCAGCTGCTCCAGCTACCAGGTGTGCTGGCCGCAGAAGAGGGAGGAAGAGGAAGAGGTATGGGGGAGGGGAAGGGCTTGTTAATCCTGAGGGAATGAAATCACATGCCCAGGAAAGCTTGAGCTGCCTCTTGCATCTCAAGGATTGGCAGGAAAATTAGAACAACGGGATGCCGGCAGGCTCACAACACTGATGCTGTAATACACCAAATCACAGCCTGAACTTCTCCCCGCTTGGCCAGCACGCAGGCCGAACAGCCCCTGCAGGACCCAGTGTGCTCTCCACTGTCTCCCCAGACCTCACAGTGAGCCGGGCACACCAGGGGTGCTGGGTAGATGCCCACCAAGTGAGTGAGGGTACTGAGCGAGGCAGACAGGGAGTGAATGCATGGTGCTGGCCGCAGTGCGTAGCGTGGGCTTCCACTTAGGAAGAGCAAACCACGTGGACAAATATTTCAGGGTGAATGCCCCACGGCCTCTGAAAAAAAAAGGGTGTGGGGATTTAGTTGATGTTTTCAGCCACCACTGGGAGTATAAGACAAACTTCCTGAAACTGTAAATTCAAGGAGTTTAAAAGGCCCGAAACTCAGGTGTTCTGAACTCTGTTGAGTCTGCCGGCAGCCGGAGGGCAAGGAAAGGGGGAGCTGCTGTTTTCCCCAAGTTTCTTCTCTCCTCTGCAAGGAACTGCGTGCGGTACTCCTGAAACAAAAGGTGAGTCTGCACACTCTGCCTGCTTCTCGGACAAACACAGGGCAACTTCAGGGGGACGTTTGAAACAGGTCAGGGCTCCGGAAAAACAGGCATGCTTCTCAGGGCACCGGGCCATGGGCGCTGGCCAGTGAGAAAAGTTCAGAGAGAGGTATTGAGTAAACCAGAAAGACAGAAACCCAACAAAGAAAGAAAAATGGCAGCCCTGGCTGGTGTGGCTCAGTGGATTGAGTGTCCACCTGGGAACCCAAGAGTCGTTGGTTCGATTCCCAGTCAGGACACAGGCCTGGGTTGCAGGCCAGGTCCCCAGTAGGGGTGTGTGAGAGGCAACCACACATTGATGCTTCTCTGCTTCTCTTTCTCCCTCCCTTCCCCTCTGTCTAAAAATAAATAAATGAATAAATCTTAGAAAAAGAAAGAAAGGAAGACAAAGACCATAGAGAAATGAACTCCCCTACAGAAAGTCAGGGAAGAAAGTCAAAGGAAAGAAGGGAACAGCAAAGCTGGGCTAGGGGGTGCAGACTGAGCAAGGGGGTGAAAGTGAGGTGCCCAAGACAGAACTCAGAGTGAGGCAGAGAACAAGCCTTGGCCTTCAACTACAGAAAATTAAATATCATCAGCGTGGGGCCCCTGGTGTGGAGCAGCAGATAGAGCTCCAGGTTATTCCTGTTCTTTAAAATAAAGTAGACCTTTTAGTGAGACTACAGTTCAGAACCTACAGCAGAATGGCCTGCTTCTTGGTCCTCTTCTTCAGATGTTTTGCTTCAGCAAAGCAAACAGCAAAATGCCCCCTCCCTTTTATGTAACGACTAGGTAATTTCCAAGGAACGTTTGCAAATCAAAATCTAACAGTGTAGTCCTGGAAAAAGACCAAGCCAAACAGCTGTGTTTGAAGGGATGCTGTCATAGGGATAAAATACTCTAGGACCCCAAAAAGAATGTGGCCCTGATGCCATCTGAGCACCTCAGCCTGGGAAAGGGGGCAGGAAGGGACATCCCTGGGTCCTGGAGCAGGGAGGGAACCTCCATGGACAATGCTTCTTGTGAACCAAAGGGTGCAAATGTCTTTCAATTTATGGGGTCCATATGGAAGGTACAGGTCCCCAAGGGAGGCCATAGGGTACAGGCCGAGATGTCCCATTCGTGGAGCTGACGGACTGTATCTAAACAGAGCTATTGGGCCGGAGCGCCTGGGCTGGTGACAGAGGCCAGTGCGAGGTGCCCTGGCCATTCCCTCCACCGAGACTAGCCTCTCTGTCCTCCCCACTGTGCTCTGCAAACTGGTTTCCTGGTAATCCTTGACAGGCAAAGGCAGGCCAGGCCAGGTTGCCAGTTAGAACGTCTGGCTCTCTTTCAAAGTCAGCACTCTCCATGTGAGGCACGTGCTACCTGTGGGGCCTGGTTGCAAAGGGGCCCTTTACATGGGCTGAACGCACCGCCAGATTCTTGTCTCCTCTCCTCCCTCCAGGGACCTAGTGGAGAGAGAATGAGCATAGATGTAACAGAGGCTGCCTGTCCTGGAGCAGCCCCACATCGGGCCAGGTCCCCTTGACCTTTTCTGCAGTAACTGCTGGGAGGAAAGCTTCAGAACAGCCAGGAAGCTCCAGAGTCACCAGGGAAAGAATGAGGGTCTGCGTTTATTCTAAGGCCTCTGCCGTCTCTCGTAAGGCAGTTGGATTTTCCTCTTTATTAATAATATGGAGGAAAATCTTAATCTTTAATAAGCTTATTAAAAATAACCTTTGGTTAAGTATCCACTCTGTGCCATTTTGCTAAACACACTTCATATATTATTTCATAAAACCTTTCTGCGGTATTCCAGGTGTTGGGTGCCATTGTCCCCAAATTATAGGCGTGGAAACTACAGTCAGGAGAACTTACGTAATGCTTCCTAAACTCATGCGTTTAGGAAGGAGGGTCTGAACCAGTTCTCTCCCCTGCTAAGCCCACACTCTTAACCAGTAAGCTCTAGTGCCATTCAGGAATTTTAACAAGCAGGATTGATGAAATTTTTTTTAAAAGAGCATCAACAGCAAAGATAGATTCCAGGGCTTCTGTTTGCATTCCCCTGGCCCCAGGCAACCTCACCTGGGCAATTCCACATTGGCCATGTGCCCTCCCAAGGCCACACAGCCTCTGCACCTCCTTCTCCCTGGAAAGAGCCTCTCTTCACCCCCTTGGTAGGGGGTCCTCTGCTTAAATGAGGCCAGAGTCACAATCATTCATTCCTGAACGGGCTGTGATTCACATCTGAGCTTTGCAAAATGGTGTTGGTTTAATTGAAAGGGGAGAAGAAAGCAAAAATAAATGCTCACAGGCTGGCAGATGTCTCCAGACCTTAATGTGCATTGGCTTTGCTTTCAGAGCATTTGATTTGTTCTCTTATTTTCAAACTGTGTTGTACCACGTGCAAGGAAAACAGACTTGCTTAATCTGGATCCTGTGATTTCACTGTGTTTTGATGTCAATATCGGGTAAATGAGGAGTGTGCTAAGAAGGGAACATCAGGTGGGTTTCCAGCTTCCCTCTAGGAAGGTGAACAGAACTGTCAAGCCCCGAACATCTACAGGCTTTGCCATCCTTCAGATCTTCAGGGCTGACAGTCATGCTCTGTATCACTTCCCCACGTCCTTCTGAGGAGCCAGCTAACTTTGATACAAATGCAATTAGGAGACCAGTGTCCCCTCCCTAAAAGTAGGACGCCTGTTGATGTTGCCAGCATGTGGTTACACACACCCTTCATTTAACCTGAGTGCTGTCAATCGCTGGCCCACAGTTTCAGAAGAGGGAGGCCTTCCAGCCTGGCTTTTCACAGACCTTCAAGAACTGGGAGCAGGAGGCCTCAATTTCCTAATTCACGTCCCTGCCCTGGTTCAGCCTTGCCCCTCTTTCATCCTCCAGAGAGCTGCCATCACACCACGATCATGCCACCTATTCAAAATTCTTCAGCATCAGCCTCCAAAAATGAACAAACAAAATAAAGATAACCCTTGTCTGATGCTGCCATGTACTTATCCAATCATGGGACAAATATTTACTGAGTACCTGCTCTGTGCCAGCACAAGCTGACTCTGGCCCGCCTCCCCGGTCAGATCTGCTCCCCATTTCCCCCCATCCCGGACACGCTACTATCCACTTTCATTTGATCACTTTCTATTTCCTGACCCCTTCCCTACACCTTTGCTGGGCCTGTTTCCTGTTGGCAAATTCCCCTCCTCCATCCAAGTTCTACCCAGCCTCTAGGACAACTCAAGGGCACTTTCTGTATGAAACCTTCCCAGATTTCCCCAAGTCAGCATTAATCACTCCTCTGGCCACCTGCCACTCTGTCATCCCCAGGAAGACACAGCTGTTCCCATCTCTGAGCTCCTTGAACAGCATGCTCTTTCTGCATCCCTGTTATTTCTTTACACCTGAGCAGTACTATCTCTTCACGACCATCCATCCAAAGCAAAGCTCATGCTTAGTCCCCTCCTTCGATTTTAAGTCCAAAACACAGCGGCCACGCAGAGTATTTGTGAGTGAACGGGCACAGGAACACTTGCTCCTCTAGTCCTGGGGCACAATAATTAGATCATTGATCACACCCTGCTTAGTAGTATAAATACCAGTGTACGTGATAATTATAAACCACTTCAGGGAAAAACTCTTGTTTAACTTACCCTTTTATCTCCCATGGCATCCAAAACAGACACCCTTTGCTCAGAGGGGGCACTCAGTAAACAACGTGAAGATAAAAGGAAGTAAATCCCATCCTCCCAGGTGGGCTCAGGGAGGCAGTGAGACCTAGGCGGTGCTGGAGGGGGCAAGCCTGCATGTCAGTGCCATTCAGCTAACATTTATTAGCCACACACACACACAATGGCCATATATATATAATTAATGTGTTTATGTAATAATTCTAGTGTTAATAATTCTTTTAATAATAAATATTCATCATTATTATTAGCTGAGCACCGATTAAGTGTGCCACATAGGAGGGTCAAGTTAGAAAAGCAAAGGTGGCCGTGACATTATCTTGCTCTCCAGGAAGTGACAAGGAAAATAAAGAAGACAGAGCTGCACCAATGTTAGCCGAGCTCCACAGCAGCCCGTGGGTGCTAGGCTGAGTGAGGTTTGTGTGGGTCCACAACCAAATAGCCAGGGATTGTGATGGGAAACCTTAAAAGAAAATGAGGTGTATTTTATTGAGTTTTTCAAAGGGTTAAATTTATTCCGAGTAAAGGATTGTTCACTGTTTCAAGAGCATATCCTTTATATTCTGGGTGGGGGAGGTATTAAATGTCTTTTCATACTGAAATCACGTGAGGGGAAATTTGGTGCTTTTTGATCTGAAAAATGTAGAGTTGAGAACCTAATGTTTATCCTCCCAACCATTTTTTTTTTGTTTTAATTTTGCAGTCCCATGCAATCCACACCTGGGTTCCACCGTTCCTCCGTATCGAACGTGATGACCTTGAGGATGCATTTGACTGTGTGGTGGGTAAAGACAAGCCGTGGGAGATATTTTCCAAGAAATTCCATGGCCCAGTCTACAGGGGCCCGCAGCCCCCTCTATGCTGCGGTAGAGTGGCCGTCTTCTTAAGCTTAAGAACTACTTGGGAGACTTAAAATTCGTAAGTTCAATTCTGCTCAGTTGATTGTCAATAACACGGTTCTCTTCACAGATATTTTCCTCCAGGAACCCCCACCAGGGTCTTCCAGGAAAGATCAGGGAGAAAACTCCCCCTGTGGAGCTGGCAGGGATAAGGAAGGACAGCCCTACTGAAATGCCATTTCCCTCCTCCCCTCCTCTTCTCTAGGGAAGAAAATATTCAGCAGGAGGGATGACAGGACAATAGTCTGAGGAGACCGGTGAAAACTTACTGGAGCCAAGCTAAGGAAATTAGGGGGAAAAGGAAAACTCTGCTTCTGGTGGAGGGAGGGAAATGCATGCTCATCAGAGCACTACATTTGGAAAAGGGATAGTAACACGTGAGAAAGCCACACCCTCGAGTCCCAGATTGATGGTGACTGTCTCCAGCTGAGGCTAATCAGAGCACCAGAGAATGACCCCTCCCCACACCCACCTCCTCCAGCCTATTCTTCAAGTAAGAATAATGCTGGAATATGGCTAGGAGAGCTGCAGGAGGCAGATTCTCTCTGGGTAGCAGTGCAAAGGGAGCCTCACATCCAGGCAGGAAGATTCAAAGTCAAGAAGAAGACAGACACTGACAAAAACCATCTTGTAAAATCAGTCCACACCATAAGCACAAATTATCATTAGAGTAATGTGAAGCCTTGGTGCACTATGGGTAACCATAGCAACAACAAGCTTCAAACCCAGCCGACCTTTTACCTGGATTAACGTAATAAACCCTCCAATACTAAAGGTCTACCAAAAGTCAAGGTGTGCTCATCTTCAAGCATAAAAAAACATAAGAACTGATTTCATTATCTACCATATTACGCATGTTTGGCTTTTTACTAAAAAAAAAAATACAAAGCATATAAAAAAAACAAAAACAAATAAAAACAGCCTGAAAGGAAAAAGCAATCATTAGAACCAGAATCATAAATGATTCGGATGTTGGAGCTATCAGATTAGGAATTTAAAATAACAACAACTGATATGTGGCAGCTCTAATGGAAAAAGTGAACAATAAAAGATCATTTCATCACAGAGTTCAAAACCGTAAGAAACAATCTAATGAAAATAATGGACCTCAAAAACACAGGAAGAGATAAAGAATATCAGTGGGTTTATCAGTAGACTTGGCATAAGTGAAGGAAGAATCAGTAAATCAGTGAACTTAAAGACATATTAATAGAAATGATCAAAACTGAAACACAAAAGAAAGAGGATAAAAAAACAACAACAACAGATGAGAGAATCTGAGAGATGTGAGATGATATTAAGAATACAGTATTAAATATATGCGTGTTTTGCCCTGACCAATGTGACTCAGTTGGTTGGGTGACATCCCACAAAGCAAAAGATGACTGGTTCAGTTCCCGGTCAGGGTGCATGGGAGAGGCAACTGACTGATTTTCTCTCACACATAGATGCTTCTCCCCATCTCTTTCCCCTTCCCTTCCCTTCCCCTCTCTCTAAAAATAAATAAATAAAATCTTTAATATATATAATACATGTGTTTTAAATTCATAAAAAAGGGGGAAAGGAGAATGGGCAAAAGAAATATTTGAAAAAAATAACAACCAAGAGTTTTCCAAAATTAGTGAAAGACACCAAACTACAACAAATCCCAGAAGCTCCAAGTATAAAATCTGAAGGCCCCCAGAAAAAAAACACATTACCCACAGGAACAATGCCAAGAGTTATAACAGACTCGTCGTCAGAACCATTTCAACAAGGTGGAGTGCCATTTGGAAAGTGCTCAAAGGCATATATATTCCTGAAATATATAATATATTTCAACCTTTAATTCTATACCCAGCAGAAATAGCTTTCGAAAGAGAAGGAGAAATAAAGACTTTCTCACACAAGCAGAATTTGGGGAATTTACTGCTAACAGAACTATTCTACAGGAAATGTTAAAAGAAAGTCTTCAGGCAGAAGCAATATCACGCAGATCAGAAACAAACCGACGTGAAGAAATGAACAAGAAAAAATGATTTTTTCTCATTTTTAATTTTCCTAAAAGATACCTGACTGTTTAAAGCAAAAAGGGTAATAATGTGTTGTATGTTCTCAGCATAGGTAAAGTGAAATATATAAAAAACAATATATACCAACCGTACCACAAAGGATGAGAAGGAGAAAATAGGATTACACTGTTCCAAGGTCCTTATCTTTCCCTTGAAGTAGTATATGATTTTATTTATTTTTGGTATAATATTATTTTAAAATAGACTCAGATTATGTCTCAATGTGTATTACAAGCCCTAAAATAATCACTGATATAAATAGCAAGTGAATACAAAAATAAAAATAGAATCACAAAAAGAATTCTAATTAAACTTGGAGATGGCAGGAAAATGAAATATAAGCAAAAACAGTTGAAATGAATAAAAATCAAGAAGCAAGATGGTAAGTTTTAATCCAACCACGTCAGTAATAATTTTAAATGTGAATGATTCAGACATACCAACTGATATTGTCAGATTAAATTTTTTAAAAAGACTCAATTCTACACTATCTTCAAGAATCCCACTTTTAATATAAAAACATAGATGAAGAATAAAAGAATGGAAAAAGATGAACATGCAAACACTAACTAAGAGAAAGCTGGCATAGCTATATCAATTTCACACAAAGTAGATTTCAGCCCAAGGAATATTATCAGGGGTAAAGAGACGGAGAAAGGGTTGTGGGGACCTGGCCCACAACCCAGGCCTGTGCCCTAACCAGGAATCGAACTGGCAACCCTTTGGGTGGCAGGCCGGCACTCAACCCACTGAGCCACACCAGCCAGGGCACTATATTTATTTTAAACATTATTCCCTAATCTAGCCAAACCATTAAAAAGTTGTGCACTTGAACGGCATGCACTATTTTAGTCCCTCACGGAACTGTTTTCTTAACTGCACTTTGATGTTCTGCCAGCAACTTGAACTAAGAGACGTTATAAGAAACAGCCCCCTACAACTCCTTGTTGGTTTTAACATAGGGTTATTGTTAAGAAAGCTGTCCTTTAAATCCCAGTGTTCTCTTCGTAAGGGCCCATGAGAGAGATGTTTTGCTCAGGCTTCAGAACTCGGAAAAATCTCTATTTCTCTGGTTCTCTAATTCCTTCGGCTGCTGGAAAATTTGCTGAGAGGCAAATGTTTAGCCCGTGGAAATTTATGACATCTATTTTTAATACTAACTTTACCCCTGACTTTACTTATTTTCCCATCCTAATTACCCCTTCATCCCAATTTTCCCATCTGTTTAATTTTATTCTGCTAGGCTCTTACTGTATTCTTCTTTTAAAATCAACTTTAGTGAGGTATAATGTGCATGCAATGAAATAAACCCATCTTAAATGTACCTGCTCAATAAGTTTTGACAACTGTCACCATGTCATTTTTGTTAGCCATCTAGAAGCCATTTTGACATGAGTAACATTAAAAAGAAATATCAGAGGGCAATCCGTACGATACGTGATCATGGAGATGTAAACAAGTTACTATGGAGATACGCAAGGATGAAAAATTCTGACTGGAGCGCAGTGGCGCACAGGGATCTTGGCGGAAAACTCTCATTTTTAAAAGTAATATCTCACCTTATATTTTAAAGATGGAAATGTAACAGAGTAGCAGGGAAGGTCATTTGCAAAAGGAAATGTCAGGGATCAAAGAAGGAAGCAGAGATAATGGTTCAGTTTGGCTCAAGTAGGTGAGCAGGAGAGAAATATGGGGAAGGACGCCTCTGGTCCTAGTGTGGGAAGTTCTAAAAAGCCAAGGGGTGTCTTCTTACATGACTGTGCAGGCAAGAGGGAGCCATTGAGGTTCTCAGCAAAGAAGAAACAATGCTATTCGGTTTAGAGAGATGGATCTGGAAGCAGCATGCAGACAGGAGGGATGCTGGGGCTGGGGGTGGGTAAGACAGTGTGGAGGCTTCTTCTGTAGTCTAGGAGAGAGATCAGGAGGACCTGGACCAACCACTATGAGGAAGAGGGCAATGAAATGCGATGCCCTGTGATAGGAAGTCTCTAGGAAGGCTCAAAGGCTGAGTTGTGAAGATGAGTGACAGATTGCTTATGTAGATGCCCAAAGGGATAGACAGCCCCATCACTCCTGTTCTGGACACAGATTGACAGACCTAGGCTCTTCTCTCTCCCAGCCTCTGTAAGTAGAGAAAGTACAAGTTACCAACCCCAAACTAAGCCCTGCTTTGCAGGAGCAGGGACGGGGATGAGGGCAGAGAGCGTGAAGTGGAAGGAAACCCAATGAGCGCTGGCGTTGGCATTCAGGTCCCTGCAGCTAACCAGAGCTGACAGCATTCCTAATAACAAAAAAAAATAGTTACATTTTACGTCACTTGACAATAAATAAAATGATAACTGACACTTAAAATAACAGTGACTGTGTGTGAGGCACTGTTCTCAGCACATCACATGTTTTAGCTCGTTGCTCCTTACCGAATTCCTGTGAGGAACTGTTATATACCCATTTAGCAGATGAGAGAATTGAGACACAGAGGCAATAAGTCTTGCTCCAGATTACAGAGCTGGTGAATGGCGGAATCGAGATTCAAACCAGGCCCCTGATTGCAGGCTCTGTGACACTCTGCCCTAAAGCTCATTGTTCTGCACCCTGTAATAATTCTCCACCCAGCAAGTGTCTCTCACCACCTTGAGGTAGGAGGCTCTGACATTCCTGGCTGAGAGAATAACACAAACGCGAAGAAAGGCATCAAAGATGACTATCTGTGGTGTAGTTAGTGCCATCAGTCACCAGGTATGACCAAGCAGAATACTGGGTGGGATGTTGCACATAAACCGTGACCGAGACCACTGCAAAATATGGAAGAGATGCAACAAAAAATATTGTGAAAATCAGTGCTCACAGGTATAGACGTGCATAAGTGTGCTTGTGCCTGTGGAAACTGTGAGCTGTTGATGGTGGGTAAGGTTGGCCACAGCAATGGCCGACAACCTGCAGATGTCTGAAGTTCCTGGGAAACCGTTCAGCCGCTATCCAAACCTAAACAGACACGTCTAGAAGACCACCTTAGAAGGAGGCAGGCAGAGATCTAGTTGAGATAAAACAAACCCAAAGCAGATTACCAGTCTATAGATAAGCCGAGCTTGCACATGTTCTGTGAGGGCAGGGGTGTGGCCTGGGACCATCACAAAACCCAAGTCATGTGATGTAAAGAAACAGAGGGCCCTGGATGGTGTGGCTCAGTGGATTGAGTGCCAGCCTGTAAACTGAAGGGTCACTGGTTCGATTCCCAGTCAGGGCACATGCCTGGGTTTCGGGCATCTTTCCTTGGGTATGTGAGAGGCAACTGATCAATGTATGTCTCACTCACTAACGTTTCTCTCCCTTTCTTTCTCCTGCCCTTCCCCTCTCTCTAAAAATAAATAAATAAATAATTTTTTTCAAAGAAACAGACTGAGCCTGGATTTTCCTCTTCCCCAGAAAAGCCTCCACATTGTAGCTGCAGGCTCCTTTCATCACCTCTTGTATGAGATTCGGCCACCCATACATTGAGGCAACAGATGGGGACTGTCTCAATGTGTGTACATAGTTGGAATCAACAAACATTAAAGTCTGCATATGGCATCATTTGAAATGTGTACCAACTTGCTAGGATATTGGGAGGATTCCTTATGACAGGAGAAGGGGTGGCACTTATTTGTCCATTCATTCCTTAAGGCATTGTGTCGGGGACTGAGGTCGTGGGGACTGAGGCAGTGAGCGAGACACGCTCTGTGCCCTCAAGACACCCTAGTGTCTAGTTAGAGAGCCAGATGAGTAACGGCTGCACTGGGGGCCAATCCGTGTGGGCCCCGAGGGGTCAGTGCTGGATGCTGAGCGCACAGGAAGGCACCGAGCCATTATGCCAGGGAAGCTGTGGGGAGGAAGCGGCATACCCGCTGCCTGTTGGGGGGACTATACTAAGGAATTAAAATCTTTTGTGTTCTTTTTTGGTTTGTTTGTCTAACTCTACTGTAGCATGTTGTTACCTAAAGGACTATCTTTTAAGCAAAACTGATGCTCAGCTAGAAAAGCAATCCAGGGTGTGAGCAAAGGAATGGCAAGACCAGACAGTATCAACGGGGGAGACAAGACCATATATATACCTAAACATAATGTGTCCAAAAATATCCCCCAGGAAAGAAAGGGTTATTCTTGCAAAGCTCTGAAGCATTTTGACATGCCCTTCAGTTACTTTATTTTAAACAGCCATGTACTATTGGGAGAAGTTTTATTCACCTAAAACTTCTATGCTAAATTTTGGTGCTTATAGAAAACATTGGATGAAATTGGTAAAAAGCAAGACAAAGCAATTTAACACAAGGGTAATAATTATTCCTAGGATATAACCTCACAGTAGCAAGGGCTGGAGATTGAATACAAGCTTTTTAAAGAATACTTTTTAAAAGCCATGTAGCTACTTTGAGTATTATTTCTTCATAGTTGAGGCGATACTATATATAATTATGTAGCCTGCCTCTTACCCTCAACATTATTGTGTCAATATTTTGCACAAAATTAAAAATTCTTTAACAATAAAAATAGCCATCGAGTGTGTAGTTATTTTGAAAATGATGCATAGCTAGCTGCAGGAAAACGAAAAATCAAAATGGTGCTTACATTATGCGAATGGATGCTTGCAGTTTACAATTAAATTTTATTATTTGCAGACACAAAAAGGGCTTTATGTCAAACAACTTAGGCAAATGTGAATGTACTGTGCTCTGAGAAACTAGGAGATGACTCAAAAATGCACTGCAGTAATGACAGAGACATTGATGTTGAAAATGCCTGTGAGAAACTTGAATAAAACTGATGAAACATGCAGAAAGGCAATATTTACAAATTAATACAGTATTTCATAGAGTATATAAATTTAAATCTTCAAGAGTAAATATATACATGAATTACATGCTATTTTAAATGGCATCATAGCCCTAAAAGTTTATATACACACACACACACACACACACACACACATATGTGTACCTATATATGTGATAGACATATATATGTTTGTGTAGATATAGATACATATAGGATGGAAAATCCCTATCTATTTTGTATCTTCTTATTGAGAAAATATGGAATAACCTGGTTTGGACTACATACTGTACATAATTAACTTGTTTAGATTTTCTTGACCAATGCCGGTGGAATATCTAATAGAGAGCTACAACTAGTACAAAAATTGGATAACTCAAGAAATTCCACTAGCCTTCAGTCATTTACTATCAGGGTAAACAGCCCTCACACCTATACAGCTACATTACAGCAGAGAACAAATCCACATCCCTAAAATCCACAGGAGTTCCCCATTGGTCTATGAAGTCCCAACCAGCAAACTTAACATTGACCTGCCTCCGCAATTTATCAACTGACTGCCATGTTTCCACACCTGTCTCTTGGTCTTAACCTCCTGCTCCCATTGTTCAGGCAGATCAAACCCCCGAATGCTAGTGCCGGCCCCCAACGCCTGGCTTCCCCTTACACTCCTACCATTTCCAATGTCTACATCGCTCCCGTTTCTAAGGTCCATCTCAACCCCCACAGCATCGTTGTCCCACACATGTCAGGGGAAAGTAGGTGTCTTTTGTGTGATTCCAAGGCTGAAGGACCAAGGGCTCTGCCCGGATGGCCTTTCTGCTCAGGTAGGGGTGGGAAGGCGTTCTCAGCACGGGTGGTTTTGAGAATGAGTGCAGTTGTTCCAAATAATACTAATACTAATAATTAATAATAGTAATGATATATGACACCAGAATACTAACTGCTGACTCTCACTCAAAATTTGCAACGTGCCAGGCACTCTTCTAATTACTTTACCTAAATTAACTCATTTGATCTTCACAAGAACTCTATGGAGCAGATGCAATAGTATCCACAGTTTGAGATAAGAAAACTACAGACCAGTTTAAGTATGTTACTCAAGGTGGCCAGGTGGACAGGTATAGGTGCCAGAGATGGGAAACCAGGCCTTTAACATGATGCTTTTCTACCCCCCAAAAAAGAGACCCACAGTGAGCAAGAAGACAGGCTGGAAACTGAGCAACACGGAGGCACTCACGCTTAGGCGGGTGAAGCAAAGCTCAGACATCAGGTGGGAAGGGACACAGCAAAGTGAGGACACAGGGTGGAGTTCATCTAGATGGTTTTCTCCCCACTCTGGACCAATTTCCGGATCCTAAAGAAATGCATTCCTGCCTACTGCCTTGGAAGGTTCATAGCATTTTAGGTATCGCATTACTTTTTAAATTACTAATAACCAGATGCTCCTCAAAGATCCATTGTTCAATTCACTTACTATAGTATCTAGAATTGGACTTCCCACAGCTCAGGTGGCTCTTTTTTTTTTTTTAAAGATATTATTTATTTCTGAAGAGAGGAGAAATGAGGGAGAAAGAGAGGGAGAGAAACATCAATGTGTGGATGCCTCTTGTGTGCCCCCTACTTGGGACCTGGCCCACAACCCAGGCATGTGCCCTGACTGGGAATCAAACCAGTGACACTTTGGTTCATAGGCTGGCACTCAATCCACTGACCCACACCAGCCAGGGCTCAGTTGGCTCTTTTTGATTAAAGCAGACATGCATTAAAGATATTTTAGGAAGATTCCTACCAACACTTTAAAAATAATTCTCCATTTATCTTTTTTCCCTATATAATTCTTTTTGCTTGGTTTTTTATTGTCTGTGTCCCCCAGCTGGTATATAAGCTACATATGGGCAGACACTTCATTTTTGTTTATCACTGCATTTCTGGCACCTTCGAACAACGCCTGGCAGAGGAAGAAGTCAGTAAATATTCATGAAGAGACTCTGTGAAAAAGAATGGTCTTTGAGAATGCTCACCAGACCCTTGTGAGCAATCTTTCTTCTTCATCCGAGCCTGAGTGGGGGTGTCAGAGCCATTGCACCCCCCTCAAAGCAAGCACAGGCCTTGAAGCACAAGGAAAAGAGAGGGTTTTGCTGGCGGGGTTGGGGAGATGGAGAGAAGCCACCTCGCACAGACCACGGTATGTTGCTCCTTCCCAGATCCCCATTGAGCATCTCTGTCCACCGCAGGCCGCTGGCCCACCAGCTAATCACTTCTCTACCCTCCCATGCCGCCCCCTCCTCCAGCACTGCAAGCCCCCAGCTGCTCTGCCTCCTGGATCTCCATGCATCTCTCCCGTGACCCTGAGCAATGTAGGGTCCCTGGCTTACCTCCTCACACCCATGGGCCCTGCTTAGCAAAGGACACACCCCTTGGGAGCCATCATTTTAGAAAGAAACATGGGTGAGAGAAAATACATTTTCTCTCTTTTTTTTAAAGAATTTATTTATTTTTGGAGATAGGGGAAGGGAGGGAGAAAGAGAGGGAGAGAAACATCAATGTGTGGTTGCCTCTCCCGCCCCCCATACTGGAGACCTGGCCTGCAACCCAGGTATGTGCCCTGACTTGGAATTGAACCAGCGACCCTTTGGTTTGCAGGCCAGCACTCAATCCACTGAGCCACACCAGCCAGGGCCATTTTCTCTTTTATAACTCACACACAAAAGATTTTGAATCCAGGTTTTTCTACCTTATAATTGCAGGACCTCAGTCAAATTACATAACTTCTTCATCACCTTGACCTTCTCCTCTTGGAAACATGGGGGTAAAACTAACTTTGCAGGACCGTTGTAAAAATTAAAGGGGACAACACTGACAAGAAAAAAAGCACCGGGCGCACAGTAGGTATTAAAGAAAATGTTACTTCTCTCTTTTATTTTTTTAAGTAAACTCTCAATGGTCCACAAGGACCCATGAACTGAGGAAAGCTGAGGTTTCCAGAATAATGCACTTGCAGCACCCCACCATTGAGAATGTTGTTTCTGTGGTCCCGGGGACTTCCAAGGCACTGACGGCACAGGGCGGTTCCTGAGGGCAGCCGGGGTGAGGGGCTGTCGGGGACACTGCTGCTCTCCTTATGTGTGTCGCTTCTCCATCAGAGCTGACTGATGAAGCGCAGCTGCCTGCCCATCACTGTGGAAACAGCTGCCCAGCAACGCCCACTGAGCCAGCCAGCATGGAAAGGGAGACGTGCAGGCCTTAATGGCCAGAAGAAATACGCTGTAGAGTTTACGGTGAGAAAATGTCACATGCCAACATCGTCTCCCCCTCCTACTCCTGTCAACACTCCCTCAGTCCTCAGTTCCCTTATTACGAGGTGGCTGGGCGGGAGAGAGCACCCCCGCTGGCTTCGAGGGCATAGTGTCAAGTACGTAAGAGCCATCACGGCACGCTATGATTTCCGGCTGGTACACTGTCATTCCTCACCATGGCTTGCTGTCTGCTTGATTTGAATGGCAGTGATGCAAATTATACTTAAAACCAAAATTGAAGGCTCTTGGCTGCCGTCTAAAAGGTGGTGATTGGAAGGAGTGCTTGGAAATTTTAAAAAGATAACATAACGCAGGTTAGGAATGCCTGGCAGGGAGAAATGTAAAAGATAGCACATTTATCCAAAACAAAACAGATCCAGAATTCCTCACCCAGGCCAGGACTGACTCCCTAACTAAGGCAGTGAAGGAGAAATTCCCCCACGTAATGCTGGGAAAGGAAGGTCAGCGTGGGTCAGCGCAGAGGTCAGTGCTTGAGAAGACTGTGGCAGCTCTGACAGCTCCCACAACCCGAAATCACTTGACTAATGGACAAGTGAGATTTAATTTCAAGACTGATGCCCAGAAATGGGCAATAACTTGACCCAGACATCTTGAAGGAGGAACACCTGGTATTTTGCAGTATAGATTAGCACGGAAGTTTGACCACGTGAGTGCAATGCCCTCGGAGAGCCGCCACCCCTCACCTCGGTTTTGTTCCTGCTTCTTTGGCATTATTTTCTTCTCTCTTTATTCCCCAGCCCCTGCTCCCCCCATCCTCACTCTCACCTTTCTCCCTGTTTAACTGAGAGAATAGAAACACTCCACCACCATGTCTATCTGCCCACTCCCATGTGACTCCATATTTTCACTTTCTCTTCCACTACTACGGATGAATTTTTGGTGGTTCCCAGGCAAGGCCAATTTCTCCATTTCTGCCTTGACTCCAATCCCTCTCCTCTATTTAAGATTCTTCCAAGATTTCTCTCCTCTTTTTCTTGCGTATTCGTTTTTCCATCTCCATTGGTGATTCCCATTCATATACAAACATGATGTTATTTTTTCCCACTTAAAAATAATAAACAGAAAAACAAAGACCGTCTCTTGGCCCATGTCTCTCTCCAGCCATACAGGGCCTTTCTCTGCTCCCCGTAGAGTAACAGTCCTCAAAACAGCACCCAAATTTACTCTCCCCAGTCACACTCCTCCTTCCTTCTTATGCTCACTCAGCTCTAGTTTCTGCCCCCACCACTCCAGCAAATCTGCTCTTGCCAAAGTCTTCAGTGGCCTTGGCTTTGAGACACCAACAGGCAGTTCTCCGTGCTCATCTTGGCTGGCATCTCAGCAACATTTCACGTGTTGATCTTGCACCACTGAAGTACCAACTTCACTCAACTCCTGGGTTGTCACAAGCTCCTGATTTTCCTCAGCCTCCCTGACTGGTCTTTCACGGTCAAGGTTGCTGTGTCTTCCCCATCTTCCCAGTCCCTAAATGCTGCAGTGTCACAGGACTCTGTCCTTGACCCCTGCTCTGTCAACACTTTCTCCCTCTGTAGTCTCAGCCAGTCTCGTGGCTTTGAATATCAACTATATGCAGATGACTCCCTGAGTTCTTTCTTTACTTCTATTCTTGGCTCATGCTGGCATGTGCTGACTCAACATCTCCACTTGAATGTCTAATCTCCATCTCAGAAGTAACATGTCCAAGACTGAGCTCCTGCTATTCCCTCCCACGCCTGTCCTTCCCACAGTCATCCCACATCAATCAATGTCAATTCCATTTTTCCAGTGGTGGGTCAAGCCAAAAACCTGGGCTCATCCTCCTTTCCTTTTTCTTTCTCACCAAAGCTGATCATTAACAGATCCTATTGGCTCTTCCTATAAAATATATCTAGAATCCTATCACTTCTTCCTACCTCTACCTCCCTGGTCCGAACTACCATTCCTCCTCTAGGTCAGCCCTGATGGTCTGATCTCATCACTGTAGTCACATAAGTCAATGGAACTCAGATCATGTAACTCTTCTCCTTAAGCCCTTCAGATGGATCCCTCTCTCTCTTGCAGGCAAAGTCGAAGGCCTGCCAGTGCCCTGTGTGGCCCTACCCAATCTGGCCATCAAGTTTCTCTCTAACCTTACCTGCCCCCACTGACTGCTTCACTCTAGACACACTGGCTTACTTATTTTTCTCTTGGGCATTTGAGGGAAGTACTCACCTCAGGGCCTTTGCACTCACTGTTCCCTCTGCCTGGAGTGCTCTCCCCACAGCGTCCATAGGGCTAAATCCCTCACCTCCTTCAAGTCTTTGCTCAAGTGTCTCCCCTGATCACCCTTTAAAGCTGCAGCCCCACCCCTGGTCCTCCCTCCTTCTTTGTCCTGCTCCTCTTGTTCTCTGTTTTTCTCTTTGGTACTTATTTGTTTATTGTCTAACTCCTCCAGACTGTAAGTGCCATGAAGGCTGGGGTTTCTGTCTGTTTTGTCCTCTGATATACCTCCAGCAACTGGACTGATGCCTACACATAGTAGGCACTTAAATAAGTACTGGTGATGGTAGTGGTGGTGGCGGTAAGCACACACATAGAGAGCATCTCCGGAACTCACATGCTCCAGAAATGAACTCATCTCAAGTGGGAAATAAATTCATTCTCAGGCTAAATATACTTTTACTATATCAAGATTATACAATCTCAATCATCACCATAATGATAGTAATGACTTTTATATTTATAGAATGCTTTCTGGTTTACAGGGTTCTTCCTCCCATAAGGTTGTATTTCATCCTCAGGACAACTCTGAAATTGAATGAGGCAAAGAATGTCGATCCTGTTTGGTGGATGAGAAAGAGAAGCCCCCTCCAGATTACTCGTCCACCAGACAGTGAGTCCAAAATTGTGATGAATGCAAGTCCCCTGAGTCTAAGATTAGAACTATTGCTTCCATACCAGTTGGCCTTCAAAGAAACTGGGTGTCCTTCTCTGGAGCACTCAGATGAGTCCAAAGGATCTGGGACCTTTACTATCCTACTTTGGCTCTTAATTCATTCAACAAATATCAATCAAGTACTTCCTACATTGCGGCATTGTTCTGAGCACTTGGTACACAGGAAAGGGTAACACAAACCAGGGCAAGATTATGCTCTTATGGAGTCTAAATTCTCAGAGAAGAGATGTCAATAAACAAAGAGGCATCTCCTAAAACATGTGAGGGGGTGACAGCACTATGAAAGGGGTAGGGGCAGAGACTGATGGGGGAAAAGAACAGAGGGGTCACGTTAGCAATGTCCAGTTATAACTGGTTAACATGTTGTCCACCAACTGTTCCTCCAGCCGTGGGGGGATAGTGCTTCAAACTCTTGGGTGGAGATAGTCCAAGATGTATTACTGTGCATTTGAATAACAAATAAGTTCAAGATTCCCAATCGAGACGCTAGGGAGTGGGGACGATAGTAAAGCCTGGTGGACATTTTCAGAAGAAAGCAATAGGACAAAGAGCCCAAAGTTACAAGAACACAGATTTTGCTCATGACAAAGAGCTTTCTAGCAAACGAAGCTGTCCAGCAACAAAACAGACTGGACATGAGCTCTCTGTCCTGAGAAGTATCCAATAAGTGGCTGAATGTGCTCTGAAGTCCCTTCCAAAGCAAATCTGATTATTTTCCATTCTGTGGAACCTTTTTACCCTGTGTCATCATTTGTTCCAGTGGGCGATGGTGCGAGGACAGGCACAAAGATCTGGCGCAACACCATGGTTCTCTTGCCAGCCCTCAAAGAGAATGAGCAGTCACCTGACTGTTGTCCCAAATCCTTCCAGCAACAGCGAAAGCTGACTCTCTTGCAGGGAGATTAGGGGCACAGCCTATTCGAGCCTTACCCTGCAGGACCTACCAAGGGCTCCCCTCTACGCAAGGTGCTCTGTCCAGCAGGAATGGGCAGCATGTCTTTGCCAGTCATTCCGATCTCGCTGACGGTTAAGCCACCAGCAATGACAAAAAGGAGCAGAGCAAATTGTGCTGGACAGGAGGCCGCCCCTCTGGTGACTTCTGGATGCTTGTTGTAATGTCCACATGCACAGGCCTTCCTGAGACCCCAGCCTGCTCACAGCATCTCTGGGTGGCAATCATCCGCCCTCCTTTGCCTTCGAGCCATTCCCCAAATCCCCCACTAACACTGGAAACAGACCTCCAGCGTGACTGCATGCTGGCCCAGGCAAGATATCATGGGACAGACACTGGCAACAACAGCGATTATTAGCCCCATTTATCTACCATTTCCTGTTGGTCAGACAGTGTGCTAAAAACACTGTATGTGACACAATGGGCTATGACCTTTGATGTATGTGTCCACATGTACCCACATGCTTGGAGAAGCACAGCTGGGCAGAGTCTCACCAGCAAGGGTGGCTTCTGCTTGTTGAGTGGGGTGGGCCAGCCAAGGAATTTAAAGAGGTGGGAAAGGTGATGGAAAGGCAGCCTGGGCACGGAAGCTAAGGGCAGCAGCCAGAGGGCCACCAGGGCATGCCCTGGAAAGGACATGGGGAGGTGAGGGGCAGTTGCTAGAGGAAGGGAGATGAACCTGCTGCCATAAGGGCAAGAACAAAATTTCCTCTCCCTAGAGGTGAGTGGAGCACTTTGGAAATTGTTGGTGATTGGCACCGTAACCCTCGCCATCTCTTCATATAACGTTTGGTCCAATCGATACCACTTAGACTTGGGGGCTGGATCCACGATTCTGCAGGGGGAGCGATAAGACCCTGGGGCCCAACGGGAGAGCTGGGCTGTCAAAGGTGACATTGTCATACATTCATATTGTTTCATTTAATCCTCACAACAGCCCAACAAGGTAGGTATTATCATACTTATTTTATGAAGTGTGGGGGGAGGGAGTTATTGAATAATTATCTGTAGACACTCTTATCAACTACAGTACAAAAGAAAGGAGAGAATTTTATATTTATGTCTGTCCATGCTGACTCTGTGCCTTTAAGTTGGCAAAAAGGTGCATGTGTCTACTTCACGGTCATTGCCCAGGACCCTTCCTGATTGTCTCCAGTGGCTCCTGGCTCTGATCTGAGCCTCTCCTATTATTCCTCTCTGTCTTCTGGACTCGTCCACAGGTCTCTCGGGTGATCTGCTGAGTCCTTTGGCCCCTCCACAGTTGGCTGCCTTGGGCAGGATCCCTAGAACAATGTAAACCTCTTGGCGCACAAATTCACAGCCCCTAACTCAGAGCTGAGGGACCCACAAGGCAAAGTGGCACCTTGCAGGAGTTAAAACAGTGACCTCCAGAGTCAGAGCTTGTGGGTCCACATTTCCCCACAACTCTTGTTGTGTGGCTTGACACAAGTTTACCTCACCTGTCTGACCATTAGCTTAATGAGAATGTTAACAGGATTGTTGTAAGAGTTAAAGGAGGCAAGGCGAGGAGGGCACTTAAAACAGTGCCTGGCACAAAGTAAGTGCTCAGGGAATGTTAGCTAGTGTGTTAGTGGATACTGATTATTCACTGAAGAGGATGGACAAAACTGGTCACAGCACAGGCCCAGAAAAATTCCTTGATGTCAGGAATGTCCAGCCATGGCTGCTCCTCACTCCAAGGTAGGGAGACTATCTTCAGTTTCAGCCCCCACAAAAGCCTTTGGGCATGAGCTCTCTGGGGCTAGCTCAAGCCTGGGGAAAGGGGAAGGGAACGGACTCTGAGAGATCACCTAATTGACAAGTTGGGTTTTCTTTTTCCTTCTGCATCCCTTTAATTCCCAAAGTCCAAACTTCACCCCAAAGCTCTCTTTATACAATGCAATGATTCCTCATAAGCAACATCATGTCTTACTCTTTCCCCTTCCCAGACCTTTCAAACACAGTATCTTTATACACATTTCTTTAAAAAAAAAACAACAAAGATTTTTATCACAGTAGTCTGAAATAAACAATTTGCATCTAAGAGAAAGGTGTGGTGTAAATTACTATGGGTTGTACTGAGGGGGGTAGAAGCAAATTCAGGGGATCTAGGCCTGAAAAAACGACATTAAAACACGCCATGGCCACGACGGGGGGGGACGGCCCACTCCAAGGCTGTCCTTACCGGCTTCCCATCATTTCTTCCCCATCCACCGTCGGAGCCCCATACAATCACAAATGAAACACGAAGAGCCAACCTTAATAAAACAAGTGCAGCTGGGAATGGAAAATTCCCTACGGAGAAGTCATTCCAGCCCGTTTTATGAATATTCAGAGCCATATGATGAGCTGGGCAAAGTAGGATAGTGGGTCTCTGCGTTCCCCAAAGGGTTCAGCAGGGAGTTCTTTATTCACCGCATTTAAATGCAAATGATCACAGAACTGCATAACAATATACTTTGAGAAGTTGATTTAAAGCAGCACCAAGGAAAGGATTAAGGGCCTAATAAGAAGGATTTTCTTTTAATTTTCTATGGAGGTTAAAGTCAGGCCAAACAGAAGCCCAAAATTCCAACACAACTGCAGGAGCCAACCTTGTCACCAAGCAAAATTCATTTCTTTTCCTCCTTTTGTGAAGAAATAGAGGGAAAAGCTCATTTGTTTTCTTTTTGTATGGTTTATCAAAGACAAGCAGGACTCCGGATCTGAATGAGTTTACGCCATATCAAACTGATAATAATATAAGCAAAAGCCCAGAAACTTGACCCCTAACCTGTGCTATCCTGAGGGTGAAGGCAGGCCCTTAGATGTACTGTAAACAGTTTCCAGACCCTTATTCTGATTTGTGAGAAACCCTCACTGTCAGATCCCCCAGGGTGGGAACCGTGGATGTAGGGACACCTTCTGACACAGACATTCATGGCTTTGAATGACAAGGGATGAAGAGTTGAATGTTGGAAGTTGGGGGAAGAATGGCTCATTGTGTCCAGTGGTGGCCACTGTGGAGGGGACCCTCAGAGCTCCCGCATGACCTGAGAAAGATGGGAAAGGCCATGAATCCCTTGCTTTAAAGACAATGCCAATGCCAAAGTGTCACCCACTGTTGACTGGGGTACAGGCATTATTACATCGCTCGAAGATGGAAATTAGACATTGTCCTTATACCAGCTTCGTCTGCAACCCAGACTATCAAGCAAACAAATATGAACTGGGGAGGAGAAAGATCCAGTCTGGAAATGGTGATCATATAGACAGAGCAGCAGACATGTACTAGCTAGAAGGATCTCACCTTGAAATGACTGGGATTTGCTTCAAAAGGCAATATAAGTCAGGGATGGGGCAGTGGGTAGGGATATCAATGAATCAAGATTAGCAAAATGAATTGATAGTCATTGAAGTTGGGCGACAGGTACATTGGAGTTTACTGTATCATTATGTTTACTTTTACATGTGTTTGGAAATTGCCAGAAGAAAAATGACTTTTGTTATCCAATTTTTTTAAGATTCCACCTGCCCAATTTAAATGAGATACTGCCCACCTCTGTTGGGACAAAGTCACCATTGCAAAGGACAAGAGCGCTCTTCCTGCTCTGTGGCAGCTCTGGGGAACCAGCAGTGTTAATGGCAGGACCATGAGGGGAGGGGCCACACAAGAGAGGAAGGAAGTTCATGACTCAGTCCCAAAACCAGGGCCTACAGACACGAACAAGAGTTGTCCGGAGTTCTCAAAACAGAACCCATTCAAAACATAACAGTCCTTGCAATGAAATAGGAAGGAACTTGATCATTCAAGATTTCAGAGACTTCTAGTCTCAGCTGTGACTGGGAACCTGCAAAGTGTCTTTCTTACTCTAAAGGCAACATGTCACTCCAGTGCAGTTGACATGATCTCATATGACTAAGCATATCCGTTGACTGCAAAGTTCCGGAGGATACCACACCCTGATGGTGTGCCAGTCACTTTCTTTGTTTGTTTTTTACCAGCCAGATTTTTAAATTAACAGCACTAGTTTAGCAGCTTAGTCTACCAAATTGATTGATTATTTAAAATGTCAGGACATTTTAGCATGCACATACCCATAGCTGGCCTTACCAGATTCAATTAGAAAGAGACAGACACAGTGCCAAAAGTAAAAGGAACACCCAATAAGCGAAGTTCAATAATAGATAAGATAGCACACATCCGGGCCACATCAGAATGTAGCATCATGAACTGGGTATAACATTTAGAGGGGGATATAGACAATGAAGATGCAGTCAAGGATGATGAGTCAGGATGCTATGAAAAGTAGCAATGGCAATAGATGTCCAGCTGAAGGCAATGATGAGCCTAAAGAAAAGACTGGAGAAGAGGACAGAGCAGCTGCCTTCACCTCCTCAAATGTCTCACAAGTAGAGGACAGAGCAGACCTGCTCCACGGATCTCAGCTCCACGGATCTCAAGGCAAAGAACTAGGGCCAACACATAGAAGTCTCGGGAAGGCCAAGGTCAGCCCAATAGAAGGAACAATCTTGAAAAAAGTAAAACTGAGCCAAGTGCTATTTGGCTCCTTTGGAACACCGTGCATTCCCTGGAAGATCTCAGGCAGAGTTTGGACGAACACTTGGGAAGATGTTTTACAGGGATTTCACGACTGGATGAATATCAGCATGATTTTGGAAAACACCTTCCAAAGGAGATTCTGTGAATCCTGCAGATGAAAGCTTCTAATGGAAAAATCAAGGTTTTTTGTTCATTTGTTTGAAGTAAATAATATGCCAAGCTTCCCTTTGCCAGGTGCCATGTCCCTAAAACCTTTTTCAAACTGAGAGTAGATAAAAATAAAATCTAACTCCTCTGCCATCCTCAAACGACTTTTGCCTCACGGAGAAACCATTCCTAGATGCACCATCCATCAGACTACAGCAGCTAGTAAACAGTTTTCAAGATTCATTTTCATCCTTGACCCCGCATTTTTCACTCTGGCCCAGACTCGACAGCTCTCAGACACGACTTGCAGGTAGGTACCCCTGTGTCTATCTGGGAAGACTCTGCTCTGGGATAAGGTTCCACTCCAAGATGCAGGAGCCTTCCTACCCTGAGGCTCAGTTTTAAGGTCCCCAAGTGTTTGCTATTTGTCCTGTCTTCTGACTCTGTCATCCTTGAATTTGTTTTTCTGTATTTCCTGGTTCCCAAATTCTTGTCTGATTTCTGATCACCTGTGTTGCCTAACCTTTGAGATTCTGAATATTTCTAACAGTGCAATCATCCATTCATTTGAAAAATATCTATAGTATCTTCCATGTGCTTATATAGAGCGCCATACTAGGCATCTTAGGAGACAGAGAAAGCCATAGGACCTTGGCAAGGGCCCACATCTAATAGAGCATATGAAACGTGGACAGAAATAGCTACAACCCACAGTACAGTGTGCTAAGTGCTATAAGAGAGGTACAAACCAAGTGCCATCAGAGTTCAGAAAGAGGTGAGATGCTGCAGAAAAACGAGATGTGACTGTAACAACAGCCTGTAAAAGCCTGATGCAATTAATGTGCTCATTTTTAAAAAAAAAACCCTCAAATATTAACACACATGAAATATTAGATTTAAAGAAGGAAGTAGCTGTGAATCAGGACAAGGATGTTCTGGGGAAGCATAATGCAATGTTCGACAGCAGAGAAATGTCCGACATTAGCCAGGGAGCTAAATAAGTGCCCAGTGTAAACAGAACGGGAGAGAATCATCCCCATTCTGAGCATGGCCACTTACAAAGTCAGCCAGAAAAATTATTCAGTACAATGATGAAATTGGTACTACACTTGCTGCTTAAATGAGTCTTTTTAGCGATTTAGTTTAAACTGAAAAATTGTTCTTAAAGAGTCCCTCTGGGTAATGCACTTCAGCTGTACTTCGTATTTTTAGGACTCTTTAGATTCGATTTCCATCCCAACCTGCAGAGGTAGATGACATCAGGGGTAGGCAAACTTCACCTGCAGACAACCAGACAGCAAGTATTTAAGGCTGTCATTCTATAGGGTTTCTGCCACAAGTGCTTAACTTCGCTGTTGTAGCATGAAAATAGCCCCAGATGATACACGTGTGAATGAGTATGGTGTAAATAAAACTTTATTTACAATATGCACACTAAAACTTGAATTTCATAAAATTCCCATGTGTCACAAAATATTATTATGATTTGACTTTTTTCCCCACCATTTAAAAATATAAAAGTCACTCTTAGCTTGCAAGCCCCATTTGGCCGGCAGGTTACAGAGTTTGCTGATCCGGGGGGGTGGGAGGGGTTAAATCAATCACACTGTTTACAAATGATAAAACAAAGGCTGAAGGAGACTAAGTGCATTCTCAAATCAATAGCAATTTAGTTTATTAATTTCCATATGAAGAGAAATAATAAAGCAATAGGAAAAAAAACTGTGACGTTTACTCTTTATAACATGATTTGCAGCATGGGAAAATCATATATCATCTATAAACTTCAATGCCCTGGGGCATAACAAGTAATTTTTAAACTGTGTGCTTAGCAAGATTGGTTCCCGGTAAACGAAGCAATTATGTCTTAGGTTTTATTGTTTTTCTTAATTTTAATTTAGAATAGTGCCAATCTCTAAGTTTACAAAAATTTGCCTTGTTGTAAAGATCTTGCAGTTCATGCAATGAGCCACACACTGCTAAATATTTATCACCACATAAATATTTCAAAAGAAATATGAACAGTTATTGATGTAGTTTAATCTCAGTGTTCCATGGAATGAGGAATCCACCTTTCTATAAGGCATCAAGATGAAGGGTTGGGAAAATGTCGACGAATAAAACATTGGAAAATGCATCCCCTGCCCCCACTGTAATGTCACTTGTTTGAGGCTTTAAAACGATATACTAAATTTCAAGGTCATAGAGACCTACGGCTTTATAGCAAGAGCAGAAATATACTTGTTTGAGACTCCCAAAAGGGTTAGAGCTGAAAACAAGGGTCAAAGGAAAGGCTCTCTTTAACCCTTTCGCTTCAGACAGTTAAGCATGTGGAAAAGAGAATGGGCATGTGATCCAAATTCTACAAAATCATGGAAAACCACATTCAGGCAAATGGAGTTCACCAAATCTAAAATACTTGAACAAGGAGGCAGCCATCCCATTGAAGTAAAAAGGGGAGAGAAGTACATTTAAAACCTAGGGAAGAACCACTTCGCATCCGAGCAGTAGTTGTTCAGTTGTTTGGGTGGGTTGCACAGCAGTGTAGTTTCTCACTTGTTTATTCCTGCAACAGATATGGCCTGAACAATCTACAATGGTTCCGTTTCAGAAAATATAAATAAGTAAATAAAGCCATGAAGAAAAGGAAGAGCCCTCCTCATTTCAAAAGGTGGCACAAAAATACTAACAACATTTAAAAAATAATAACATTAACATGATTAGATAAAACCATGGTGGTAGATCCCTAACAAAGGGAACATTTGGGATTGAGCCCAATGTTGGAAATGTACTTCTTCTGCCCATCACCCTTTGGGGACTCACTAAAAGTGCTGGGCGAAGTCTCAAGTCTGGCACTGCCCCTGCCCACCACCTGTTTTCCAGCTTTCTCATCTCCTGTGCTCACTCCGGTCATCTAGCCAGCTCCTTGGAGATCCCTTAACGAGCTCTGCCATTTGGGGCCTTTCCACACATCTTGCTCTCAGCCCAGGATGCCATTCTCCAACCTGTCCACCGGGCAGCTCCTTCTTCCAAGCTCACTCTCACTAACACTTGCACTGCTGGCCCTCCCACTATGCCTAGGGTGGTAATGTCTTCCTTCATGTTCCTACCTGACTTCATTCTCACCTCTTTCATAGCACTTATGACTTGAACTGCTATGTTTAGTTTGTTTATCTCCTCTACTGAAGATGATGTCCCTGAGGCATGGGAAGGAGTGTCTTTAATTTCCATACCTCTGAGGCCTAGATGGCACCTGAGGCACATTCACAACTCAATAAACATTTACTGAATGAGTCAAGGACCACTGAGTCTTCTCATGACTCTACCCTTCCTATGGCAGAGAGAAAGGTAAAGAAGGGAGGTAATTCTAACAGTTTATGCATTCAGACATTTATTTAGCATCCACTGTGTGCCAGGTGCTGTTCTGGGAGCCAGAGGCACATTAGTGAGCAGAGTAAATGAAAATCCCTGCCCTTTGAAGAGCTCACATTCTATCTAGGGAGACAGGCACTAAAAAAGAAGCATAGCAATAAAGAAATAACATGCTTTGTTAAAAGGCATTAAGAGGTAAGGGGAAAAAGATATAAGTAGAGCTGGAAAAGGGGGACCAGGATGTGTGAGCTAGGATTTAAAATTGTGTGATCAGGAAAATAGAATCTGCCAAATGGACAATGAAAAGGTTATATTTGGGCAAAGACTTTGAGAAGGAGAGTGAATGAGACATGGGGGTATGTGTAGATGGGCATTCAGGCAGTGGGAACATTCAGTACAAAGACTTTAAAACCAAAGCAGGGTGGTCAGTGAGGTTGGCTAAGAATGAGTTAGAAAGATGTGTGCTTGGACAGGGGGTGAAGGGGGGAAGGGTGGCAGGTTGTGAAGGCCTTGTTAGCCATTATAATGACCTAAGCCACTTAAGAAAGCCCCTTAGCCTCTGAACACCAGTTTTTCATTTGTAAAATGGAGATAATGGTGCCTTTCTTGCAAGTTTGTTATTAGTAATGTGTCCTAACATATATGAAAAGGCATTACAAACTAGAAACTACTCTACAAAAATAAATCACAATATTTATCACAAGCTCAAAGATTCCCATAGCAGATTCTACAAAAAGTAGTTTAATATGTATTTTGCATTCATGTTACCTGTATATGTTTATGTGCTAAATCTTTTATTAGGTTATAAGCTCCTTAAAGGCATGTGATCATACCATTTCCTCCTTCCCCCTTGTTCTCTGAATTACGTGTGACTAATGGACACTCAAAAGGTTTCGTTGGCAGATATTCTCTTCTTCCTCTGTTCCAATAACAAGCAAATAGTCACCACTGTCAAAAGTCTCTTTTCGCCTATTTGATGTCTTAACCTCCGTATTGTAATCCATGCCTATCCCCACATATTCTACCCTATAAAGTCATGAGCAACTGGCAGGTCAGCACTGGCTTAACAAAAGCCTTTATCATTGCTACCAAACTCTCTTCAGCTGCAAGAGAAGAGCCTTGGTTTTCAGTCTAAAGCTGTCCCCACTGCATCCCCAAAGAAGCAGAATTAACTCCATCCTCAGCCCCAGGGAGAAAGGAGGAGTGCCTGCTGGCTCTCTATAGATGGATTCCTGGAGCCAAGGATTTCCAGAGGGAAGTCCATCCTTGTCTGGGCAATGGAGGGGGACACAGTACATCAGCATAAAATGACTAGAGGGAATATGGAGACAGAGGGAAAAAAGGACAGGGTTGGAGACACCAGAATCAAAAGAAAGTGAAAGTACAGCGTGCCCAGGGCTCCGATATTCCTTTAGAAGACTGATGAGGGGCTCTGGTCTACCCTGATGCTGAACAAAAAGTCTTTATTTAATAAGTAAGTTAGCATTAGCTCCTAACAAAACACCTTTAAAAGCTGAGAAGATGGTGAGGAAGGGCCGGCTACCTCTCGGTCTCCCTCCTTGAATCCTATAAATGTGCCTGCCTGATCTGCCCTCTGCTCAAAGTAATTCTATATTCTTTTCGTGAGGTTTTTAATAAGTGGACCCAGTTCAACGAACATTTTAGGCTTAAAGAGGGATTTTTAGTGTAAGATACCTCTCCCAGTCTTTACCGATATGATGTGGCTTTCATGAAAAAGCCCTAGGAGGGCTCAGCAATCCTCAGCCTCCGGGTAAACACGTGTGCCCGCAGCCAGCTCCGGCACACCCTGCGTTTCAGCACCGCCGCCTCCGGATAGCGCCCTGCTGGTAGCCCAGGTCGGGCCTCCCACCGTCACTCATCCATCCCCAGCCCCCTCGTTCTCCTCCTCTCTTTTCCCTCAGTACCAGAAGAAGAAATAAAGCACCTCCAACTTCTAACCTCTCCTCAAGCCTGCTGCTAAAGTGACCTCCGCGTCCCTCCCTCAGGGTCTGACCGCGCACGCCCCCGCGCCTTTGGGTCCTACCCGAGCAGCAGCAAAACCGCGTGGTTTACCCAGCGGCGGCCCGAGATCTCCGACAGCCATCGATCGTCTTTCCCTGACCCCAGCTAATCCCAAACCAGCAGCCAGGAGCCCCCGCCCGTTCCTTCTATGTCCAAGTCCAAAGCCTCCAAGAAACAAACGGCGCGATTATGCGCTTTGCCCCCGCCCCAACTTGAGCGCGCGCGCGTGCACACACACACACACACACACACACACACACACACACACACGAATTCATACACACTCGCACACCGCAAGCCCCTCGGGTGCTATCGTCGCCCTGGGCAGAGCCTCAGCCAAGTTGGGTCCGGATCCATCAACACCAGTTCCCCGCAAAGGGCCCCCCAGCAGTGGCCGCCCGGCTGCGCCCTTTCCTGGGCAGCTGGGGTCCCCGCAGCCAAGCCCAAGACGGCCAGCTGCCCCCATTACCCCACCCCATTCATTCGGCCATCCACCTCCCGCGGGTAAAACACGGTCCACCACCCTCAAACCTTTCGCCCCTGGACCGCCCCAACCATGATCCAAACCAGAAATTAATCTCCTTGAAGCCCCAACCGCGTTACTGGAGTGTTGTGTGTGCTTGTGCCTCCGATGCATATTCATCATTTAACTCCTTCGAGCTTTGCGCCCAGCCTAAACAAACAGCACGTTATCTCCATCCCTCCCCTCCCTTCTCCGCGCCCAGCCTCGGCCCCCATCCTGGCCCTCTTCAGCCAAGTAGCCCAGCCACGGAACCTCCGCACCCCGGTTCTCCGAATCTCCAGCCAGTCCAAACCAACACTCACCTTCTTCCCTTCCCCTCCCCCACCTCTTGGTCCCCGCAAGCCGGGTCTGGCCCGAGCAAGAGACGCTTGGAAAGCGCAGTCTGCGTTCCCTCCCGGGAGCCCGGAATAGAGGAACTGACTTCTGACCAGCGGGGTCAGCCAGCGCACCCCTCCGAAGGGCCACACGCCTCCCAGTTGCGTCGCCCTGGAAAACACCGGTGCCGGGGAAGGGAGAGAGGCAGAAGCAGCCTCCGAGGGTGGGCGGGAGGACTCACCGAACATCTGAATGTGCCCTTTGGTGATGGGGTTGAAGCTGCCGCAGGCAAGCAAGATAACGTGGGTCTTGGTGGTCTCCGTCATGGTGCGGGTGGGAGCCTCGCGCTGGTCCTGGGGTCGCTTCTCTTTTTGTGTCCGGATGTCTGCAGAGGCAGAAAGGAAGGCGAGGCTCCGGCTCGGATGCTGTGGACTCCGAGGAGCCGCTCCAGACGCAAGCCGCGTCACTCCCGCCGCCCCTTAACGCTTGCATCTCCGGCAAGCTCCGAAGCTGCTTTTGTACTGCTCTGCTCGGTCCCTCTCCTTTCTTCCCAGCTCCCCACGGTCTCTCGCCCTCCCTTTCTCTCGCCCCCAACCCCGCCTCACCCCGTCTTGCTCTCCTTATCAGTGTTTATCTACCAGACAGAACGTGGTACCCAAGTCCAGGACCATGAATACTTACAGTATGGTGGGAGCTCATTCTCTCTCTTACCTCCTTGTGATTTAGTTTCCTCCCTCCTTCTCACGTTTTTCTGTCCCCATCTACTTGCTCTAACATTCCCAACTCCAAAAGTGTTCGATCTTAAGAACTGTTTCTTTCTCTCTTCCTTGGAATGTTGAAAGAGAAACGACAACGGTTCATTTCAGGAGTATTTATATCTGCCTTTGTTGGCCCCTCTCCCCTTATCTGATGATTTGGGATTATTGAACTCAGCCAAGAAATAGGGGGAACCTCAATCCTTCCCCTGGTCCCTTTTGCGGGTTGAAGCCACGCTGTCAGATTGGCAGAGCACGGATGGGGCACAATTCGCTGAAGCCCTATCGTAAATCGGTGATCTTATATAAGTGAATGAAGATAAGGCTAAGAGCTGCCCATTCAACAAATGTTTCCTGCGTGCTCGCTGTTGTGTTAGACTCCATTATAAACCCTGCTGATAAAGCCGAGTGCCTGTCCTCATGGAGTTCACATTCCACCAGGAGGAAATAGACAACACATAACCAGATAAAGAAAATATTAGAAGGCAGCTGTGCAATGCTCAGGAAGTGAATTCAATTTACCCTCCGACTGTGACTGGAAAGGAAGAGGAGCACTTTAGATCAAGTAGGGGGGGGGGGGAAACCGAGAAAGTCATTTGTCTTCCAGAAATTTCCAAACACATGAAAAAGTAAACAGCATGATATAGTGAAGCGAGCTTTAATAATTGTCCATTCATTGCCAGACTTGACTCGCTGATAACATTGTACATAGTAATTCTGAACAGAGAGCTCCACAAGTACAATTATTTACATGTGGAGCTTTCCTGGGCTTGAAGATTCTTGGGTAAGTTGCGACCCTTCCTTAGTGAGTTGGTCATTGTTTCTTATCCAAGAGCATATAATGGGTGTGCAAAAAATATCTGTTAAATTATGCTGAAGGACAAATCAACCCTAATATGCATAAATTTTCCAGTTTAAATACAAGAGTCTTAAGAATTGATGTATATCATTAGTGGAATTTGTCTCTTCCCTGATATAGAATGCAGATTAGTGAGGCAGAAAGGGCAAGATGTTGAAGGGAGGCTGACTTGGGTATGAAACAATAACACTGGCTGGGCAATTAACATAATTATGGTTAAGCAATAAATATTCATTGAGGTCTGCCATGTGCCAGGGACATGATTTAGGGGCTTTGAGCAAAACAAAGTCCCTGCTTTAGTATAGCTCACATTTTAGTGGGGAAAACAGACCATAAAAATGAATAAACCTAATGGTAATAAATACCATAATGAGAAAGGAAGCAGGTTAGGAAGAAAAAGAAAGAGAAATCCTCCTGTATTTCCTGGTGTGTGTGTATGTGTGTGTGCGTGTGTGTGTGTGTACCAATGAAAAGCAATCGCCAAAAACATATTAACAAATTTATTTTCGATTAAGATTCCAAGGCCGACTTATAAGATATAGAAATAGGAATGTTAACTCTTACATAATACATGTACCTTAATATATATATATAGTGAGCTATTCTCAGAGGTGCTATTTTAACTCAGGTAATGTAATTTGCTCCAATATTTCAACTTTCCAACAGCTGGGTAATTGCTTTAGGCTGAAAAGGAACCAGAGTCATTCTCCCACAGCCTAAACCTCGCAATCGGCTCCAGCCAGCACAGTTTCCAAATGGCTCGAGGCAGGCAGTCCAAACCAGAACTTTCCCTGCTATAAATATCTGCCTTGATGAGCAGGCTTAAGTCTCTCTTGGGTCTGATATGAAATGTGCATATGTAAAGTCTAGTGGCATGGGTATTTGTGCTCCCTATTTACCTAGCCTGGACTAATCATCCATCTGCATCACAGATCAGGGTGAAACCATTCCATGTTTACAAAGCCGGTTCCAGAGTGATATTAAGGATGATCCTTTACAGGAAGAGCAGAAAGACACACACACAGATGTAACTCCTTTAATCCTGAGATCAAGTCAGGTACTGAATATTCAGTTTATGTTTTCCTGGTAAAAAAAAATATTACTGTGAGAAATGACTCTGAGAAGTCCCACGACTGTTTGGAATTCTGTACCATTCTGGATCTTTGCATAGTTCTCTCTCTTCTGCTTCCGCCACGGGAGAACACATCTTAGGGAAATGGCTAAAATGATTGGCATTTCTCTCCTCATCTTCTTCAAAAGCAAACATTTCTACATCCGTGGAGTGAAAAATGTCCTAGATCAAGGTCCCCCTTCCTTCAGCTCTAAATCCCCCAAAGCTCACTCAGATTTATCGTGTCTCTAATTATTCAAATCATAGCTCACGAATGAAAGATGTTTTCCAAAATGTAAGGCCTGGTTAGCAATCACAAACATGGCGATTCTGCTGGTTCCACAGGAAAAGGTAAAAAAGCACACAGGTGTTCATGACCAATAAGCATTGCATACCATTAAGAAGAGCAAATTTCTTTAGCGAATTCAGATCTTTGATGATTTGTTCATCATGGCTTCTTTCAGATATTTGGGGGAGTGGCATACACAAATCATTATTTTTATGTTGCGCCTAAAGAGCTCACTACTAGTAAAGTTTCTCCCAAGAGCAGAAATTGGAGATAGAAAAACCAGTTCTATCAGATGCAGGGAGAATTATAATTGATAAGAAGTCAAAGTGTTCCTGGAAATGACGGGTGAGAATAAAACATATTTGGCTCAAGGGAGTCTTAAATAAAGGATAGGAAACTTAGAATACAATTTTCTTCCATTACGTCAATACCTCACATTTGGTCAAGTCTAGAATTTTAATCCCATGACTCCCCAGATTTATGAGATGTAGACATTAACAGTGGTGCAGCTGAGCTACCCCCAAAACTTGCCAGTAATAACCAATTTCAAAGGAAATGAAGGCATCATAAAAATTGGCACCAGTTGAGCCCTGGCTGGTGTGGCTCAGTGGATCGAGGGCTGGCCTGTGAGCCAAGAGGTCACTCGTTCGATTCCCAGTCAGGGCAGATGCTTGGGTTGTGGGCCAGATCCCCAATTGAGGGTATGCGAGAGACAATGGATCAATGTTCCTCTCACACATCCATGTTTCTCTCCCTCTCTTCCCTCTGTCTAAAAGTAGATAAATAATTTTTTTTTTAAATTGCACCAGTTGGACCTGTTGGCTTCAGTCTTCACAACCCATGTTCATTCTATTGCTGGAATTGAGGTGACTATACATTTTCAGATTTTTATGAGTTTCTTGTATTATTGAAGAATCGATAGCAGACTCCCTATTCAAGCTAGCTTGAGCCAAAGAGAGAACTTATTGATCTATGTGATTGGGAAGTTGTTTTCTGTTCTTTTATGAGATGATCAGCTAGGTGGGGCCACAAGGGGAGGCCCAGGAGAGGCTTGGGGAAATGGAGTTTATTAGCCTCACAGGTCCTGGAAACAGGAGGTGTGACATGCCACACAGAGCCAAGTAGAAGAGCACCAGGCTAGTCAGGAGGCAGAAGACAGGAGGGAGGGGACAGCTTAGGCCTACGTGTATATCAGAGTTTCCACAGCAAGGGCAAGACAGGGCAGGGTAAACAGTGTAGGACTGGCTGATTTGAATAATTTTGGAGGGCTTTGGGCTATTTAGTGGTTCCTAGTTGCCTGGTAACTGGCCCCAGGATGACAAAGGCAGAGAAATATTGCCTCCTGGAGTTTCCGGGCCAGATGGAAAAGGTCTGGCTCTGGATTAGCTTGAGTGTTCAAGGCATGCCACTTGCTAGGCCTCTGCTATATCTAAGAATTGGCTAGCATCACAACACATGGGGAGAAAAATGTATATTTATAATTTGATATGCATATATATAATTTTTCAGAAGTCTAAAGGGTAGATCTAGCTTCAGACACAGCTGTACCCAAGAGTTCAAACAGTGTCATCAGGACCTCGCTTCTTTCTCTGGCCGTCTGTCCATTTACTTTCCTTTGTCATCGTTTTGTCTTCAAATGGGTGCTCCCTACATCAAAGAAAAGTGGCTGCGGGCAACCTCAAATGACACTGTCCTTGCAGACCCTAATCCCATGGAAAGAGGGCATATTTTCCCCAGGAATGCCAGTAAAAATCTCAAGGAGGACTCTGCTTCATCCTGCACTGACCACGTGCCCATCCCCGATCCGTCCAGCTGGCTCACCCTCTGCGCAGCCGCTCTCCCTCCCTCCTTTGCCTCCCTCCACATGATTCATTGTCTGTGCCCTGTCTCAGCACATCCTTCCTTTTCCGTCCAAGCTTCTCGAGAGGTTCTTGGTTCCTGCTGCTTCATGGGAATGATTTGGATTTTCATGGCCCCAAAAGAAGGCGCAGACACTACATGGCCTTCAGTTCCCAACATCCACTGACCCCAGTTCTGTGTCTGGGTACAGACTGCAGAGACAGGAGTCTATTCGCTCAGCTTGTATTATGTGGCTGTCCCGGTCCACACACCAGGGACGAAAAAACAAGTCTGCCTCTGCCCCTCTTCAGCTGGGATTGTGAGGGGTTCTACGACCCCAAACACACTCCAAAAGTAAACACCGTGAAAAACAGGCCCAAGAAGCAGAAGAGAAATGGTAAGGATGGTGTGACATACTTTTCATTACCCCTTCGATGGCTCTTACAGAAGAAGCTCAGATCAAAAGATTATTCGAACGAGGGAACTAAGGAGTCATTTGCTAAACTACACTGCAGAATCTGAGAGCCACCAAATCAAATGCCAAATGCAAATAGAGTCGCTGCTCCATCCTTTTTTTTCCACATGGCCCTAGATTTGCAATATTAATATCTCCACTTTGTTAAATAATTAACATGGGGCATACATTTCTGGAGGCCACTATTACAGAACCGATCGGTTACCCACGAAGATAAATTGGTTAAAGGATATTTGTTTCCTAATTAAAGTGAATAAAGAAATAAAAAAGGAAGACAAAGCAAGAAGGGTGATAGTATTAACATAAAAAGCATAGCCTCACTTTCTAGCCAGTTACTTCCTAAATATCTCCAAGTTCAGACCACCTTGTTCTCCCTCTTGATTATTGATGAGTTTTTTATATTCCAGCCAAAGGGATTTTTTTTCTAAAATATAAATCAGATCTGGCCCTGGCTGGTGTGGTTCAGTGGATTGAGCGCTGGCCTGCTGACTGAGAGATCACCGGTTCGATTCCCAGTCAGAGCACATGCCTGGGCTGAGGGACAGATTCCCGGTTGGAGGCATGTGAGAGGCAATCAACTGGTGTTTCTTTCACACATCAATGTTTGTCTCTCTCTCTCTTTCTCTGTCCTTTTCCCTCTCTCTAAAAATAAATAAATAAAATATTTTAAAAAATCAGATCAGATCACTCTGGCTTTGGATCCTTCAATGGCTCCCCAGTGCTCTCAGAGTAAAATTCCAATTCTTAAATATCTTACCAGTGCCTTCATGGTCCTAATTGCCTTCCAACCTCACCCTTCTCCCTTTACTCCAGCCACACTGAACGTGTCTTCGTCATCAGATGTGACATGCTCTCTCGTAGCCAGCAAATGCCAACCCAGAATTTACTTCCTGAGCCTTCTGTGAGCCCCTGGGGTCTAAGTTAATGCCTTTCCCCATGTATGCTGTTTTTCTTCCATCATAGTATTATCACAGTGTGCTGTATTGTAATTCACTTTTGATTTGCTTGTACCCTTCACCAACAGTTATTCAGACCCTACTGTGTACCAGGTAGTGTGCTTAGCACTCTACACACATTATCTCCTTTAATTTTCACTATATCTCAGTTAAGTAGTTTCTTTAATTATATCTATCTTATAGTGAGGAAACTAAGGCTTAGAGAAGTTAAGTAAGTTGGTCAAGCTGCACAGCTAATAAGTGGTGCAGGCAGGCTTTGAACCTGGGAAGTCAACCAGACACTTCCAGTACGCTACTCTGCCAAAACCTCCACGAGGGCAGGAATAGCCTCTATCTTCCTCACTATATAAATTCCCAGTCTCCATCACAGTCTGGCACATAGCAACTGTTCAAAATCTACTGGTTTAATAAATGTACAGTGATGTTTATGGATGACGGACTTCCTTCTCTATGCATAATTTTTATTCCTATTCTGAGTTAGGTATCTTAAAAACTAAGAAAAGGACTCCCCCAAGGAAATCCTAACAGCTATTTGTAAGGCCTGCAGCTATAAGATTGGTGCACCTTTTCTTTCTCTCTCCCCTCATGCTCTCTTTCAGCCGATGGCTGTGTTGTTCATTCTGTCAGGAGAGAAGTCATCTACTTGAGCCGGTTATTGTCATCTGGGAATAGGCATCCATTCCAAAAGCCCTGTATATATGTCCTGAACATTAGGGTCAAGAAAGTTAGAAATCACATTCATTGAATTCCCTTGCAGCTAGATTTTTGGCTACTAATTAAATTCTACCAGGGCAATGCCCTTGTGTGAGATTTGGAAGGAAGAAATGAGGTGAGAACCATCTTGCCGTTGCTCTTGCTGCTAAGCGACACTGTTGATGTGAGTTTGAAGGCAAACCCCACATTCAGTAGTCCCCGAATTTTAGACACCACAGTCATGGATACTGGGAGGCCGTTTGGCTGCTGAACTCTGAACTGTAGCTGTGGTGGTATATCCTAGACATCTCGAGTCTATGGGTAGCCCCTAACTTCGGTTGCTCTAGCTCTTCCAGAGAATTTTGTAAACATTTATTTCCTTGTTTGGAATCCCTTTCTGCTCAAAAATGCCTAGAGCTGTTTCTGTTTCCTGAATTTGAAACCTAACTGATACACCCTCTTAAATGCTGTATCGAGCTTTATCCACTTTTTGTGCAGGCAAGAGCAAATTATATGTAAATGCAGTTATTTTGGAAATAGAAATATGCAATGGATAAGAAATTGACTGACAGGAATTAGAATAATGGTTGAAAGAATTATAGGTTGTATGTGTTTCACGGGTAAAGGAAAGGAGATGGTGGGAAGGATTAATCAAGCAGAATGATAGATGATGCCTAGGAAGAGAGAGAGAGATGCACAGAGAACCCTAGGCTTCTACAGGGGAAGGGGAGTAGCAGAGCAGAGTCAGAATGAATAATAAGTTGTTGTTGTTGTTATTATTATCATCATTAAGAACTCAGTCCAATAATTATTTACATGAGTAGAGCCATCTAGAACCCACAGCGCTCTCACATGTTATTCTCTTTCATGTTTACAATGAATGATTTTGTGAGCTAAGCATTTGCCGGCCCTATTATGGATTTTTCACGAGAAAACTAGGCAAGGCCCACAAAGTATCAGTGACTTCCTCAAGGTTGCTGCTAGTAAGTGGCTGGATCAAAACTTTCACTTCAAAAACCAATGTCCTTCTCCAGGCTGCTGGCTTACGAATGATGGAGAATTGAGGAATTCAAACGGTCAAGGACAATAGACATGCTATTTTAAATCTGGACACAAGGGCTGTAGGGCTACAGATCCTTGCCGTTCTCAAACCGAGGAGGTGACTTTCTTTGTTCTTTCTCAGCCACTAGTCCCCCCGAGAGGTAGAGGCTGAGTGGCCTGGCATTAGAGCTGAGGAGCAAAGTGGGTTCTGTCTCGACACTGGGTAGGTAAAATCTGGTGTTTTGTAAATAATTTTGGCTTGATGCTTTCTTATGATAGTGAAATCATTCTCTCACTGAAAAGGCTGGCTGAGTTCTTATTACTCGTCATAGAGATAGGCACTGTGGCAGAGTGAGAGACCGAATTTTTGTTCTAAAATTACATTAAAGACAGGACACCCTTTGAGCGCGCTGGTTGGGATTCATGCTCAGGGGGACGCCTGCTTTGCAGAGACCCCTAGTGTCTGTGTCTGCCTTCCACACAGCCCCTTCTCAGCTCTCACACTTCCTATCAGCTCGGCCAACCCTACTTTAATTTTTGGGGTATTTTTAAAAGATTTTATTTATTTATTTTTAGAGAGAGAGGAAGGGAGGGAGAAAACGAGAGAGAAAAAAAAACATTGATGTGATCAGTTGCCTCTCACACGCCTCCAACCAGGGATCTGGCCTGCAACCCAGCCATATGCTCTGGCCAGGAATCGAACCCATGACCTTTTGGTTTACAGGGCAATGCCCAACCCAACTGAGCCACACCAGTCAGGGCTCTGGCAATCCTACTGTTAGGTGCAGATAGACAAGTTCTCTTGCTTCGGGACAGAGAACTGTCTCTCCCAGGGGACCCATGCTACACAACAGCTGCTCAGAAGTGGCCTGGGGGAGGTGAGGATGAGTAAGCAGTCACACAGAGGAACCAAAGCAAGTTGGCTCTACTGTTTGTTTCCTCTGTCTGGACACTGTGGTATCTGGTGAAAGGAAGTGGAGTGCCTTGGCTGACTGGCACGGTTATACCACATTTTGCTGTGTATAAATGCACACATTTTTGCCCACATTTTTGAGAGAAAAATAAGGATGCACATTATACATGGGTAGTACTAATTCTGTATCTATATAAATGTTTTAATTTTTTTATTTATGCAAAGCAATAACGATATCTGTATGCAAAATGATACCCTGGAATGTGATCATCAATTTTGTTTCAAAATATAAATAAGTAAATAATTGAATTAAAAAATTAAAACTGAGGATTTTTTTCCTGAATCTCGGGCCAAAAACATGGGTGTGCATTATACACGGCAAAATACAGTAAACGCAGGTGCTACTGGCCCTGCCCTCAGAATTGAAGGGAAGAGGAGATACTTTCCTTGGGAAACCGTAGAACTTCCCCCACTTATTCTGAGTGCATCACAGGACTCAAGTTCACGGGTGCTTTAGGGGAAGGTTGTGCCCTTGTGCACGTGTCACCGGCCTGCAAAGGTCACAAATACTTCCCCTGTCCTCCCTCTGGGATTGGAAGCTCTTCCTACTCTCCACACTAGCATAGGAACTGTAGTTTTAAGAGAAGGAAGGAAAGGAAGATTAGACGTCAGATGTTTTTTGACTTTTTAATTCTAAACCCAGGTGTGAGGAGAGGGTTGAAGGCTGGATTGTTACAATTTTCCAAATGAGAAGGGGGTCAAGGAGTCAAAGGATTTGCCCGAGATCACTCAGCCACTACACATGGCACAGCTGGGATTTGAACCAGGGCTGTCAGAGTCCAGGGCCCCTTCCTATGCGAGGCGCCATGCTGCCTCCCAGAAGGAAGACTCGTGGATGCAGAGACATGCCTTCCTCTGTCAGTGGCAGGACTATGGAGCAAGTGAGGGGCTTTTGACTCTCAAACACGACAACTTACCTGGACGAGACAGAAAGACTGTAGAGCCAGCCCACTTGGCAGCCCTGTGACACTTCCAGCTAATGGCTGTGCCCACCAACCTACCCAGATGTGACTGCCAGACAGAGTCCCACAAATTGGACTTGCTACTTGGGGTTAGGAAGGCAGCACTCACTGCCTGTGATCACCAGCACCTGCTCTTCTTCTTTCACACCTGCCCACCTCTGCTGAGGCCCCCCTCCCCTTCAGCTGAGAGACTTTAAAAGTTCTCTGTCACAGCTGGTCTTTGAACTTCCTCCTAGTGCTACGATGCCCTCGTCCTGAGACGCGTCTGTTTCAAGGAAGAGTTCCCCACAGAAGGTAAGCACAGGCCAGTTTTGGTGAAAAACCTTTAAAGTCTTCCTTTAGGCCCTAAAAGGTAGTTGAAGTGGTTTCCGAGATGACTTGAGCTAATTCATCATGGTGGAGAGAGGGTCATTAATGGATAATAGGGGTTCATTTCCTCATATAAACAGCCCTGAAAGAGTACTTTGAAGTAATCAAATGTATTATTAGAAATGATGGGTCTTTTGTTCTCTCTGCCACTCTGGAAAAATGCAGGAGCCGTAATATGGATTGAAATTAAATATGCTCCCTAAACGGAGACAGTGTCACAATGTGAGGGATAAGCAACCGCCTTGGTGGCTGATTCTGACACTGTTCTCTCTTCTTCCACCAGGGTCAACACCTCCAGGACACGGGAAGAAGCGCAAGCACTTCTCACAGCAGAAAGGCCCAGATCAGATTTAATCAATCGACCTTGGGGAAGGGATTCAGAGCGGAAAGAATGAAGCTTGTTCACACCTTTTCCTAAAAGTTCCACTAAGGAAAAAAAAAAAGAGGCAAGTTTGGACAAAATGGGAGTTTTCTGAACATGAAGTAGGGCTTGGTATATTTATGTTTCGTGTGGGTGTGTGTGTGGGGCAGTGTCTTGCTCGAGGGAAGCTGACCCGGAAATTTTTGTTATGAGGGAGCTGGATACCATTGAAAATAACACAACTAAGAAAAGCCAAGGCAGAAAAGTGAACTCTACATTAGTCATGCTTCATACATGGAAATCCATGTTCATGCTTCATGCATGGAAATCCATGTTTACACAAGAGAGAATCAGGGAGTGGGTGACGACTGATGGATTTTTGTTGTTGTTTAGAGTTTTTGTCTTGTTTAGAGTCACAATTAGAATTTCTCGAAACACCGAGATCCTCCTTGGGCATCCGTGTTATAAGATATGGGAAACTAAGGTATAGTTACATTAAGAAGCCTACATTGTGTTGATTTGCCTAAGTTTCCTTTAGTTGCTTCCATGATTAGCCGCTTCTCCACCCGACCCACACAGAAGATGCACATGTTGAACACGGTTGCGGGGTGGAGGGGGGGCGGTGCAGGAAAAAATGCTTAAGAGGCTTGGCAGATCCCTCTGTTCACAAAGAATGCGTTTATCCCAGGTGATGAGTGTTCATGCCTCAAAGCTTCCTCTGAAGGATTACTTCTTGGACTTCTTTGGTTAGCCAGTCCTTACCGATAAGGTGCAGTTTAAAGGGATGGACATACAAGTTCCTAACATTATTCTATATAACTTTTTAATATTAACTAACTCAGACTTACCTTTCTAATTAGTTCAAATGAGTGTGATAGTATAGAGATTATCAAGTTCTTCAAGAAAAAACTTTCAGAGGCAAGTATAGGGCAGTTGAGATGCTTTTTTGCTCGCTAGACTTGGAGGTTGCCTTCGAGATAGACAGTAGAAAAGAGACCGTCGGTTGTCTCCTCGCCACTGCCTTTTTCAGGTGATCAGCCCCAGCTGTCTTTGGAGCCAGTGTCGCTGTGTGACCCAGGAGGGCGAGTCAACCAGGGTGGAGGAGAGATTTCCTTCTGGGAATGATGTTTATTCCCGATAAAAACAGAGGTGGGGGCTCAGCCCAACGATATGAGGATGGGATCTGGGGGCTACAGCTGCAGTTTCCTTACCGTGACCTGACCACCTGAGGATGCACACTGAATACTCAAAGATTGCAGAGCGGAAAGGCTTTTAAAAAGAAAAAGAAAAAAAAAATGTTTTTGATGGCATCATCCAGCCACATCTCAACACGGGCATTATCTAGCTCCAGATAAACGTGTTCATTGCTTAAACCAGAGAGTGTGTTCTGTGACTTGCAGCTACATGTCTCCTGACTGACAGCGCAGGCGTTTCTTCATAAAAGAAAAGTCTCTTCTCTACTATCTTTCTCCATGAGGGCTGCCGTTACCCAATTTAACGGGGCTATGAGGTAGCAATTTTGAAACTACTTTGCGCGTATACTCGGGTCAGACAAATAAACCAGGTTTTTTCACGGTCAAAGAAAGAAGTTACACAGCAGCAGGGAAGGCTAGAGTAGGTAGCCCTGTGTTTCTAGATTAAAGCTGACTGTAATCAGTATGAATCTGCTGTGTGTGTGTACACAGGTAGAAAGATAGGAAAATAAATAGGAACTGGTGTGTGTATATGGGTTAGTAAACACCTTGTGCAACCATTCAAAAAAAAGGGCCTAGAAGCATCGACACCCCATTAGCAATGGGCACCCAGATTTTGCTTCTTAAATATCATTCTTCGGTGAAAGAAACCGAGGCTCCTTCCATAAAGGAATGGCTGATTCTATGACTGGGAACCGGAAAACGCAAGCCTGGAGCTTCCTATGGTGGCATAAAGCAAGGAAGTCCTAAACTGATAAAGGGTAGAGCATGTTTTGGGTGTGTCTCAGACCATTCATTCACACAATGACTCATGTGACTCAGGACAGGGTTGCATTAATGGTTAAAGTTTATCACCAACACATTAAGGTTACATAGCAGATCAATAAGGGAGAGGGACACATTGGGCAGAGTCCGGAGACATCTATTGATAGGGCTTTGATCCTGTGTCCCCCAGCCCAGGAAGAGACACACCGGGTGTGCTGCCTTTCTTAACAGTGAAAATGCAAGGGGCACATGGGTAATATTTCTCCCAGGGAAGTCTGTTCGAGACCAGAGTTAAGGGTTTTCACTGCTGGCTAGTCATACAGGCATTCTCTGGCAAGTCCCCAAATCCCAGGATCTCAGATGGAAACAGGTGTTGGGTGCCTTAAATGGGCAAAATCACCTTCCAAGTGTAGGGAATTTTCCATATCGCTATAGGGAACTCTTCCCAGGCCAAGTTCCCAGATGGAGCCAAGGGCAACCTAGCAAGCAGGCCCTTTGAAAGACAGCAGTCAGGGCTCTGCTTTGTTAGCTCTTTCCTGTAGAGGGCATACAAAAAGGACACCAGTGGATTGAGTGTCGGCCTGTGAACCAAAAGGGCCGCTAGTTTGACTCCTCAGTCAGGCCACATACCTGGGTTGCAGGCCAGGTCCCCAGTAGAGGGTGTGCTGGAGGCAACCACACATTGATGTTTCTCTCCCTCTCTTTTTCCTTCCCTTCTCCTCTGTCTAAAAATAAAAATAAGTAAAATCTTAAGAAAACAGAAGCCAATCTCAAACCACTCCCATGACCAAAAATGGAGCAATGTGAACAACAAAATAAATCAGTGTAGTGCTGACTTATAATTCAAAGAATGAATTAGATATCTATGACTCTATACCGATAAAAATAAGTAAACTGGAAGGGAGAGGACCGAATCTGCTTTACAGAAGAGTTTCAAATCAGGATAGAAGGAATCGGGAACATTGAAAATCACCGTCGGAACCTGACAGTGATAACTGCCACAAGCAAGGTGCCCTAAAGCTAGTAGGTGAGACTAACAACAAACAGAATGTTGGTACAGCCTCAGAGTCACTCACCAAACAAATACTAATGATTGTGGCGATTTAAACCCGTGCTCACAAATTCTTTGATAATCAACCTCTCAGGAGGTGAAGTGTAGTTTCCTTCTCCCTGAGTGTGGACTGGACTCACTCAATTCTCCTAACAGAGAATGTACAAGGGGAAAACAGCGCCTCCATAGTAGAGAAAGCTGAAGTCACTCACTGCCAAGCGCTCAAAGTTAACAGCAGCAGCAGTAAGTAACGCTGGTATCACGTCTCCTGATAGGATGCAACGAGACGGGTGCTTCACCTCTGTGACGTCATTTCCAGAAATCCGTAACTTCAGTCTACTCACGAGAAAACATCGGGAAAAACCCCAAGTCAGGGGCATTCTCCAAAATACCCGACTAGTTCTCTTCACACTTTTCAAGGTCATGGGAAACAACAGGGAACGACCGAGTAACTATTGCAGACTGAAGCGGACTGAGACGTGATGACGAAATGTAACATGGACTGGGTCCTAGACTGGTTTCCTGACCACTAACCAAGAAGGTTAATGGAAAAACTGGTGAAATCAGAACGAAGTCAGTAGTTTAGTTAATAGTATTGTACCAATGTTAATTTCAGTGTCAAACATTGTACAGTGGTTATATACCATGTTAGCGTTAGGGGAAGCCGGATGGAGACTATCCAGGAGCTCTCTCTACTATATTTACAGCTCTTCTGTAAATCTAAAGTTGTTTCAAAACAAACAAAAAAATATTTTAGTCTAGCACACAATAGTTACTAGCTGATGTTAGCTTCTCTTGGTAATTTACTTGACAATCATCCCCGGAGGGTAATTTCTTGTTGCCTCTACTCCCAATAAGAAGTGTGTTTCCAAGGATAAATGATTCTGTGGCATTTAGAAGCTTGAGACATTTCATTGCTCTTTATTTTTAAAAAATTTTTTCTCAACATTTTATTTCTTTCTTTTCAGAGAGAGGGCTAGGGAGGAAGAGAGAGAAGGAGAACAAGATCGATGTGTGGTTGCCTCTTGCACGCCCCTTGCTGGGGACCTGGCCCACAACCCAGACAGGGAATGGAACCAGTGACCCTTTGGTTCACAGGCTAGCACTCAATCCACTGAGCCACACCAGCCTGGCCTCACTGCCCTTTAAAAGAACAAGGTCATGAGAGAAAGCAACCAGGCTGAAAGTTAGTGCTTTTGGTCAATTTCTGAGTTGCTGGGATGCCTTAGTGTTATTTGTCCTGTCAGTGGAGACTGGTTTCCTGACCACTAACCTGGCTGGAGAATTGGGTCTGGACTGTGGCCAATTGAACACAAGATGAGCTAGCTTCCTATGTCTCTAGAGCAGGCCCTACCGTCCCAGCCCAGTTGTCCTAGCCTGGGTTCTTGAGGCTGTTTGGAAATGTATGAGTATGACCGAGGATCCTGAAAACAAGTGAACAATAAGCCAGAAATACCTAAAAACTAGACAGTGTAAAACTACTAGACAGTGTGGCATGGCTGGGCCTCATTGCTGGCCCTAAGAATTCTTAGATGTATCATTTTCTTACCTGTGCTTCATCCTACAGTAAAATGTTTCCCTCTCATTGGAAAAGAGCTTTGTGGTTTACCCTGGCTAAGCTCCTTCTTGCTCAAAGGGCTTTGTAAAACTGCAGTGAAATAGTTTTTTGCTTATTATCTATGTCCCTATGTACTTCTAAAAAGAATCTAAGGATGGCTCATTCTCCAAACAATTTTGCTAACCCTGGGTCTTTATTCTCTTCCAGACCATCTGTTCCTCTTCACCATGAAGTCATAGTACTAAATTTGTGACTGTACAATCATTTCCATGGTAACAGGATGTGGTCTTCACCACCGAATCCGGATTTCACTCTGACCAACATCAAGCAGCAGGAGGGTTGGGGAGCACATTCTGACATTTTCTGTTCTTTTCCATGGTCGGTCTCTTTCCAAAGTTCCTACTTCTGATTCTAAAATCTTATACTCCGCCTGGATATGGGATTTTGCATATTTACATAGGAAGCATTTGTCCAGTAAATGATTAGTTGTACAAGCCAAACCATAATAAGCTGACAAATATCACACACACACACACACACACACACACACACACACAATGGTGTATACACTTGTTTAAAAGCAGAATGATTAGCAAATGTACTTCTCGTTTGTATTGAAGGAAAGAGAATAAGAGAAGGGAATCTATTTAAAAGATATGAAACTTCTACGCCTAAGAAATTTGCTTTGATGACTATAATAAGCAGTGGGAGGCAGCTGACCTAGTTTCTACCCAACGGTTTCCTTAACCTTGCTTAGCAAAAGCAAGACATGAGAGAGTCTTCCTGTGTGAGCTCGGACCCTCTGACCGAAGGAAGACAGATAAGCATCTTTACTCATATAAATGACTAATACCTGGGTGTTTTAATCTCACACAACTCACATGACAATGACACAATCTCTAGAGAAACTTTTTTGGACTTCATTTGCTATGTTATAGACTGAGTGAAGGGTATAAACTTTTCAGACAACTAGTTATTGGAGTATCAGAAGAAAACCCCTGACTGGTACATTAATCTAGCAGTTCTACAGAACGTGCTCTAATAGGCAAGGACTGTTCTAATGAGGCTCTGCTGACATATAATATAACATTATATAGACACATATGTTACACATCATATATATGTTATTTATGTTATACATGTATATAACAGAAAAAGTGATGTATGTATGGCCAAAAAATCTTGTATTAGATTTTTAAAAGTGTTTACAAATGTCATACTGCATACATCTGCTGCAATTTGATTTTACAGAATGTTTTAAAGACTTATCCTTGTACTGATATAGTCAGTTATTTTAACTTCTGTACAGAATGTCATTGAATGAATATACTATAGTGTTTCTTCCCTGTTCATTCATTCATTCATTCTTGGGGTGATTCCATTGTTTTATTAATACAAACCATATTGTAATTATCCTTTCCTACCTTTTTTCACCATCTGCTACTTCTGAAGTTATATTCTATCTCAGTAAAGGCATCCCCAGGAAACAGGCATAGGTACTAGGTCCAAAACCTCAAAGTCATCCCTGAACCTCTTCCCTCACACCTCAGGCCAAGTTGTTTGTTCTGTGTCCTAAAGCCAACCACTCTCAAACAAGTCCAAGTCACCAACGGTTCTTTCCTCCTGCTGCAGGCGCTTCCTACCCTACCCCACTCACTAACTCCACTTTATACCTTGGGCTTTCTGTGCTTCCTCCAATATTTCCAGCCCATTTCTTCCCTGAGAGCCTTTGCATTTGCCATACCCTCTTGCCGGAAATGCATTTTCCTCAGAACTTAAACATACATGTTGCTTGCTCCCTTATTTTTCTGAATTTTTACATTCACCTTCTCAGGAGTGCCTTCCCTGTTCATCTGAGCTAAAACAGGACCTCCTGCCCTCTCTCTTTACCCTGCTAAACTTTGCTTCGAGATACCTTTTATTCCCATAGTCCTACTATGATGATTGGCTCAGGTAAGAACTTGATAAATATTTATTCAATAAATGAATGTTTCCTTATGCATTTTCCAACATTTCTTCTGAATTATGTAAATAGAAGTGGCATTTCTGGATCATAGAATGTGTGCATTTTTCAACTGGACAAGGTATTTCCAGGCTGTTCTTCTAAGTGGTCATAGGAATTTGCACTTCTACTAGCATAGATAAGATATCTCACTTCCATGTAACTGATATTCAACCCACAGTATTGTCAGATTTAGAATTTTTTCCCCAATCTGATAGATGCTTTACTTTATATTTCTCTGATTACTGGGGAGGTGGAGCATATTTTTAAAATCTATTTTTTCTATAAGCTATTTGTCTTTCTCTTATTTACAAAAGTAATTGATGTTGTCTGACTCTTAGTCCTTTGTTTGATATATGTGTATATAGCCATGTATATATATGTATATATACAATATATATATACATATATATGATACATATATATATAGCAATTATCTTCTCCTAGACTGATTTTCCTTTAAATATTGTTTATAGGATATTTAATCAAATAGAATTACTAAATTTGGGTCATTCAAATTTATTAGGCTTTTCCTTTATAATTGGTGCTTTTGCTGTCACGTTTAAGTGATCCTTCCTTCCCCTGTGATTACAAAGGTGTTCACCTGTAATTTCTTCTAATCGTTATAAAGCTTTTCTTTTGTTCCCGGTTTATAGTTTTGCTTTGTTTGGCGTTTAATTAACAGCAGTGGTTTTCAAACTTTAGTGTGAAAACAGCCAGGTCACCCAAGACTCTTTGAGGACACTGGCAAGGCCACAACCACTTCTGTAATAACATTAAGACATCATATGCTTTTCATCACTCCGTTCTCTCACGAGCACTAGAATTTTCCCGAGGCCGCCTGACATGCAATGATGTCATCACTGATGGGGTGACTTATAAACAGCAGACATTGCTCACAGTTCTGGAGGCTGTGTGAAGGAGTTCTGAGACCAAACACTTTGAGCAGTGCTGACATAAAGTAGAAGGCAGGGATCCAATTTCACTTTTTCAGTACAGAAAATCAGGACCCTCTGGATTCACTAGGCTTGTAATGTTTCCTCTGCCATATGACAAGGTCCCATGTTCAATGTGTCTACTTCCATGCTCCTTTTCATATTATAACACTGCAATATCTATCCTTCTAATCACTGTAGTCTGCAACAGCGATTTTCAATGGGTGTGCTGAGGCACACAGGTGCGCTGCAAGAATGTTTAACACAGGCAGAACCTGACTCTTTAGTCAGGGGCACTGACCTCTTTTCCCTTAGACTGTCAAATAAAAAAAAATGACATCAGCCATCACAATAGCCATCTTATACGAATGGATCAAAATTATACCTATTTTTTGTCCGAGTGGCAAAAAAAATACATTTTTGGACGCACAGCAGAATTTTAGTAATTCATTTACGTGTGCCATGGGAGGAGAAAGCTTGAACATCTCTGGTCTATAAGGAGTATTCCTGTCTGGGAGGCTAAGTCACACTTCCTTGGTTCTTTAGAACTGCCTAGGCTCTTCTTAGTCCCCTTCTCTTTATGATTCACTTCAGAATTGCTTTTTCAAATTCCACAAAAAATATTATGGGGATTTTGATTGAAATTGTATTTAGTCACAGAGAATCATAACCCTTATGGGACTGATTTTCCGTACAGTGAATTTAGTATATGTACTTTTTATTTATTACAAACTTCTTTTTTGCCCTTTGATATTTTAGCCACAAAGGTCTGGCACAGTTTTGTCAGAGTCTTCATAGACATATTATTATAATTTCTGTTGCATTTGTAAATGGAACCCTCCGCCGTCACATAGGTATATATATGGTTCCTATTACTTAGGGACACGGGGTTGCTGTTGTCTTGGGCATTTATCGTGAGTTAGCAACATTGCTCAACGCTGAGTCTAATTTTTTCTTGAAGCGCCTCTGGGAGACTCTAACTAAAAACAATGTTGCGTGTAAATATTTTGTGCTCTTCCTTGCTAATCACTGAACACCTGTTTTTCCTCTTAAATACAGACTAGAACTTGCAGCATAATGTTTACTTGTAGAGGTGACAGCAGGCCTGTCACGTTCCTGAAGACGCTTCTACAGTCACATAATTAGTGGTTGTTATAGACTCTGTATGTACCTGCATCCAATTAATATTCTTTGTTAGCTAGAGGATTTTGTTTTTATAAATTTCATATTTATTGTGTTTTTTCCATGACTATTTAGTCCCTATTTACCCGCCTCCCCCCAGCAATCAGCACACTGTTGTCCACGTCTGTGAGTCCTTTTTCCTTAACATTTTGTTTTTAATTGTGGTTTTTGACTCCTCATTTTACTTGTATTCATTGAGATGAGTAGCACATGGATCTTTCCCTTTTTCTGATAATAAGGTAGATTACAGATTTTAGATAGATCTTTACATATCAGGTAAACTTGATTTGGACTTGATGTATTATGTTGTATACTCTGCCGGCTTTGATTTTGTAATTTATTTAGGATTTTTATATTGACATTCAAAAAATTGGATTCATCTAAGTTTTCTTTGTCCTTTTTTGGT